>BSBM01000979.1:3000000-3575594 GCA_027924585.1 Larix kaempferi
GGGATGTTGTGGAGGGATGGCAGAGGGTGGATAGAAGAGAGTTTGTGGATGGAGGGGGGATTTGGATGGAAAGGTGGGAGTGAACGGATGGGGTAAGGTGGATGGAAGATGGGAAGGAGAATGTCGATAGATATTGTATACACGGGATGGAAGGAGAGGTGGAATGGAGGCACATGTAGCAAATGGTGGAGCCTACAAACACATTTGTAATATCATAGTTTAGTACAAAAAATAAATATAAATCATAATAAGTCATAAAAAATGAAATATTGTGTGTAGTTAATTACCTATTATACCTGAGAATAAAGTGATTTTCCAACCCCTGGCTGATATGGCTAAACATCAAAATCTATAGACACATACATAAACACAACAATATTTATATTTAGTTTATAAAAAACAATAACAATATTAAACACAATGATAAATACACTTACATTCAATCACACTCAATGCAAAGTTTAACGTTTTTTGTATAGGAGTGAAGTGGTGTGTGGTGCATGTGGAATGTGGCATGTGGCATGGACCAACTTAGGCACATTTTTTAAAGAATCCAAGTTTTTCAAATAGGATGTTGCAATAAATTTCCATGAATTGAACTTGGTTTTTATGGTTATATAATCATTTTCCATCTCAAGGAATTGAATAAGGTGGTCAACAATAGCATTGCCATCACTTTAATACATCTCAATTTTTCCAATTGCTTGGACATAATTTGTTGTATTGTCCATGTCAACATTTGAAACATATTTAGTTAGTTTCCCTCTAAAAATGGCACATCCATGCACAATAGGATTTGAGTGGGATTTAGACTATGTGATCCATCGAGTGATAGAGTTGTGTTGGATGGATTTTCAAATAACCATAGTAATAAAGATTGTAATAATAAAGATGTTAGTTCTCTTCATTCATGTCTTGTGGATGGTATGAATATAGTATATATGATATGAGGGTTATCACAATGTTGGTGCATTTGGATCTTAGAGAAGAGATTACAATAGATAATGATATATCTTGAGGGAATTGTTTTTTTACTCTAGATCATGACTTTTGGAAGATTCTTGTCATTCTCATATGAACTCAATCATTCTTACAATACGATGAATTTTCATTCAAACCCATTATTACTATCACTCTCATCTTTTGCACCATTCTCTCATGTTGACACACCTATTAAGTTATGGAGCCATGTTCTTGAGCAAGGAACTAAGATTCAAACCTCTAAAATATCAAATAGCATTGTGGAAGAGAATGTGGTGGATCATAAAAGAGAGATGGAAAGATGCAAAGGATCATAGAGCTAGGTGTTTTAGGAAACCATCCATTTCCTTATATATTGTTTCTCTTTGAGTGCTCAAGAGTTGAGGTATAATTTTGGTAGGTAATTCTTTAAGGCATAAATAAAATTGGACTATTTTTGCACACGATGAACATGATTGGAGGGAAGAATATTCATGAGGCACTATTGAGTAGAAACGAGAAATCTATTCCTTGTGTTGTGTGGGATAGTGAAAGAGGGTTCCAAGGCCATGCTCACTAGATGGTTACCTAGAGTGTTCTATGGTGAAAATTTTGGTTTCCTAGAGTGTTCATTGGGATCTTCTTGGAGGAAGGATTGATGCCCTCCTTTCCTTGCTTTTCTTTTTTAAAGTTTTCTAGAACATTAAAAAGGTCCAATGGCCTTATATCTTATTTTTGTTTTCTTTGAAGTGTATATGTTGTAGTGGGTCAATGGTCCTCTTCCTTCCCTTTTATTTAGTACTCCAAAGAAGAATGAAGACCTTTCTTGTAAGTTGGGGTGAATCTTTGAACTAGGGAAAAGGATTTTCTTCAAATATTAGGGGTTATGTTTGAGAGTGACTTGATAAAGTTTAGGGGTTATGATCATGTTGCTTCTTTGAAAGAGTCTCAACAATGTGTCCTTTGAATATTGGATGTATCTTCAAAATAGGCCTAATGGTCCATCTTTGGAGTATGCCTATTTCCTTTTTCCTTTGAATTGAGCACAACTTGGAAGTTTCCCTGATTACCAATTTCAAAGAAATCCCAATCGTTTCTCCCTTCAAGTTGGGATTAATTTTGAAATGTGGTCAACAACCAATTTTGAAGAAGGCATAATGACCTTTGTCCTTTGAATTGGGCATAGCTTAAAATTGTTTGCAATAGTGAATTTCAAAGAAGGCCCAATGGTCATTCCCTTTGGATCAAGCACAACTTCAAAATATGGTTGATGGAAAATTTTGAAGGAGGCTTAGTGGCCTTTCTCATTTGAATTGGGCACAACTTCAAAATGTGTCTATTAGACAATTTAGAAGAATGTCAATTGGTATTCCTTTTGAAAATTGGGTAGGACATTTGAAACCGGTGAAAGGCTGATCCTTCAAATGGGCTCAATGGTATGTGATTTGGATGGGCCTGATGTGCCAAAATTTGAATAGGATTGATGACAAATGATTGATGATTCTAATAGACCCTATGGAACAATATTTGAATAAATTCAATGGTCTAATGTGTGTGTGTGTTTCAAAGTACCCAATGTAAGCAGAAAATGGGGTTGTGGGTGATCTTTGTGATCTATTGGAAGAGTACATAAACCATATAAGAATTTTATTTATGAATTTTTACATAAAACACCGGAAGAGTGCATTGATCTTGTCAATGTTTACTTATGCATGCATTTAAATTGTTCCAAATAATCAAAATACCTATGTGTGAGGTGCCACAATCTCTGTGGCTGTTGCCATAGCTCGATCTAGATTTGTATAATCTATGTCTTCCTATGTCAAATGCGGTATCTCGACAGCAAACAATTGTACATTCAAATACCAAAGGTCAGAAGAAAAAAAAAAAAAACTTTAAAATTAACTATATTGAAAATTTAATTATTGCATGTGTAAATATATACTCAATGATTAAACATAAATTAAAAAAATTATTAGCCTGATCCATATAAGTGCCATGGACAGGCTCTTACATCGGGCCATGGCAAGTATGCCCACAATGAGAACAACGATGTGGTGCAATACTCATCAATGTGAATGTCCCATCCTGGCTACAACTAGACATCGATATCTCCTCGACCTAACCTAGATAGCTGACACTTCTGTCTCTCTCATGGTAATCTTGCTTGTCTACTTGAGACATTGCCACAAATATTGCATGTCTATGCAAACTACATGCAATACGTTTAGTCAACTAATTGATCTCCTCATGTGAACAAGATAACTGAGGTGGCTCGGGAGGGGGATTAGGATAAGGCCTAGTAACAGGTGCCATTCTCAATGGGCTATGTTTAGCAGTATGTCGATCTTGGGAAGATCCCATACCAACACCCTGGAACTTAGTAATTTCAAAGTAGTTGACATGTAAACTAAGCACAAACTCAGCCCATAGTTTTCTAAGGAAGTATAGTGGAACCTCTCTGCTATTGCAGGGATTTTTATCAAGCACTATGAACCACATGCTCATCCAATTGTATTTCAATGGCTGGAAATGACGCCAATCCATGCACACATGTCTCTTCGTGACAACGAGTGGTTGGCTTGTTATGGGATCAATGAACTTACTAAAAAAATCATCTTTGGTAACATTCAAATATTTGATTTTCTCCTTGCTCAGGCCAATGGAATAAAATCTCTCCTTATAGCACTATATTTGGTCATATCAATTACCTAAGAATGGGCATGGTGAAGGGAATGAATGATGCTGTCCAATGAAGTGGCAAGGTACAATCAGGATGGTTCTCTTGTGCTTCTCAACTCCCAAATCAAATTCCTAGTTTCATCCAAGTTTTGGTTGAGATCTTCTCAGGGGTTTGGTTCGAGTCATGATGGGGCATGGATAATTTTAGGGGCTATATATAGCCCATGGTCTATATTAAGGGGGTTACAAAAATTTAGTGGGCTATTTTTTATATGAAAATGTTTTTTTTATCTAAAATATATTCACCCAATATTTATTAGAAAAAAAATAAATTCAAAACAAATAACCTTCCATATATTAATGAGGAAAATGAAAAAAAAACTATTTTCGCCATAGCAAAATATTCCTCCAATCTATCTTTCACCCTTAATTTCTAGAGAAATTCAAGTGAAATCTTTCCTTCACCCCCAATTTTCAATAATGGAAGCTCCTAGGGGCTATTTCGCCCTCCAATTTCATTGTAATTCGAGCATACAATTGCATTTTCCTTGATTTTTACTAAATTTCATGTGATACCTTTGAGCCCTCGATTTCTATTATTAGAGGGTAAATAAGGGAAAATTTTGTCCTATATAAAGGCTATAGGATTCTTAGTTCACTCACATCGTATTGCACTTTTGGAGTTAAGGTTCTGGTTGATGTGATTCTACTTTTCATTCTTAGTTTTCTCGACATTTTAATATTTGCATAACATATCCATTGCCGAAAGGTTAGGTTTTGAAATGGCACATCGCACATGTAATTTATCAGATAATATAGAATCACGTAATGATTTTTATCCAACAATTAACATCGTATTCTTTTTATCATGCTTTTTATGCTTTTTATCTGCAACAACAATAGAGTATTATACTGTAAAGTTACCTTTTATCATATTTTTTTTATCATGTATTCTTTTTTAGGCCAGTTGAATTCTAGGGAATGTACTCTTCATTCTTAGGCCTCATTTAGAGTTATTAGGGATTTGTTCTATCCTATGAGTATTGGTTCGATGAAAGTGTTATAGAGCTTAGAAGATATGGTTTATTTTATGCCTTGTCGTGTTTAAACCATCAATTGACATTTATGTGTTTTTAGTGGCTGCTACTCTTGATGGAGAGATGCCACATGGTTTTTATATATTCAAACTGAATTTGACCCAGTTGTTTAAAATGTGTTTTTTTAAGGATATTGCTCTACAAATGTTTTTGTATCTAAGGCATTAATGAGAGTGTGTATGTTCATATTTTATTTCTATGATTGTTGATGTGTGGGATGTTGGTGAAATAAATGAATGCACATTGATGATATTGGCGGGGCTACAGTGGAATGACCATTATTTTTGCACTATCTTCCTGTAGATTTGTCTGAAGCGTTATGGTATATTCTTTGATTTGTATTGAGAAGTTCATGAATGATAGATTTTTTTATTCGTATTGTAACCTAAATTTGTTGCGTTTGGTATTTGTTTTAAGTAATTTTAATTTTTGTAAGGGTCATTCATAACTAAAATGTTTTTTGGTGATTGGTATTAATGTGCAATTTCTATCATTGCCAATAAATGGATCTAATTATGTATAATGAATATATGATTTAGTTGGAACATGATACTTCATTTCCATCATGATTGTATATAATATGTACATGGCATGTTTGACATGAGATGTAGATATTATGCTATTTGGTATCTTGTCTTTTGCATTCAATGAGGGTCCTAAAAAAAATTTACCACATTTTGCATGCTTTCAAAAATTTCAAGGACATGGATATAGACACCTCCTTAGTTTATTTGAAAAAAAGTAGTTTTTAACGAAGCAGTTCTAATGATATGAATGATGATACATTAATGTGATTTCTATTCTTATTAGTGTATGTTCTTATTTCTAATAACCATTGCAAGTTTGTAACTAACTCTAAAAATTCTAAATCAAATGATATAACTCCGATTATGATTGTCAACAAAAGAAAGGAAAAAGTGGTATTTGTCCTAGAGGGTAGCTTAAAAATGGGAGATTTGGAAAATAAGCTAACTAGGAATTCATACACTATATTAAGGTTGTGGGTATTGATAATACTCCATGTTTTAATAATGGTTCATGGGTTCCATAATCACTCCATAATGTAAAGTTTTCGATGCTATCAATTTCTCAGTATGTCAAGATTTGGGTCCCCACATGTCCATTGGACCATTAAGAGTTGAGATAACAAGTGGAGTCCCCACCTGCCCTAAATATAGTTAGTGTAGTTGTGTTTCACCAAAAAATCTAGTTGTGAGTGACCCAATACTGCTTTTGAAATGTATAAATATATCCCACCTCTCCTCATTCATGTATTTGTTCATTCAGGGTTCTAGGAGCAAGAGAGTCTAGAGTTGAGATCTGGTATATGCTCTTCTACTGCACTACCTTAGTAATATGCATAATCAAAAGATGACTCTTCCTAGCAAAAGATTCACCAAGACGTTACAAGGTTTTATAATTTGATGAAAGATTCTTCAAGTTTTTACAATATTTTATAATAATTCAGTGAAATATTCACCAAGATTTTACAATATATTATAATTTAGTGAAATATTTATCAAGATTTTATAATAGAGTGAAAGATTAGCCAAAAAAGTATATATACATATTATATTATTGATAAAATAGCCTTCAAATTTTCCTATATGTTAGGGAGATTCACCCATTTATTATTGCACCGAGTGAAACGATGTGCTCTACAGCCCAGTATGGGGGAGATGTTGTAACACGTATGTAGCGTTACATCTAATAAAACGTAAAAAGTAATTTTTTTAATTAAAAAAAATTCATGTCGGCTCATAAAATAAAAAGTTATGAAAAGTATTTAAAAAAATCCATGTTGGTTCGTAAAACAAAATATTATGAAAAGTAATTAAAAAATAGATGTTCGTTTATAAAATAAAAACTTAAAACTTAAACCCGGATCTATAAATCAAGAGAGATCAAATTTCTTGAGTTTAAATTTAAAAAAAGAAATACACCTCAAGAAATTGGATCCCTCTCGATGCTTGATAGATACGGGTTTAAGATGGATCTATGCTGGCACATATAAATTTGGGGAGGGTTCCTGAAATTATCCCTGATGACGGGCATTTTCTTCTAGTGGTTGGTTTTCTTCAGATAGCTGGTTTTATCGTGGTTCCATGGTATGCAAATGATGAAAGTTTTGAATGTTTTAGACAATTTTTTTGTTAAAAAAATTGATTTTAGATTTCTTTTTTTTTGGTTGAAAACAATTAAAAACGTGTAAACAAACGGAAACACAAGTAGTGATAATCACTTACGTGGAGGATTTGGCAAACTGGGTTGTGTTGGTGATCTATAGTTGCGTGCACATTTTCGATAGGGATCCCTTGTTGTGCGCCACTGTTTTTTTAATACAAATATAGCCCACAGATTTATTTTTTGTTTGACATGAGCGCATGCAGCTTAATGACGCGCACAAATCGCATGCGTTTTATTTTTAAGCTGATGTGTAGGATCAAGAATGCCGAACCAGATGTGTGTGCATGCTTGTTGAATGCATGCACAATTCTATTTTAATCCCGCTTATGCTCTTATTGCAACACTTTTGGGGAGCAACTTATTGTGCAAGCCCTTATAACAAGTAAGATAACTATCATAACAAGTAAGATAACTATCATAATTGCAGCATGTGAAATTTATTAATTCATTAACACTTGTTCCAACGTAATAAAAGCACTTCCAAAAGGCAGATGATGTGAACAGAAATGATTCCTCAACTATCCACTGAAATGTGAAACCAAGTTCGTTTTAAATCGAAAAGCCTAACAACCATGTGGTTCCAATAAATGACCCCATTACTATACCCACTTGACACGATGAGAATTCTGATCAGTGGACTATACTCGTTCCTTGTCAATGCTTTGAACATTGTCACACAATAATACTTTATTACTTATTAAGGCTTTGAACATTGTCACACCACAATACTTTACACCTGTTAATCCGTACAGAACCTTTTCGAAGAAAAGAACAATGACATGTTTCTTCTTTTCACTCTAACTTGTATTGATTGTGATTGTGATATTCTTTTTCATTGTGAGAGCACATCATCGTGATCCAATTCCCAACATACTTACAACTTAGTAGCAAATTTTAGTAGTAAAAAAAGTTCACTGATAATGAAACGAAAGAGCATAGACTAGTCACAACAACTATGAAATTTGAATATTTGTGGATGCTTCATTATTTATAAACACAAAAAATATTGATTGTCCAATGCTCGTGATTTTATTCCAATTGTGTTGGCGTACAGGTTACGCCTGCATCGACAGTGACAGAAAACAAGCAGTGGGGAGTCAACACTCGATGTGTCTTTGAGTATGCTTTATTATTATTTATGATACTTCGGTTTGGAGATTTGATTATGATTTATTATTTACGAAGACAAATACTATATATATTTTCCAATGCTCGTGATTTTATTCCGATTGTGTTGGCGTAAAGGTTATGTTTGCAATGACAGTGACATAAAACAAGCAATGGGAAGTTAAGACCAAGGATCAAATTTGAAGTGTAGGTTCCTATTACATTTTGAAGAGCCATCATATATTGAACCCTTCGATGCTAACATGTTAAAAATAAACCATTCCTTTCATTTGAAAATGTAATAGTACATTAAAATTTCATAGTATATTAAAAACAATGTAATCAAATTCCTTAACATAATGATTAAAATTGCATCGTTCCACTCTATAGTTTTTAATAAGCAATTTCTAACTCAATTAACCACTTCAATAACAAACTCCACTCATTTCCAAGAAGAACCAAATAAACACTTATAAAATAACACAACGACAACCTATTTATTGTACATACTTGAAAAATACATTAGTTTCAAGAACAACCCAACCAATATTGAACTCCACCAAGGAAAGGGATCCCTTTATATATGTTTATGGTTGCTCAATGCTGCGAACCAGAGGAGAGGCACACTCTCCTAGAGGAAATAATCATTAGGGGAGGTGTCTTTTTCTATCTATAGTGGTGATGTGCATGTATTTAGGTAGGTGGTGGATGAGTGATGTTTGGGTGGAGGTGTCTTTCATTTGCTAAGGATGAGCCCCTAGAGTTTGAAGACGATATGATATACCTTATGAATTAACATGGCAAGAAAGGGTGGAAGTAGCTTGAGTAGGGGTCGACTATGATGGTAGAAAAAACCTAAGCAATGGTCGAACTCAACAGTGGAAGAAGCCAAGAAAGGGTAAACAATTACTCTGATTCAAACTTGTGATTTTGATAGGAACGGTTTAAAGTACCTCTTCTACTCGAATCCTAATTCACGAGCCAACTGGGAAGCTTAGTAAGTCATTTTTCTTGCAAACATTGATCATGATATCCAATTATAAGGCAAGCTTTTCTCCTATGATTTTGGGGGACTTTTAACAATACATTCATCTATGTGTAAATACCACCAGAGTCATTTGAGATAAATGGATTAGCTCTTCTAGTCGAGTCTTGATATTAACCATTCAAAAATCCCGAAAGAGGAAGTGACACATTATCTCGCTTACCACCATGAATCTCCATCTCTCACTTCTCAATGACAAAGTAAATATTGATTTTTAATTAATGCTTACACCTTAGGACTACAGTGTGCATCACACATGATTACTAGTTATAACCTTGTGGAAAAGAGTTGAAAGGTGTAGAATTAGGACATCTATGAATCACATTTATCAATATAATATATATTCTCCATCAAATTTAATCTAAGATAGAGCTATCACATCACCTTATTTTGAAATATTTTCTCATTTAAATAGAGATCATGGATCAAACCAACGTTAATGCACCAGATCCCATCGGAACACCATAGTTAAGCGCACTTGGGATAGAGTAGTACTGGGATGGGTGACATGCTAGGAAGTCCTAGTGTTGCATCCTCTCCATGGCCCCAGCCAAATAGCTTCTATGGAGCAATTTATTATGCAGAAGAAAAAATATTACATGAGCTTCTCTCAATAATTGATCATACTAGCAAGTGACCCTCCATGCTCTTTAAATGGAGATCATGGACCAATCAGGTGTTAATTCATGGATCAAGTGTCATTAAGATCAAGAGAAGTTATCCAATGGTCACGATATAAAGTTATATGATGGTTCAACTTCTCTCGATATTAACGACACCAAGTGATATGTGGCTTAACACCCGATTGGTCCATGATCTCTGTTTAAAGAGCATTATGAGATGGTCATTAACTTTCTTCATAGTGACCCTAAACTTATACACCATGTGAAGTTAAGTCTTAAGAATCAATTTTAAATGATAGACCTTGGACACTTGCATTATTTTCTTGGCCTCCAAGCATTGCAAACTCAGAAAGGTATTTCCCTTTCCCAGTCTAAGTATGCTTGTGATATTCTTCGCCACTTTCACATTGAAGATTATAAACTAGCTCCCTCTCCCTTCCAGTTTGGATTCAAACTTTCTACCACTTGTCCCACACCCGAAGTAGATGCTACTTTGTATCATAATCTTGTTGGTATCCTTTTGTACTTGACTCACACCTATCCTGACCTTTCCTTTGTTGTTGGTCTTGTTGCTCAGTTTATTTAATGCCCTTATGAAAGTCATTGGAAAGTAGAAAAAATAATCCTTTAGTATGTTTGAGGTTTAGTTCAATTTGGGATGCACTACAGTTCATGGGGGACTCCTTCTTTAGTTGGTTACACTGAATCTGATTGGGCTGGTTACCCTGATGATTGGAAGTCTACTGCATGATATGTATTCACTCAGGGTTCAAGACCTATTGCTTGGGCTTCTAAGAAACAAAGTGCCATTTCTCTTTCTTCAACTGAAGTTGAGTATCGTGCATCTGTTCGTGCCAGTCAAGAATCCATGTGGATTCAACAGATCCTTTCAACCACTTATACTATGAAACGAGAACTATATACTAAGAACGAGAACTCTAACCATACAAACTCATATTTTTGCATAAAAAACACCGAAAACAACCCCCAAATCAAAAAGTGTTGATGCCAGTATCATGTTTTCATAAAAAACACCAAAAACAACCCCCAAATCGAAAAGTGTTGATACTAGTATCAACGTTTTTTTTCTCTGGGTTAAAAATATAGCAATGGCTTAAAAATCTCATACTGTTGTTTACGAAAGCCTTAAAATCAACCCCTAAATTGAAATTTTTTGTTTTCAACAAATAAATTCCTAACCCTAACCCCCAACAAACTATTACAAAAGTTAAAAAAAAAAATTATAATGCGCCCCTCCTGCCTTAAATGGTCAGGGTTGTCTCATTTGCCCCATATTAATAATTTTTTTTAAAATTTACATTTAAAAAAAAAATAAAAACCTAAACTTAAAAAATAAATATAAAACCTAAACTTTACAAAAAAAATAACAAAAAACAATCTAGATTTTACAAAAAAAACAAATTAAAAATTAAAAAAAAAAACTTTACAAAAAATAAATTAAAAAGCAAATTAAAAATTAAAAAAAACAAGTTAAAAAAAAAAAAAAATTAAAAAAAAAAACTTTACAAAAAACAAATTAAAAATTAAAAAAACCACTTTACAAAAAAATTAAAAATTAAAATAAAAAAACAAACTTAAAAAAAAAAATCAAAATGTACCAAGGGGCCGCCCGTGGGGCGGCCCTTTGGGCGCCCAAGGGGCGGAGCTCAGCCCGTGGGGCGCCCACGGGCTGAGCTCCGCCCCACGGGCGGCCCTTTGGGTGCCCAAAGGGCCGCCCGTGGGGCGGAGCTCAGCCCGTGGGCGCCCAAAGGGCCGCCCCACGGGCGGCCCTTTGGGCGCCCACGGGCTGAGCTCCGCCCCACGAACGGCCCTTTGGGCGCCCAAAGGGCCGCCCGTGGGGCAGAGCTCAGCCCGTGGGCGCCCAAAGGGCCGCCCCACGGGCACCCAAAGGGCGGCCCTTTGGGCGCCCAAGGGGGCGGATGCTCCCCGCCCATTTTGATTTTTTTTTTTGAAGTTTTGTTTTTAATTTTAATTTTAATTTTTTTTTTAAAGTGTTTTTTTTAATTTTTAATTTTTTTTTAATTTTTTTTTTGTAAAGTTTTTTTTTTAATCTTTAATTTTTTTTTATAACGTGTTTGGGCGCCCAAAGGGCTGCCCCCGTGGGGCGGCCCTTTGGGCGCCCAAGGGAGCAGAGCCAGCATCCGCCCACCCCTTTGGGTGCGATCTTTTTTTTTTTTGTATTTTTATTTTTATTTTTAATTTTTGTTTTGTTTAATTTTTAAATTTTTTTTAAAGTTTGGTTTTGTTTAATTTTTATTTTGATTTTTTTTTTTTTGTAAAGTTTAGTTTTCTTTTTAATTTTTAATTTTTTTTGTAAAGTTTTTTTTTAAATTTTAAATTTGTTTTTTAATTTATTTTTTGTAAAGTCGAGTTTGTTTTTTGTTTTTTTTTGGTAAACTTTAGGTTTTATTTTTTATTTTTTAAGTTTAGGTTTTTATTTTAATTTTTTAATTTTTTTAAGTTGGGTTTTAAATTGTTTTTAATTAAAACGATGTGTGAGGGGTAATGGGGTAGTGGGTAGGGCATTAGGGAATGTAATTTTGGGGGGGCTAAGGTAGAGGGTAATGTAGGGGGCTAAGGCATTAGGAAATGTACTTTATTTTTTTAAATGTTTATTAATGGTTGGTTGAGGGGTTAGGGTAGGATATGTAATTATTTTTTTAAATGTAATTTTTTTAAAAAATTACTAATAGTTCGTTAGGGGGTTAGGGTAGAAGGAACGCATTATAATTATTTTTTAAACTTTTGTAATAGTTTGTGGGGGGGTAGGGATAGGGTTAGGGTAGAAGGGGGCAATGTAATTTTTTTAAATATTTTCTTTTTAAATTTTAATAATAATTGGTTAGGTGGTTAAATATTATGAAAAATAATGTGAAAGAGTATCATTTTTATACAAAATGACTAAAAATCTATTAAAAATGGGTTTAAATGTCTTTTTTTTTCTCGATTTGTTTACTATTTTTCCATAAAAATATATTATTTATGATTAAATTTTAAAGATAAATTTCGAAAATGTATGTGTTTTTCATTATAGCTAGCTTCTAAATGTATTTTTTTGTTAAATTTCTAAAAAACACACTTGAAAATAGAAATTAAAAATACTTTACAATAAAGATGTGTCAAAGGCCCCAAAAAATGCCTCAAAATGAAAATGTGTGATACTGGCATCAACCATTTTTGAAACGGAGGTAAAAATAGCTACTAAAATTAGGAGAGAGAAAAACGAGAACTGTGTCGAGTTCTCGTTTCATAGTATAAGTGGTTTTTCATATTTTGGGTTCCAACAGCAACATCCGTCCACACTATGGTATGAAAATCAAAGTGCCATTCAGTTAGCCAAATACCTAGTCCAACATCAGTGCAACAAACACATTGAACTTCACATGCACTTCATCAGAAAACTCCTCCAGGATCATGTGATTGAAGTGTGCTATTTCCAAACAAATGATCAAGTTGCGAATATTGTCACAAAGTCTCTTATAGAAGCGAAGTTTTCCAAACTTCAATCTATGCTAGGAGTACATGAAGTTATCATTAAGGGGGGATAGGATCTAATACCTTCTTCCTTCTCCTAATTTTGTGTCACCTTTGTAAATCCTTCAATCCTATCCCAAGTTGTTCTTAATGGGGGATGTTAGGATATTTTTGACACTTAGGAGTTAGTTAAGTTCAATTTGGTCTAATATATATGTTAGGTAAAGTGTGTTTCTTTAGTATGCATTTGTATATATATAATCCAACAGTCACAATATAAAGTGATCTAATGGTTCAACTTCTCTCGATCTTAACGACACTTGATATGTGGATTAACACCCAATTGGTCCATGATCTCTATTTAAAGAGCATGGAGTGTCTCTTGCTAGTATGATCGATTATTGAGAGAAGCTCATGTAATATTTTTTCTTCTGGATAATAAATTGCTCCGTAGAATCTATTTGGTCGGGGCCGTGGAGGGTGTGATCAAACCAGCGTTAATGCACCGTATCCCATCAGAACGTCGTAGTTAATCACACTTGGGCTAGAGTAGTACTGGGATGGGTGGCCTCCTGGGAAGTCCTAGTGTTGCATCCTCTCCATGGTCGTGGCCAAATAGCTTCTACGGAGCAATTTATTATTAATGTAGAAGAAAAAATATTACACGAGCTTCTATCAATAATCGATCATACTAGCTAGTGACCCTCCATGCTCTTTAAATAGAGATCATGGACCAATTGGGTATTAAGTCACAGATCAAATGCCATTAATATCGAGAGAAGTTGAACCATCAGATCACTTTATATCGTGACTGTTGGATTACATATATACAAATGCACACTAATGCATACTAAAGAAACACACCTTACCTAACAGATATATTAGACCAAGTTGAACTTAACTAACTCCCAAGTGTCAAAAATATCCCGACATCCCCCCTTAAGAACAACTTGGGATAGGATTGAAGGATTTACAAAGGTGACACAAAATTAGGAGAAGGAAGGATGCATTAGAGCCTATATTAAATCTGTTCATTTTGGACAAGTTTTCTAACCAAAAATTACAACATAGACCTGAAAGAGTATGTAACTATGACTCCCATGCGTCACATGGTCTCTTCTTAGAGTTTCAAAATCTTGAATTGTACCATCCTCCTCCATTAATATCTTGTTGTATCGTCCCATCCAATTTTTCTCCAAGTCTCTGAACTTTAAGACTAGCCATAGTTGATGAAAACATGAATCCACGGCTAGTAGCACAACCACCTAACATTATATCATGCATGGCATCCAATAAGTTATAATTGTTGCATATAATAAACCAAACATGGCTTTGCAAAACATGGTTTTGGAGGGTTCAAATCATGAACAAAGGCAAGGTTATGGAGAAGAATTTTGAAGGATTGCACAATATCCTGATGGAACCTGGCCTACATCGATGAAGAGATTTCCCATCTACAAATTGAATAAAGGGGGTTATTATATTGAAAGGAAGAGTAGTAATGAAAATGTAAACATCCTATGATCCTGGGAAATGAAATTTAAGTCTTCTTCCAAAATGCAGCCATGCTAGAAAATAAAATTATTAGATCAAATCAATCATATTACCAATAATAGCCTACATATGTGTAATTAATACTAGTGTCATTGTATAAGTAGTGGGAGGTCCAAAACACATAATTACCATTTTAGAAAATTTAAACTTAATTTTAAACGTTTAAAGTTCCATCTAATTTAAATTTTGATAAGTAATGTTACTGGAATGTTTAAATTTTGATAAGTAATGTTGATGGAATGTATGGAATACTTGGCTAGGCATACTCACAACTCTAATGGATACATCATAGAGACAATGTCTCTTTAGATATGCAACTATATGTGCTTTCCGCTCAAAATAACAAGAGAATCGAGAGAGAGGAGTAGCTGCTTTCAAATCCATGGAAGTTGTACCTACAAAAAAACACTCTAAAAACTTTTGGAAGATGATTTTGAACCAACCATGGTCTAATACCATGTTATAATTTGCACAATATATCTAGAATCAAAATCAAACCTTACTAAATTTCATAGAGCTACATAGAAAATTTGAGAAGAGAACAGGCTATAATACCAAAGAATTCGAGTTCAAATGAAATAAATTCCATGCATTTATCATTCATTGAGATGTGTATAAATGATAGATGTTACAAAAGAGGAAATTCAAAAACCCCAAAGGGTATTTGAAATCCATGCATGTGGCAGGATTACACTGGAAGATTCCCAAATAACTAAAATTACTATGTGTGTAACTCCTCATAAGTGGACAATAATTGAGGTAGGTGGACCTAGTAGGTGCATGAGGGAGTTAGGTGAACATGAGTGAATCTCAAGAGGGTGTATGAGAGAGTCAGTTAACTAGAAGATGTCATAACTGCAAATAATTGACAATGAATGCATGAAAACAAGGAAGGTGCTCCAGATGCCTAAAATAAAGGAGATGCATGAGGAATTTAACTATAATATGTCATGACTACTAGTATAAATCAAGGAGGGTCTGTAATGTACCCTTTTTGAATTTATTAAAATGGTGAAATTTTCAACTTTTTCCACTAGTTCGACCTTTGACTAGTATTGGTCTCTTGGTGTCCAAATGACTGCAAATGCTCCCAAATTGTTACAGAAGGTGTATGGATTATATTAGGACATAATAATGAGGTTCATGGATGCTTTATAGTATTCAATAGGCTTCTGCAACTCTCCTTTAATTTCTAACCAAAGTAGGTATTTTGACTAGCAATTTCTCTTTGACTAGTATTGGTCTCTTGGTCTCCCAATGACTCCAAATGCTTGTATAATGGGTCTGAAGGTATTTGAGAGGTATTAATACATATAAAAGAGGCTTATGGATGCTTAAAAACCCTTAAAACACTTCTGCAACATTCATTTACAATCTGGACAAAGTAGGGAAAATTACTAGTAATTTCGAGCTTCAAATCCCCCAAGGGTAGTGGAAAATGTTGGCTTCCCAAATATTGTTAAGCCCTTCCAAATTTATGAAAAGATGTATGGTACTGATAATTGGCTTTAATTATCTTCCCAATGTATCCTTAATTAGTGCTTATGTCCTTCTTCAACTCCTTTAAATCATATGTTTATATGCAAGATTTCACATAGGGGGGAAAGCTAGTAATTTCACCATGTGTTATGAAATTCGAATTTTAGGTGCCAAGGGATTATGCTCTGTTAATGAAAATTCTTCAGAACTTTAATAAAACTCCATACACCAACAAAATCACAGATAGAAACTCATACAACTCAAAATAATGTCTCTTCAAACTCCTACAACAAGATCTAGGGGAAATGACATCATTTATGCATTGTTTGGTAATTTTACATAACTTTACTTGGTATTTCGACCCAAGAGTCTCATGAGCAATAAAAACAGAGTATTTATATCATATTACAAAGGTATGGGGCCTCAAGAGCTATCCCAAAGAGATCATCACCTCAACAAGTGCGCCTCTCCTCAAGGAGCAAGAATATGCCAAGAAATAGAAGAATGGTTGTAGAAGCAAGCTGAAAGAGATGTGACCATAAGCTGTCGTATAGCTTCAACCTATAACAAAAGACTCCATTAAATCTACAAATTAAAGGTTTGAATGGACTTTCCAATTACCAACTAGGATGAGAATCTTTCACCCTCGAAATTGGTGCTAAGGCAAGTAGAGTAGCACTCCACTAACTCTCCTCTCCAAATGAAAAATGAAAATTCTAAAATGATCAAAATCTACCATCCTTCTTTGTTATTGTCTTTTATAAACTTCTAAGGTCTTCCATGGGTCGAATTCCTCCCTTCCCAATATTTCTTGTCCTCAAGAAATTTCAACACATGTATATGGAAGAACCTGCTTTCTTTCCAAAATTTTGCTTCCCAAAACTTCTCTTCTGGAACCTTGAGTAGAGCCACCCATGCATTACAATTGTGTGTTTCCAAAAGCAAGGAGATGTGGATTTTCTTTTTCATTTTGATATCCCCTGTAACATCATCAATAAACACCAAGATGTTAATTAAATCCATCAAAACCATGTTTTCACAATTACTCTTTACCCCTTTTATATTTTGGAAACCCCTTATGATACCATTTTAATTCTTGAAGTTGCCACTGAGTTGCCCAACTTCCAGTCTTCGAGATCCCATGAATATTTTGGAGAGGAACCACCATTCTTGTTGCTGCACTACTTTGATTAAAATCACTTTATTAAGTGGGGAATCCATCTCCATACTTCTTGTTTCCCAAAAAATTTGAAATCAATGGGACTAGAAATTATCCCAGGGTCCCATTGCTTGTATTGCACTCCAACAATTAAGAGTGCTCTCCAACCCATACCATCAGGAAAGAGATTTCTTGGATCCCATTTTATTATATGCATTCTTCCAAACATGATGAGTGCAAAATATATATCATCAAAGTACATACAAAATAATAAAATTGTACATCAAGGAGGTGCCTCATCAAAGGATCATGAAAGTGCTTATACCTCCAAGTAAGTAAACCACCATTTTCCAAGTGCATACAAGCTTCAAGTGACCAATCAAATATGATCCAATGACATAGGTGAGGATCCCATGTCCTATAATTCTGCTCCAAAAGGATGTAAGTTGCATCAAAATAATCAGCCATGTGTTCTTTCATCCAAGAAGTGAATCAAGAACCTCCACTAAAATATGAACCAAGTAGGGAACAAAGAAAACAATGAGCCTTCAAGGGGATCACATAAGTAGAATTTGTGCATCCATGAGCATGTGTATCATCAAGAAATAAAAAAGGATGTTGCTGCCAATAATAATTTGCTCCAATCATATATCTCTTCACCCAAGTAGTGGATGAATTTCCTCCAATAGCAATTTAACTAAGCAAGGAGCAAGGAAAATCATGAGTCTTCAAGTGACTCAAGTGAACATCATAAGTGCATCCACGTGGATGTGTCTCATCATAAGGTAACAAGGGATGCTGCTACAAATGTAAATAAGACATGGCTCTAATAATGTCATCATATAAATGAGAGATAGGAGTTTCATGCTCCTCATGTGGCACCATAAAAAATAAACCTTTCACCCATACTTCATTAGGATGAATGCTACAAAATATGGAAGTGTAGGATGTAGGAGAATGAACCAACTCACCCAAATGATCAGAATGTGCAGAAGTGTCCTCATGTGAATGCTCCATAATGGTAGGATCATGCACCTCCCTCAAAAGTGCAAAACTTTCCTCATAAGTTGGTTCCAAGGTAGTGGAATAATACACTTCTTCAAAAATTGTGTCACCATTTCCAAGAGGAAACTCAAGTTCCTCTTCCACCACATCAAGTGCTTAGATCTCATAAAGCTCATCTTCAAACACATCAAGCACATGAAAATTTCCATGTTTCTCATGATCTACCATGTCATGAGAATCCTCCATGCAATCTACCATATGACAATTTGAAACATAGGAGGAAGAACAAGTATATTGCGACCTTTCAAGAAGTTGCTCATTTTGAATTTCGAGTTTATGAATATCCTCATTATTCTTCAAGTATGCATCATGTAATAATTCATTAAACTCAACCAAATTGTTTCTATAAAAAAGAAAAGACTTGCAATTACTTTGATTTTGCACATTGCTCTTTGGATCTTCTTTTCATTCATATTCAAGGGCCCTTCGAGAAAATGAGGCTCTTGCAAATGAACCTCCTCATCTTCTTTCTTCTTGCTTAGACCAACTTCATGAAGCTCAAGTGGTTATGGGGAAGTTGATCTTGGTTCTTCTTCAACTGCTACAAGGTCTTCATTCTCATGCTTAATGGAACTTTGGCTTGCAGCAACACTTTCAAAAGCGATCTCTATGTCACCAACATAGAGGTGTGAGCACCCATCAGTAGGTACTCCTTCATAGTTCAAGCATCCATCAGTAGATGCTCTTTGTTTCATTTCGAAGGTAGAATGTGTCTCGAAATGATCTTCAATACTTTCAATAGAATATTATTCATGCTAATGTGATGTCTATTCATCTTTTTCAGAGTCACTTGGGAGTGACTTTCGATCCTCTTCATGTACTGCTTCTTCTACTTCACCTATTTCAGAACTAGGTAGTTCATGGGTCTCCTCCTTTTGCTCATTCAAGCAAGCTGATGAATTTTTCCCCTTGGTTTCCTTAAGATCAATATATTTGGAATCTCTTTTTTAAGAAATCCCAAAAACTCTCCTCAAGTAGGAAATACATGCTTTCCCTGAAGCTTCAGATATTTCATTGATCTTTTCACTCACACATATATGATATTTTCTCCAAGGTATTTTACAAGAATGGCATAAACCTTTCTTCACTAACTCCAGATATTCATTTTTGGACCTATTTTCAAACACCCAATTAGAAAATTATTCGAAAGGAAGGGCCTTTTTTGTATTTCCCTTGCACCAATCAAGATATACATGATATTGTTGGGGCAAGGTTTTATATGTTGCTCTCAATCTTTGTAATTCATCCATAGGATTATCATAATAGTAATACATGGATGCAAATTATTATTCAATTCATGAACCTAATACACAGGTGTAAGGACCATGCTCTGATACCACTGTAATGTCCCCCTTTTTGAATTTATTAAAATGGTGAAATTTTCAACTTTTTCCACTAGTTCGACCTTTGACTAGTATTGGTCTCTTGGTCTCCAAATGATTGCGAATGCTCCCAAATTGTTACAGAAGGTGTATGGATGATTTTAGTACATAATTATTAGGTTAAGGGATTCTTTAAAGTCTTCAAGAGGCTTCTGCAACTCTCCTTAAAGTACTTTCCAAAGTAGGTATTTTGACTAGCAATTTCTCTTTGACTAGTATTGGTCTCTTGGTCTCCCAATGACTCCAAATGCTTGTATAATGGGTATGAAGGTATTTGAGAGGTATTAAGACATATAAAATAGGCTTATGGATTCTTAAAAACCTTTAAAACACTTCTGCAACATTCATTTACAATCTGGACAAAGTAGGGAAAATTACTAGTAATTTCGAGCTTCAAATCCCCCAAGGGTAGTGGACAATGTTGGATTTCCAAATGCTGTTAAAACATTCCAAATTTATGAACATAGGTATGGTACTGATAATTGGCTTTAATGATGTCCCAAATTTATCCTTAATTAGTTCTTATGGCCTTCTGCAACTCCTTTAAATCATATGTTTATATGCAATATTTCCCATAGGGGGAAAGCTAGTAATTTTCACCATGTGTTATGAAATTTGAATTTTAGGTGCCAAGGGATTATGCTATGTTAATGAAACTTTTTCAGAACTTTAATAACACTCCATACACCAACAAAATCATAGATATAAACTCATACAACTCGAAATAATGTCTCTTCAAACTCCAACAACAAGATCTAGGGGAAATGGCATCATTTATGCATTGTTTGGTAATTTTACATAACTTCACTTAGTATTTCGACCTGAGAGTCTCATGAGAAGTAAAAACATAGTATATATATCAGATTACAAAGGTATGGGGCCTAAATATCTATCCCAAAGAGTTCATCACTTCAACAAGTGTGCCTCTCCTCAAGGAGCAAGAATATGCCAAGAAATAGAATAATGGTTGTAGAAGCAAGCTGAAAGAGATGTGACCATGAGATTCCCTGTAGATTCAACTTGTAACAAAATAATCCATTAAATATCCAAATGAAAGGTTTGAATGGCCTTTCCAATTACCAACTTGGATGGGAATCTTTCACCCTCGAAATTGGTGCTAAGGCAAGTAGAGTAGCACTCCACTAGCTCTCATCTCCAAATGTAAAATGCAAATTCTAAAATGATCAAAAGCTACCATCCTTCTTTGTTATTGCGTTTTATAAAATTCTAAGTTCCTCCATGGGTCGAATTCCTCCCAAGAGCTTCATGCCAACTCAATTTGGGAAGAGATTCCCAAGTATGCCACTTGTCCTTCCAATTCTAGCCCTCTCCTTCTCCAAATTCGAATTGGTGTCTCTTTGGCTGCCCTAAATCACTTGAGCGCCCTCTTGGAGGCTATTTTTATCCCTGACATGTCATATATGTCAGATGTCAGCCTTCAGGTCTGATTTGTGTCATAGGTGTCATAGCATCTTCATCATTGTTGTCATAGAGCTAGGGAATCTAGTCCAAGTGTCTCACTAGCTCCAAAATGCCTCTTCCTCTTCCATGGGAGTTACTCTTCCACTCCAATTCGAACTTAATTGAGTCATTCCAAGTATATTGACCTTCCAACTCATCCCAAGAACATTGGGCTTCTTATGGATTCGAAATGACAAGATGAGGATGCCATGTGGCATAGAAAATCTAGCTTGTGTGGATCCCACATCCTCCATGTGTCTTCATGATCAATTGCCACTTTGATTTTCACTTGTATTATTTATTTAGCTCCTTTATTAAATATTTATGCCATTATAATGTCCAAACATCATTTATTATCCCCGTTATTTCAAATCCCAAAGCTTCCACCCTCGAACCTAGGGAACTAGTAATTTTTCCCCATGGCAGTTCATTTGGATGGGTATATTACAACTTTGAATTGGGAATTTCTCTTAATGTGACCCACCTTGTCTATTTGGATCTAATTTCACATTATTACTAATTTGGACTTCATTCTTGGCATTTATTTGACCCTTAGCATCCACTTGAAAAACTATCATGAGTATGGCCAAGAGGGTTAGGCCATTGTGACCCAATATAAAATTTCGGGACATGACAGAGGGTGCTCCCGAACAAGGATATGCATGAGGGAGTTAACTGAAGATGGTATGATTGGCATTTTAACTCAAGGACGATGCATTATACCCTAATATTCATGCATGGGGATGCATGCATGCATGTGTGGGTGGATGAAGGAAAAAATGAAAAATATAAAGTCCAAATAATGAGAATACTGAGGGATATGCACAAGTAAACCAACTAGGGGTTCTATGCACTAGGGAAAGAAAATAAATATGCATGCCTAATATCTAGATGGGTTATTTGTTCCAAACTGATCAATGGACACTATAAATGTATAAGCCTTTGTGAAAGGGTTAATAATATAGTAGTCCTTTAATCTATATGAGTCAGTGGGCAAGGAAACCACAAAAATTGAGTCACATGCAGATTCAATTTTATATCTATTACTAAAAAAATTTGGTATAGATATGGTTGATAACTTTCCTAATCATTTATGTAATGACCATGAAATTGATGTTGATATTGAGAATGGAAGTTAACTAAAACTCCATGTTCTTTTTTTTCCACATTGTTTCCATAATGACATAAAATTGTTATCTGATAATCTTTGACTACAATCCTTGCAAATAGTTCTAAAATGAACAATAGTTGTTAAAAGAAATAATAGAAATATCAGTCCAAGTATCTCTATTGGTGAGGAGCTCCAAATGGATCGCTCCAAATCCATCTCTATAATATAACATAAGAAAATATGTTAGTCTAGTTATTAACATAGTAAAACAATTTCTTTTAAATATTAAAAGAAAGCATCTATCCATTTGTTCACTTATGAATAATCATTGAATTAACGACTTTTGTGATACGCAATATGAAAAATACGAGATCATATATTATTTTGTCCTGAAAAAAAAAATGATGAAAGCGTATACAAAAGCATGTCGCTTTATATAACACTAATACCATTTATTTAAGAAAAATGGTATTATCTCTTATATATTCAAATATAAGATATTTATTAAAAGAAAAATATTGATATAACATACCTAAGAGAAATCATTGTGAATAACCGAAAAAAAATGGAGTTTTAAAATTCAAAGTGTTTAGTAGAAGGGTTATTAGAAAAAGTAAAATGTATTTTTTAAGTTATAAAATATGGATATATAAATCATTCAAATGGATAAAATTGTATATAAAATATAATGTAAAACTTTGAAAAATATGCCATAAATATTCGAAGCTAAGTATTTAAATGCTACATCCATGACATATGCAGAACCAATTAACGTTAACACCAAGACTTTAACATATTTGATCATGATCGAGAATGGATTTCTTCAGCATAGAAAAAAACCGAAGTGTAATAGACAAAAAGGTGTGATAGCGAAGTAAGAAAGGTAGATATTTTGTCGTGTATATAAAGGAAAAAGGTTCTTGGTTGCAAATATTTAAAGAAATCCAAATAAATTTAGAAAAAAAGTTTGTTCTTAGCCACTATGCATCAAGAGAAACATAAAAGAATTAAATAAACTTGTTGTGATAGAAAGATTAGAATGTCAATAAAATAAATATTAAAGGAGATATTTAAAAGTAAAACATACACTTAGAAGAAGAGACAATGTTACTTGTAGTAAGTTTTGTTTTAGTCTCACCATTTTCAAATCTAAAATTAGATTGATGACAAATGCAATGTCAATTTAGATCATCTTTGACATATCGATTGTGTTCTTTATATTGGTTGTGGAGCCTGATCTTCCAGTCTCATAGATGATGTTGTTACAATCGTGTTTGTACTCTAAGTTTTGTTATGATCCCGACACGTGAAACAAAGGGTCCAGGGGGTTTGGTTATGGGTTGTTTTGGCGCCAACATACTACGGGCCCATGGTTTTGGGTAGCCCGTGGTATTTTCCCATGGTATTTCCCCTTTAAAAGGAAGACATTGTAATACGGATGTGTTTTGTATTGTAGCACTGTAAAGATCTATGAGATCATGTAAGAGAGTCTGAGAGAGTGAATAAGAAGTTGCAACGGATGTGCTGCGGGTTGTATCCCTTCATTTGCTAGATGATATAATAATGAGGACTGGCAATTTCTGTGTGAACATAGCCCATCTTGGGTGAACCACGTTATATTGGTGTCTCTCTTGTAATGTATTTGTGTAATTTATATTTGCATCTTGTTTATTGTTATTGCTTTGCGATCCCATTTTTCTAACACCCTATCCAAGCATTCTCTTCTTATCTTTCTGTTAGCTTTTCTTTGACAAATATGTTTATATTGTTGAAGCATTGACTTAATCTTTGATAAAATAAAAAGGCTTATTGAATGAGGTGCATGTAGAATCACTCTTCATATTGATGTTATTTTGAAAGTATGAAAGAAACACGTCTTGCAAAGTTGTGTCATGGATAACAAAGACAAATTTTGAAACAAGAGCATTGTCCATAACTATAAGTAAATAAAATTTTATTTTATTTTTCTTTAGTAAATGTAATAATATAAGTAAATAAAATTTTATTTCTTTTTTAATTAAAGTTGTGGGAAATTATGAAATAAAATGTCAAATGTATTAATTGTAATAATTAAAGTTATTGGAAATTATGAAATAAAATGTCAAATATATTAATTTTGTTTTAAAAAAATGTAAAATGTAAAGTTATGTGATAAAATGTAATAAAAAAGTTAGACATAAATTATGTAATAAAATGTTAATTGCAATAATTCCATCTGAGAATAAATGTAAAATGGAAAGTCTTGTAATAAAATGTAAAATGACAATACCTTTTTTTTCTTAATTGCATTTCATTTAAGCAAATGAAATGGATGCATAAGTATGCACATGAATATCGAATTCATTATATTAAATGTTGGAATACCTAGCAACAAGAAGTCAATTTTTTTTCGACGGGGTACAAAGAATGGAGATATTGTTCATGGTTCTACATGTTCAATGTTTATGTGATAGAGCTTTGTTTGGAACTGAATTTACATTAGTTGCACAATGTCGAGGGTTGTGGATGCTATGTACATGAATATGGAATGCATTATATAAAATGTTGGAATAGTTATGAATGAATAGTTGTTTTTAGGAGGAGATACAAAGTATCTCCATATTATTCATAGTTTTGCATCATTCACATGATAATATGTATGGCATATAGGTTTAGTTGCATGTGAGTGTTTTTGTCATATAGTTGTATTTGGATGTGAATGTAATCTAGTTGCATAATATGAGGGGTTGTGAATGGTATTTAATAAACGTATTTAAATGGTATTTGGTTGTGAAGGGTACTTGATAATGGTATTTGAAAAATGCATTTCATAAGTATATAGAAGAATATAGAATTCAATATACGAATTGGAACATTTGAGATATTTTTGCGTTTAAAAATAGAAAGAAGCTTCATGCTTAGAGATTTCATCAAGACGAGCAATGAACTCTTTGGACTATGAATATTCCATATTTGTAAATGTGGAAAAGGATAGAATGACTAACAAAGTTAGGATCATATCAAAAAATGGATAAGTTTCATTCATGTAAAAACCAGAAATAGAACTTCAATTTATGTAAGAACCACAAATATAAATCTTATTTATGAAATAGTCATGGTGAGAGGGATGTTTTTTCACAATTTTATAGAAAAAACTGAAAGGAATTGAAGGTCAGAAAATAAATTATTGCATTTGTAATTTTTTCCCAAGTTAGAATGATATCCCTTTCAAATATTCTTCTTCTTGTTTGCACAATGTTACATAAGAAAAATTTTCCATCTTTGCATATCGTTCAAAAGGAAAAGGTGGAGATATGCACAACCCATCTATGGATTTAAAACGTGAAATGGAGGTGAATGTCATCCCTTGTTGTTCAATATTCCCCACATCAAAATTTGCTCATTCAAATGTGAGGCCCAGTGACTTGTGGATAGTTAATTCCCACACCATCTTAGGAGGAATCTGTTTTTGGTTTCCTCTAACAACAATAATTATTAGGACAATGTTAGGGTTTCTTCTGTCAAAAGGAATACCAAAGTATTTGTCAAAGAGAACATTTATGTAGTTTGGGAGCCGAGAAGGTTTTGTTCCATGCATATAGTAAACATTTTGAATGTAACCCAATTCATCATTTACCAATCCTACCTAATATCACAAGTTCCAAGTAAACATAACATGTTGTCCAGTGCACAGTCGAACCTCATGCTCTAGTTATTCATAATCAATTCCACCCATTCTCTACAATGGCCGTTATCACTCAGGATTCTTCCAGGTTGTTCCAGAAGGGATTGACTGAGGTAACTATTTCAACTACACTCTTGTGGATGGAAATTAGCCTTTCCAAACATAGAGAGGGCTCTCTCACTCACAACTCCTTCAACACACAAAATATTACTTGAATGGGCTAATTGTGTATTAAAAAGTGGTGTCTAGACCTTCAGATGGGGGGTATTAGGGTTTTCAGTTGGTTGGTTTGAGAATAGGTGTATCATTGGGCATGGAGTCAAAATTTCATAGGTTTTCTGTCACAGCTGATCGATTGGACTATAATTTCAGAAGCAGGGACAGGATAAATGAGGTTTTTTCAAGTCAAAGAGATATTAGCAGATGGTAGTAGAAACGGAAACAAAATCCATCACAAAGTCAGAGCATTTAGGAATGAATTCTAACTTAAAATTTCAGGAAGAAAGGGTGGAGTATCTATTCATATGTATCTTAAGCATGCTAGATGAATTTCATACCATGTAATCTTAATCTAAACACTGCAGAAGCAAACAATCAATGGAAAATACTAGCAAGGAAAACATGCACAGGAATTAGAGACATCAAAACACTCATTTCAAGATTTTTTTCTCTCAAATTAAGTCTTCACATTAATCAAAGGATGGGTTTCATTACATGCTCAGAGTTTTCTTATCTCAAAATCCCAACCTTTGGGTCTTATTCAAAACCTGCCTTTATAGGTTTACAAAAATCAAAATCTTCTAGACCTATGTCAGTCATATGTGGCTGTTTATTAAATTCACAACTACAACTGTTTGTAAAACATCAGACCTAACTATCAGTCTTATAGACTGTTTATTCAAAATAATAATAAACTAGAAGTGATGAGGCCATCTTCTATCCTCACACAGAGTTGCTCGAACCAACTGCTTCTTGATCTGGAGATGCACCGATGGGAAACTTCAGTGCATTGTTAGTGCAAACTCGGACTGTCAAAACTACCTGTTGTCCTTCGAATCGAGCTATTTTAGGATTATTTGCAGGGATTGACATGTTGTTCCTTTCTTTTTCCTTCAGATCGACTCCCAATCGCAGAACAATTGAGCCTTTTTCCCACCAAATTCTGAATTTTATGTAGCCTCAATTCATTTTGATAAACCAACTTTAGTCCGCAAGCTACAATGCGGGAGTTGGAAATCAGAATTGCCAAATGGGATTCATCAAATTTCACTTCCGACATCCGCATTCCGGAATGCGGGACTCGAAAATTGAAACTACCGAACGAACTTCACCCAATTTCACCTCCAACATCCGCAATCTGCAATGCGGGATTCAGAAAGTCGGAGCGTTGTCGCACAACTTCGTAGAAATTACCCTTCCACAATCCATAGTCTATAATGCGGGAGTCAGAATTCGAAAACTCAATATTCGCAACTTCGCATAAATCACCTCCGCAATGCGGGTTTCAGAAATCAAAAACTCAAATGTATAACTTCACATAAATCTCACTTCTACAATCCGCAGTCTACAATGCAGGACTCGAAAATTAGAAACTTAACTTCGCACCCTTGGAGAAATCACACCTCCATAATCCGTAGTCCGCAATGCAGGAATCAGAAATCGGAAACTCAAATTCTCAACCTTGAAGAAATCACACCTCCGCAATCCACAGTCCACAATACGAAATGCGGGAGATGGAAATTCGGAACCACTATGCATAAATTTGAGAAAATTTCTCCTCCGACATCCACAATCCCTAATGCAGGTTCGAGAAATCAGAACCTTCAACTCACAACTTTGAGAAATTTACTGCTCCGACTTCCACAATCTGCAATGCGGGTTTGGAAATTCAGAAAGTCGAAAAGTCTTCCCATCATATTTGCTATGAGTTTATTCCCATCCCTAGATATGTATTTATCTTCAATATTTACCATTCAACCCTTTTGAGAGCGGACGGACTCCATTTTCCTATTTTTTCTTACTACGGCTTGATCATCTAGTCGGAATATTGTCAACACTTAGCCATTTTTTGGAGTTTTTCCTTCTTCTTTTGGTGTAAAAAGTCAGTGGGAAGGCTTGAGATTTCGGTAGGGGGCTTCCCTTTCCTTCCCTTGCAGTATTTTTCTTAGAGGTAATAACAACGACTCCAATCAGGGATGTTATCGTCCCCGTGAGGTAGCAAGAACAATAGACTAGTGACCTCTTTTTTTTCTCTTTTTTTTTAAAATGAATTGAAATAGAACTTAAGAATAGCTGACTGAAACTAAAAAAATGGTAATATACAGTGAGGGTGGGTTGATAGACTCATTTCTTCACTAGAGATAGTGTTTTAAGAACTTCCTATTGATGAATCTCTTTCCCACTGGTTCACCATCCTTGTCTGCAAAAATAAAGCATTATTTCCATGGTAAGAAATGACTTTATGAGGTCCCTGCCAGAGATTATCAATTTTTTGCGCTTGTTCTTCTCTTCTAGCATCCCATTTAAGTACCAAATATCCCACTTGGAAATCATCAACCTTGGTTCTTTTGTCAAAAGTCTTCTTGACCCTCTCTTGAGACATCATAGATTCAACATGTACCTTATCCCTAGTTTCTTGTATCTCAATCAGCTGATTAGTTCTTCTTAGCTCAGGTTTTTGTTCCTCTTTGTGCACATGTAGCAGTCTCATTGTAGGCCCTCTGAGGGAATTGGGGAATATCACCTATGTTCCATACACCAATTTGAAAGGAGAAGTTCCTATGGATCTTTTGGAGGTGATTCTATCAGCCCACGAGGCGAAGCTTGGTATGCCAAGCCATTTTATTTTATTGCAATAGCTTCTTGATGATCCTGACCAGGATTTTGTTAGATGACTCAGCTAATACATTTCCCTGGGGGTAGTAAGTAGTAGAATAGCCCAATTTTATGTGGAATTCATTGCAGAATTTGATCGTTTTCTTGGATTTGAAGGCTTGGGGATTATCAGTGATTATTTTAATAGGACAACCAAACCTAGACATGATATTTTCCTCCAAAAATTTGATGATGACTTTGTTAGTGGCTTGTCTGGTTGGTATTAATTCAATCCATTTGGTGAAGTAATCTGTTGCAGTCAATATCCACTTGTGTTGTCCAGAGGAGTTGGGAATGATTTCACCAATGAGATCTAGACCCCACTGCTGGAAAGAGGATTTTACAGAGATTGGTTTTAAATGCAAGGGCAGGAGCTTCCTTTTTCCTTAAAATATCTAGCATTCATGGCAAGTAGCTACCTCTTTATATGCATCATTGAACATAGTGGGACCATAAAATCCTTCCCTGGAAATCTTGTTGACAGTGGCCTTCCAGTAATGATGTCCCCTATAGACACTTGTGTGAAACTATTTTATGGTCATTCTAGCTTCATCTTTCAACATATAGTTCAGTAAAATACCTCCTGGGTATTTCCAATAAAGGCATCCATTCAATATGCAAAAATTTGCAGCCTTCATTTTTGTTGACCTAGATTTAAGTTTATCCATCTCAGGGGGTTCTTGTAAGTTCTACAAAACATATATAATATAAGAGTACCAAGGAGATGATGAGAATTTGTTTGATACCTGCAACAGTGAGTCTTGAGTAGTACTCTCCAGCATGTGTGAGACCAATTTCACACTTAGTGAATCCCAATTTGCTTCAGCCATGAGTCTAGCCAGTCCCTTTCCTTTGACAAGCTTTGTAGGCTTGATTTCCAAGTCGTACTGCAATAATATAGCTATCCATTTTCCCCTTTGACCTTCCAGATTAGGCTGTGTCAATATGTCTTTTGCAACAACATTAGGAACGAAAGCAACAACATGGGAATGTAAAACATAAACTCTGAAATCCTTTAAAGTTTTGATCATGGAATAGGCCTGTTTTTCCATAATATTGTATTTGAGCTCAACATATTTGAGAGCTCAGCTGAAGAAGGCTATGGGTTGCTCATCCCCTTCCTGATTTTTTTGTGGAATTAATCCATCTATAGAATGCTCTGAGGAAAAAGAAAGCATAAGAAATTCCTTTTCAAAATCAAGGTTGATTAGGACAGGTGCTTCAACAATTTCCTTCTTTACATCTCCAAATGATTGCTTGGATTCAACAATCCATCTGATCTGATTATCCTTTTTAAGCATGTTTTTAATTGATTTCATGATATCTGCAAATTTGGGGATAAATCTTCTTAAAAAGTTTACTCTGCCAAGGAAAGATTGGACCTCCTTTTTACTCCTGGGGAGCTCAATTTTCTGTATAGTGTCATCTCTGTCTGGGTCAATCTTAATTTCATATTTAGATATTATATGACCCAACAAGTTACCTTCTTGCATGTCAAAGTTTGACTTCTTGGCGTTCAAAGAAATCCCTAACTTTCTGAATTTTACAAACACTTGGTGTAAATGTTTCAAATGTTCTGCATCAAATTTGGAATACACAGTAATATCATCCATATATATAACCACAAAATTATCTCTTTCTTTTGCAAAATCTATGTCCATAGATCTATGAAAGGTGGTTCCCGCATTCAATAGACCAAAGGGAATTTTTGCATACATGAAAGTTCCCCAAGGTGTGGTAAATGTTGTTTTGTCTTGATCTTATGGTAGCACTTTTACCTGATTGTACCCTGAAAATCCATCCAGCATGGAAATTCTTGCTTCCCCTACAACCTTTTGTAAAATATGATCCATTTTGGGCAGGGGATAGTAGTCTTTCAGGGATACTTTGTTCAGATTTCTGAAGTCTATACACAGTCAAATTTCTCCATTTTTATGCCTTACTGGGACTATATGGCTACCCACTTTGAGAATCTTAATGAGACTATGATTTTGGCTTCATATAGTCTCTTCAATTACTTTTATATAAGAAGGAGTAACATAGGGTTCATCCTTCTTAGCTTCCGCTAGAGTGTTTTTTCACTTGTATGGTGTGTTGTATGATAGATGTATCATATTACTTTAAGTCTTCATAACACCATGCAAAAACATCAGAAAATTTCCTCATTAAGTAAACATAATCATCTTTAGTACCTTGGGTTAGAGATTTAGATAGCTTGACAATCTTAGGTTCTTCATCATCCCCAATGTTACAATATTCTACTTCACTGTGGTTTGGAACAACTTTAGGGTTTTGGGCCACATAATTTTCATGAAAAAACTTTTCTAATGGTACTAACCCTTTGGGGATATAGTTTCTTTTCAACTGAAGGATCTCTTTATCCCCTAATGTTGTTAGGAACTCAGTTGGATCAGGTTCCCATTCTTCACTTTCACAGTTTTCTTGATCAATATGGGTATTGGAAAACTCCTTTGTCATCTCTAGGAATTTCTTTATCTGTTGATAACCCTCAAATATTTTCCAATGTCTAGTATTGTTAGAGACAGAAGGCCTATGTTTTATATTTATCTTGTAGGATCCTGTGGGATAAACAGGGAGTTGAAATATGCTAGCAGAGCTGGCTAAGATATCCGCTGTTGTGTTTTCCTCTCTAGGGATGAAGGAAATACTGTGATCTGTAAAGCTTCATACTCTTAAGTGCATTCAAACCTAACAGTAAAGCTTCATACTCTGCTACATTGTTTGATTAGTCAAACATCAGTTTAAAGGAATGCAACCTGGAGCATTTATTTCCTTCATCTGGGGGTGATCCATATTCCTAGCCCATCTCCTTCCTTGTTTACAGCCCCATCAAATATCATGTCCCAGTGGTATTATTTTTGGGCTGTCGCTGTAGCTTCTGGCTCTATTTCTGACTTCTCATAACTACCCTCTTCTACTTGTAGGCCGTTGTCTTGTTCACTTCCAGAGCTACCAATACACTATATATATTTCTCACTATTAGATCTATCATCTGGTTCAAGGATATTTTTAATTTTCATATATTTTTCTTCTAAACCAAGATCATAATAGAAGACTGAAGAACCTATATCAGTATCCACAACAAATATGGGATCATTTTTAGGCTTGCTTTTACTGCTTACTACATAGGAAAATCTATGTTCTATATATAATCTTCTATTTTATCCAAAAACAGGGATGGTGGCATAAGACATATCCATCTGTAGTGTTCCTTTCAGTTTAGATGCCCAAGATCTAGATAGTAACATCCCAAATTTGGGGGGAATATCTGCCACTACCACATCCATTATCACATTATTCTGAGGGATTTGTGTCAGTTCTACAACCATGTCTTTGATCATCCATAAACATTGGAATTTTCTAGAATCAAAGGAGAACACATATTTATAGGGTCTGGTGATTTCTAACCCTACACTTTCTACCACTGATCTTGGCATGAGCTTATGTGAGGCCCCAGAATCTAACATAGCATTATGTAGTATAAGAACATGTATATTTAGACTGATATAAAAGGGGGTAACATCATCTTCTTGAGAACTTTCAACATGGGGGCCAAACAGAAGGGTTCGCTTATCATCATGCAAATTAAGAGTACATGGTTGCTTTCCTTCCTCTGCATTCACTATTTTCAGAATCTGATCCTTATCTTCTTTATTTTTTACCAACTCATTAAAAGGAATTGAGATTTTTATCTTAGAGATTTCATTTTCTAAACTGAAAGCAGAATTAGTCTTCTCTATTGTTTTCACATTACGTTCATCCTTTCCTTCTGGGCTTCTTTTAGGAGCTTCTGCTAATTTTTCAACTGCTTTATTAGAGGTAACAGTATTTGGATCACCCTTCCTAGGGGTTTCTTTTTTCTATTGTTGAGAATTAGATGGCTCAACAGTAGCCTTTCCTTGGTCTACTGTTACCTTTCTATTCTTCAAATTATGCTTCCTCTGAAATTCAAAAATTGCATTTTTTAAACCTCTTTGATATTGTTCAGACTTTGTTTCTTCTAGGTTGTTGTCTAACTGTAGAGATGATTGATCATGTTCTTCTTTAGTCAAATAAAATTGGGTCTGCATCTAATTAAAGAGGTGGATCCGATCTTTAGGCTATCCATCGTCCTATTCTCATGCTATCAGGTTTTCAGCAAAAGATGGTCTAATTGGCTATTTTTCTGCATTTATAGTGTCCCTTGGTTCTCTTGGTCTTCCCTGTGGGGCAGGGGGCCTTCTATAATTGGTATTTCGAGCTTGACGCTCAAGTTTTTCTCTGACATGAGGCATGTTATCAAGGGAGATACTATCCACCATTTTTTCCATAGTTCTCATCATCATCTAAAACCTGGTGTCTATAGATTGGTATGTGGAAGGTTGGCCTACCTCATTGGATCTCTTTCTCTCAGCTTCACTTATGGGTCTTACTTTACCTGAGGCCATCAGATTAGATTCTACTTCTACAACATCTTTCAACATATCGAGTAGAGTAGCAGATTTGCTTTCTCTTAACATGAGAAAAAAATTCACTATCAAAACAATTATCATAGTGAAGTTTGGAAGCACCCACTAGGGGTTTGATGTCCACATGGATAGAATTGTATATTCTCATGAACCTAGCTGAAAATTCTTGGACAGTCTCAACATTAGTTTTCTTTGTGTTTTCATATTGAGTGAGAATTTGGAGAGGTTTTTGTTTATCCTTCCATCTAGCTAGGAAATCTTGTTCCAACCTCTCATAGGTAGCAATACCTCCATTTGGAAGGGATTTGAACCATTTCTTTACTTCCCCTGAAAACATTTGGGAAAATAACCTCATCTTCACATCATCTTCATCTACTTTTTCCATATCTATGAAGTCAGTAAAATGGTTCACATGTTGCTATGTAGTGCCACTCCCTTCCCCATCATATCTCATGAGGCGTTGGGCATAGCCCACAGGTAGATCATGGATATTGGCAGTGAGGGCTAAAGGGGAAATTATGGTAGCCATTGCTCTTAGGGTTTGCTTGGAAACAAGAGGGGTATTTGAAATTGGTTTAGAAGTAACACTAGGTATTACAACAATATGACTTGAAGTAGCAGGAAGAGTGATCAAGACCTGGATGTTTTTACTAGTTTCTTTAGTGAAGAGGATTATGTCACTGCTTTCTTCTTTGGATTGTAGAATCTCCCACAAAGCACTCAAACAGTGGGTTTGGAACTTTCTCTGATCAAACAGGGTTTCTTTTAGATTTGTCTCATATTTAGACCTAAATAAGGAATTCTCAAACTTTAAATCAAAAGAGATAGTCTCTATAGTATGTGCCTCTTCTGCAGGTAAATAAAAAGACCTAGTAAATGGGGGAATACCTGCTTTTTCTTTCTTTTCTTTCCGAATGATATTTTCTGGATTTGATACGAACTGTGTTGGTTCAGGATCTACCTGATTTCTGGTAGGTATCCTTCGAGAATCCAAAATTCTTTCAATAAACTCGCCAAGTGTCTCTTGTGGGACTAAAAATTTGAATATTGGAGTCGCCAGGGCAAATGCCACAACCTTTTATGTATTTGATCTTCTATTTTCCCTTAGAGATCTGGTTTGATGCTTTGTAATTCTTTTTCTGCGAAAATAAGTTCTTCGTTCTCTAGTATGGTTGCCAGATGTTATCACTCAGTATTCTTCCAGGTTGCGATAGAAGGGATCACTGAGGTAACTATTTCAACTACACTCTTGTGGATGGAAAATATCCTTTCCAAACACAGAGAGGGCTCTCTCTCTCACAACTCTTTCATCACACAAAATATTACTTGAATGGGTTGGTTGTGTATTAAAACTTGGTGGCTAGGACTTCAGATGGGGGGTATTAGGGTTTTCAGTTGGTTGGTTTGAGAATAGGTGTATCATTGGGCATGGAGTCAAACTTTCATAGGTTTTCTATCACAACTAACTGACTGGACTATAATTTCAGAAGAAGAGGCAGGATAAATGAGGTTTTTTCAAGTCAAAGAGATATTAGAAGATCGTAGCAGAAAGGGAAACAAAATCCATCACAAATTTAGAGCATTTATGAATTAATTCTAACTTGCAATTTCAGGAAGAAAGGGTGGAGTGTCTAATCGTATGTATATGAAGCATGCTAGATGAATTTTAGACCATGTAGTCTTGATCTAAACACTGCAGAAGTAAATAATCAATGGAAAATACTAACAAGGAAAACATGCACAAGAATTAGAGACATCAAACCACTCATTTCAAGAATTTCTGCTCTCAAATTAAGTCTCTGCATTAATCAAAAAGATGAGTTTCATTACATGCTCAGAGTTTTCTTATCTCAAAATCCCAACCTTTGGGTCTTATTCAAAACCTGCCTTTATAGGCTTACAAAAATTGAAATCTTCTAGACCTACTTCAACCATATGTGGTTGTTTATTAAATTCACAACTACAACTATTTGTAAGACATCAGACCTAACTATCAGTCTTATAGAGTATTTATTCAAAATAATAATAAACTGGAAGTGATGAGATTGTATTCTTTCCTCATGCCGAGCTTCTAGAACCAACTGCTTCTTGATCTGGAGATGCATTGATGGGAAAATTCAGTGCGTTGTCTGTGCGAAATCGAACTGTCAAAACTACCTGTTGTCCTTCGGATCAAGCTATTTCAGGATGATTTTCAGGGATTGACATATTGTGCCTTTCTTTTGCCTTCAGATAGACTCCCAGTCGCAGAACAATCGAGCCTTTTTCCCACCAAATTCTACATTTTACGCGGTCACAATTCATTCTGATAAACCAACTTCAGTTCGAAAGCCACAACGCGGGATTCGAAAATCGAAACTTCCAAATGGAATTCATCAAATTTCACTTCCGACATCTGCAATCCACAGTGCGGGACTTAGAAATAAAAACAATCAAACAAAGTTCACTCAATTTCATCTTTGAGATCCGCAATCTGCAATGCGGGATTCGGAAAGTCGGAGCGTCGTCGACCAACTTCACAGAAATTACCCTTCCGCAATGCAGGAGTCGGAAGTTAGAAACTCAATATTCGTAGCTTCACAGAAATCACCTCCGCAATCCACAATCCGTAATGTGGGTTTCTGAAATCGGAAACTCAAATTTATAACTTTGCAGAAATCTCACTTCTGTAATCTGCAGTCCGCAATTCGGGACTCGAAAATCAGAAACTTAACTTCACGCCCTCGGAGAAATCACACGGCCGCAATCCGTAGTCCACAATGCAGGACTTGGAAATCGAAACTCAAATTCTCAACCCTGAATAAATCACACCTCCGCAATCCAAAATGCAGGAGTTGGAAAGTTGGAACCCCTGTGCATAATTTTGAGAAAATTTCTCCTCCGACGTCTGCAATCCGCAATGCAGGTTCGGGAAATCGGAACCTTCAACTCACAACTTTGAGAAATTTATTGCTTCGACTTTTGCAATGCCCAATGCGGGTTCAGAAAGTCGGAAAGTAGAAAAGTCTTCCCATCGGATGTGCTGCGGGCTGCTTCCTAGCTGTAGATCTGGATTTATCTTCAATCCTGACCATTCAACCCTTTTGAGAGCAGAAGAACTCCATTTTTCTCATTTTTCTTACTGCGGATTGATCATCTATTCGTAATATCGTCAACACTTAGCCATTTTTTTATTTTTTGCTTCTTCTTTTGGTGTAAAAAGTCAGTGGGAAGGCTTGAGATTTCGGTATGGGGGTTCCTTTTCCTTCCCTTGAGGGAGTTTTCTTAGAGGTGATAACAATGGGCATGCTCTATGATATACGTTGCAATAGGATAATTCAAATATTTGAACATATTATTGTTATGCAAGGAGACAAGATTATTTCTAGGGCAGAGATGGACTGCTTCATCAAACAATGTCATTACTATCAAAGGAAAACAACTATCACATCGTGACATGAAAACATCTCAATACTTTAGGAGAGGTTGTGTATTACATATGTTAGTCAATAATTGTAAAAATTAATCTTAACAGGGATGACATCCTTATTGAAAAAATAATGTTTCAAGGGTAACAAAAATGTTGAAACTATTCCATAAGACTCTAGATGTTTTTTTCCGGCATGCATTGGCTTATCTCTCATAGATGGCAATTAACCTAGGTCACCAACAAGAATTATAGATCTACCACCAAAAGGCGTATTTATTTTATTTGGAAATGCTTCCTGCAAATGAGAATCAATCTTCATGAATAACCTTCGCCCTATAAAACTCATCTCATCAATCAAAATATAATGCATATCCTTTATCCTATTGAAATATAGAAATAGGCTGACATTTCAAGGGTCGCATAAATCGAATAGGAATTCCTAGAGTGGAATGGATTGTGCGTGCACGTATATTAAATGCATCTATCCCCATTGGAGAAAGTAAAATCAAAGGATTTTTTCCATTTCTGCTTGAAGAAGCAAGCACATGAGAAATAGAATAAATGATATAGGACTTCCCAGTTCCAACCATTACTTGAATAAGCATATTCAATGGTTATTTCTATATAGCTTGCATAGAATGTTGCAATGCCATGTCAAAGGAAAGTAATTTCTTATCCAAAAATGAAGATGTAGTCAAAATATTCTCGTCCGCTACATCTATTATATCACCATGTGAACGAGTATTTGTTATAAAATTTGTTGCTTCTTTTCAATCTCAACATCTATCATTACCTCATCCCAATTGAAACTTAAATCAAAGTCTCTTCAATAAAGAGTAAAAAGATCTAAAATTTGAATACTATGTGGAGGAAACAAATGGGATAAAAAATCCCATTCATCCAAATATTCATTCACATGCACATATTCACCATTCCCATCCATATCTTCATGTACAACATCGTCGACCATAGGTGCATGTTCGACATGTGAGGGATGGTATCGAAGAAGCCTCTGATTTTTAATAATTGTTTCCCTTGAAAGTGCTATGTATTGCTTAATGTATTTGAAAGGCTTGTATGGAAGTAATTCACTCCAACAAAAAGTATTGAACTGATCAGAATCCTCAGTAAAAATGGAAAAATAATGTGGGCATACTCAGACAATAACAAATTTTTTTCTATACTTCCAAGGCTCTTTCTTATGCTTGGCATCATAGTCCAAGACCTCGCAGTTTCAATCATACAAAAATGTGCGAGAAACACAGGGTGGTTTCGATATAAATCTATGAAATTAGAATCCACTAAAAAATCACCAAGGTCTATAGATACTTTTCATAATATCTTCCTCCCCACATTCAATGACAATATTTGTCAACTAAAAATGACATGTGAAATTTTCAATAGCATATGGTAGGTTTCATGCACTCCAATGTCACATTAAACTATAGATTAATCCTAAAAACATTTGCAAGCCTACAAACAAGGATTTGTAGAGTGCATAATGTTTGCAATTTTAGTATATCTTTGTACTATTTGATTCTGGTGAATAGCAATAGTATGCTTTTTTTCCTCTGAAAAAAAAACATCCAGAATCAAATGTTTGCAATTCTTGTTAACATGTCATGATAACTTTCCGACTTTTTTTCCATTTTAGATGCATACTTCACAATATACTTCAAGACTGCATGGCACGACACAAATGGCTTTCAATCCACATTTTCATGCTATATTGCTAGATTCAAATGCCCATTACATTAAATTTGGACTTATTAGTCAAAATTTGAACTAAAAAGTGTGAATTTAGCCTTTCAAAGTGTCAATATCAACCTTTCTACAGTGCAAAATCAGGTTCTGAAAGTGGCAATATTGGCTTTGAAAAGTGTGCTTTTTTATTATAATAGTGTGTTTTTTGAATACTTATGAACCCTAAAAGTGCACTTTTTTTGTTCTTAAACTATGAATTTTAGTTCAAAAAGTGCGAATTTCAATTCAAAAAATGCAAATTTTGATTTGAAAAGTGCAATTTTCATTTGAAAATGTGGAATCTTTTAATCTGAAAAGTGAAATGTCTATAATATTCTATGTAGCGATTGGAAAAGCTAGCATACTATATTCCATTGGAGCATGTAGGTTCATCCATGTTTGCCGTAAATGAAATTTCATGGCAGACACGTTAGTTAATTGGGTCCAAGATCATATGCGTATGTGAGCAAGGGATTTGAGTGAAGTGACAACTGATTCCTTTTGTGAGAAATGCACACATGAACATGATCAAGATGTGGCTATTTTGCATCAACTCACCTATCCTCACATTTAGTAAGTACGTGGCGAAGGATAGGAGCCACGTTCCCAAGGAGGGGTTGTCAAGGTCGGGCAATCATCCTATGGTTTTCCCATCGTGTCTCATCTTTTTGGGAAGGGTGATTAGTACAAGATTCCATGGTTTCATAAAGGTTGGAATCAAGATGATCTATGGAACAATCAACTAGGAAGATTTGAAGCATGGGGAGGATTTTAAGGGAGTAAATTATAATTGCATGGAGATCGTGAGGTTCGTCATCTATAAATCGAAATATGGTGATCATCGATGGACTAATCTCTTCCTTTCTGTGTGGGTTCAGAGCTGGGCGGTAACTATGGTTGTTGGGCAATGGATAAATATCTTTTTTGTGGGGAATTTATGGAGGGCACGTTGATTGGGGGAGCTGTTAAGCGAAAACAAAGAGAGAAAGGAGAAGACACTTCTATTCCAAGGATATTAACCTAAGCGCAGGTGGAAGCGTTGGGTAGGCATGCTATTTCAATTTGGGCCTCCCGTCATAGGTTTGAGGGTAGTTGGAGGACTTAGAACAAGGATTATGGGAGGAATTAGACGAGGCCAAGCTTCAGGAGGAATCTCGTTCTCTCAAAGATTGGGTTATGGATCCTAGAAATCTTCACATGTACTATGTGTATCCATAATCTCCGGGAGTGAAAATATATCCTTGCACATTAGCTTTACTAATAACCTTCCATAAGTTCCATCTATGTCTCGATGGGTGTGTCCAACTGAAATGAATCCAACTTCAACAATCTCGAACACTCTCCTTGTTGTTAAAATAAATAAAAATGCAAATACAAAGCGATTTTTGTTATCGCCTGAGCAATTATCCATTTGCAATAACAATATGGGTGATAGTTTTCTATTTGGAATGCATTGATCTGTATCACCAATAAACAATATATCATGTTGCATCACATATTGTTTGTATATCACAATTTTTTCATGTGACTCAGTTTGCAATAGAGAAACATGCAATTGGTGCTTAGATTTTATTCCTTTGTAGAGAAAATCACCATATTTAACAACCATTGGCTATTCAAGACTCTTTAAGCATTTATCCAGGCATATCACAGTAAAATTTGATCCCATCTCTAAAAATTAGACGCTGAAATGGACAAATCCACCAGTATTGTGCCCATGAGTCAACATTTCAGTCAAAGATTCATAACATTACTAAAATATTTTTCCTTCTTACCCATATTTGGAATGGAAGTCTTTGACTTATCCATTTTTTCATGATCAAAACTCAGATAAGTCCTATGATTTTTTTGTGAAGCTAATCTGTGAGAATAATACACTTGGAGAAAACTTCGATATATTTAGTATGAGCTACCTGATGTCCTCACAACCTTTCCACCTTAGTTGAATTAGTGGTCCCCTTTAGAACATAATGTATTGCAATGCACTCATTACACCTTGCAAATGAGTTTTCTTTAGAAATTTTAACATCTCAAAAATCTTCTCTCATCACCTTGCAAAAGGAGGATTGTATACTACAGGAAAACCGATACTTTTGATTACTTCATTTGCCATTTTTCATAGCAAACCATGAGACATATTATATGACAATAATTTCAAGGTTGTACTTGTTCCATCTTCACTAATTAATCGTGTAAGATGTGGAGATTTTTCTAAATTATCTTCTACAATTTTATTAATAGTAGCTATCAGTGCAATAGTATTTTTCCTAGATTTTTCCAAGACATTGTTACCATGCAGATCTCCCACATCACCATTCAAGAACATTCTTTTATAATTGTAGAAAGTGATCCTTTTTATCCCATGGCATTTATACCATGCATGTTGACATACATCTATTGTTCCTAATCTCATTGTAAATATTCTTCTTTTTTTCTCATCTCCTTCTTTGTCCATAGGATCATTTGATCCCATAGAATTATAACATACCGTCTTCTTGAATGTCCATTCATACTATGAAATTTATTCACACATTCAACTATCAATTGAAGTGAAATATTTGATATACAAATATTTAAGCAACAATGTTCAGTACAAAATTTTGAAAGGAATGCAACTTGATTAATTCCAATTATGTAAGGTACCAAGCTTGAATTTCTTAAAGAAATTTTAGTTCCTTGTTGACGCTTTACATAATTGTAGGGCCTTTTTCTATTACCTTTGACATTTGTATATTCACAATGGGGTGTACCTAGAATAACCATCTGTAAAGGACATTCTTCAACAATTTTCCAAATGTTGACCATGTCTTCTTCTATGCTTTTTTAATATAAAATCCAAAGGAACATCATTGAGGTCAATAAAATGGTTCGCAGGCCATATTAGAATAGAGCCTTCAAATATACCACAATCCTCACAATTGCAGCAGACATTTTGAACTAAAATACCAAACTCACCAACATCTAGTGGTTTGAAATGTACAATGTCTCCTTCAAATACACTTGACACTATTCCCTGAGCAACATAATTTGGATTTAAAGAACATTAATGTATCAAATTAACTTTCTCTCCCACAAACTTGATATTGTGATTTTGACTTAATACGTTCAAAGTATTTTTAGATTGATTATTGTTGAAATTGTTTTCAACAGACAACAATGTTCCTATATTAAAATCTATGACCCTTTTAATTGGACATACAACAAAACCCCCACTTCTCAACCATGGACAACATGCCATACAAGAAAACACCACTTCATCAACCAGGATACCAATGGAGAAAGCACCCAAAAACGTTCCCCCCAAAAAATTAGTCTCATTGACATTTGTTAAAAAACCTGTGGAAATGCAATCCTAGCATTATGAACATTTATGTTACAACTTAAATTTTCTCATAGTAAAATAATATTTATCTTCATTTGTTATAATATGTTCTACACTTGTATAATTGGAAGTAGGTATACCATTCACCTCACTCTCTTGAAGAGCGGATCCAATGTGGTTAACGATCTCAAATGTAGGCCATTGAATATAACCACCAACTTCCTCTAACAATGTATCTGCACCTTCTAATGGATAGGGCGATTAAATATATGCATTTAAAATCTTGTTAGTGTTTATAGTGATAAAACCATCATGAATGTCAATATTATGCAATATTTTTCTTTCTAGAAAAGGGATTCCTTTTGCAACTTTCAATCCATTCGAAATGAGATCCACACATTGTTGAGCACCAAGATCCATTTCAGAAGTGATTTCTGAAATACAAAATAGCAGGAACACATTGAAAATAATATTTATTTTAAACAAAAAAAATATTTTCTACTAGTATATATTAACAATTATATCTATGCTCTACAGGTTAATAACATTATTGTATGCTATCATTCTATATGAGACAGTAAATGAAAAATGTTCCTCACTATGAAGAAAATGTTCAGGGTTCTAGTAACAACAATCCCATGTAGATCTACTATGCTATTGTTCTTTGAGAATGAAATTATTTCAGAAGGAGAGGGCGATCCTTTCTAATTGGATACAATGTAATTGTTGCTTAGAATAAATCCACAAGATAAAGAGGTGATGTTGAATCATTAAATGGTACGCTGTTGTTTTCATTGGAAGGTGCTCAATGTGAAGTTGTTTGGAGGAGTGACTAATGCTTTGAGAAAGGATCGGTCATTCTTTCCTAAAAGGGTCACTTGGACCATAGAGGTTGGCAATATCTATTGAGATAGTATATTATTATTAAGACTCAAGTATTACATCAATTTTATTTACCTCTTTGAATTATGAATTCTAATAGCTAATATCAAGAAAGGACGAGCATCCTTGCCTATCTAACACACATATGTCTTGATGGAGTAAACGAGATTCAAACAATTGATGACTTCATTGAAATCATATATGATCTAAAACATTCAACATCTCAAAAATTGAACCACTCGAGGATGGAGCAGCCGGTCTTTTGCTGAGAAAATTATTTCCTTGAAGGGTCCATATATTTATGGATGTTCATTTACAAGGGTTATATTGCAAGAGTGACTAATTCCTAATCATATAAGAAACAACTCATCCACAAACCCAAATACATGCCTATTTGAGGAAGGGTGACCGTTCCCTTCGCTATATTTATAATGATAATATATTAGAATTATGTATATTATATTAATTTGTTAATCTATGAATTATAAATTATATTCCATTGTATCATAAATGGAAACCCTTGAGAAAGGAAAGGCCTCTCTTTCTGAGATAATAATATTTTCTAAAAGGGTCGATACATATAAGGATCAACCTTTCCTTTTCCGTCCAGATTCCATGCTCCTTATAGGGGTGGATGCTCTTTAAATTATTTATATCTTCACCTATATCATCTATGATATTGTAAATTATCAAAACTACATAATCGACCTACTTGGGGATAAAGTGGCATCTCTTTCTCTTCAACATATACTTTCACCACCCTAAAATAGAATAGCTTGAGGAAGGGGCGGTTTCTCTTTCTCTTAGAAAATTATCAGTTTCTAGCAAACTATTTAAAGCAAAGTTCCTATGAAATTTGTTCTTAAGGTGTCTATATCTATTTTCCTCACCCCTTAAAAGGAACCCCTAGAGGAAGGATAGGATGCTCTTTCTCCTCAAAATCTACATTCAACACCCGAAAATAGAACATCTTTAGGAAAGAGTGGTTTCTCTTTCCTTAAGAAAATGTTCACTTGTTGTTGGCCCGGTTTTGCAACCAGACTTAGTGCTATGGGCACCTGCTAACTAGTAGCAGCAGTTTCAAAAGAAATAAATAACAATAAACTAATTAAACAAGACTATTCATGGATCTAAGCAAAGATATTAAGCAAATAACAAAAATAATTTAAAATCAAGAACAAGAACATGTAAGAATAAAGAATTTGTATTGAAAGAATGGGCAAGAAAGTGCTTGCGGAATCAATACCTCTAATGGTGAGGTTGAATGGCTCCAAGGATGAGCAACTCCAATCTCCAATGGTCTCTTCTCCAATGTGGTTTGCAATGGCTAAAATGCTCAGGGGAGATTTCAGCAGCATAAGGATGAGATAATGGATGGATGTGAAATGAGGAGCCCCTACCACCTTTTTATAGGTTTTGGTGGTGGGAAATACCATTTGTGGTTTTGTGGAAACCAAATGGTATTGACCAACATGGTTTAGGTACTTTTCCCTCCTTTTTCCTTTTTTGAATAAAAATAATATTTTAATTCCCTTTTTAATATTTTTGGGAATTTGGACCCTTTTTTAGGGTTTTTTATGATTTTCTTGAAAAAATAATCTTTTTTAATGGAAAAAGGGGTGTACTAAGGTCTTTTGGTGACCTTTTGTTGGTTTCAGAGGCTGAGATGGTGGAAAAGTGGACAAATGGGTCATGTGAGTAAGGGAATGAGCTAGTGAGCACTTTTTAGGTGTTAACAGATTGCCCCCTGATGTGTGAGGGCAGGAGCTCATCGTATGGCCGATAGACATCATAGTTCTTTTGTCCTTTTTCTGGGGTTTAGGGGAGAGAAGAGACCGGTTGGAGACAGGAGCCCCGGTCCTTGGAAGCTGCAAAAACAAAAAATATTACATGGCCTAAATATGAATGAGGTATAATCTCTGATAAAGGACGAGGCGGGCATTCCCATGCTCGTATCAAGACTTATACAAAACAATTAGTCCCAAGAAGGGGGATCTAATACCTAAAGAAATATATTGGTACATCATAATGGTCCAGAGGGGACATTATTTTGGGATGTACTCCTGATCATAACGGATCTCAATGACTGATACACTGGAATAACTGAGGAACTGCTGAAACTGAAGGTGTCCAACATCTGTAGGGACTCAAAGACTATGAGTCATCTCTGAGAAATAATGTAAATGTATACTCAAGGGAGTATGAAACTGGGGTAAATCTGAATACTGTCGCCATGCGCAACCCGGATATCTATAGAAAAAGTGTAACTGGTGTTATCCATAGGAAGACTCTCAAATGTGGAGGAGTCAGGAGGTATCCGGGGTCTTCGACTAATACCTGAATGGACCAATACCCTGTGCGAGTCTCAACGATGCGATCAAGGTGTTGAAGTCGAGCATGTGAGAAACAACAATTTGGAGAGGCAGTAAGGATTCCTCTCGAAATGATTCGTAGGCACTCATCATAGATGGTAATGAGTCCAAGACACAGGGACCTCTAGGTCTATTCTCTGGAATAAATGTGGTTGTCGTCGACAGAGGGAGACCGGCAACTAACAAGGCAATGATGTTTCCTTGATAGGAGTACGAGGTGTTTAACGGAAGTGATGTAGTACTGCTGGTAGGACTGACATTCTTGTGGGGATGGGAAATAACTGGGTCAAAAAATGGGTAGACTCAAACTTCCTTTGTTCAGAGCATGATGACATGGTTGACCTGGCAGCATAGGGAACTGACTTGTAGGTGTGGGGATCATCTTTTAGGGACTGAAGGGTATGTACTGACTCTGGGGGGTGAAGCTGATGGTAGCTGTTGAGGGAGTCTCAGGGTGACATACTGCAGAATACTCTGAACAAAGGCGACCAAAATGGGGAAGCTGCCTAAATGAGTAGATGTGATCTGTCGTGGCGTCAGGAGGCACCATTGATTCCTTCTTCGTAGTTTTAATGAGCTCCAAGAAGGGATAAAAGTGTGCTCTAAAATGGTACGGTCCTGTGGATTTTATGAGCCCAGGACGGCTCATGCTCATGGTTGCTTTCATTTTTAGAGAGTCTGAAAGCGGTAAGTGGACTCTATTGGTGTTTCTTTTTCGTAAGTTTAGTCTCCAAGGCCCGAAAAAGCATAAAATGATGCGGATGGAGAACTCTTCTAGCCGATGTGACTAGAGTATACCTTTTTCGTAATTAGTCTACGAGGTCCGGAAAATGGGTAAACTTATACCAGGTAGACGCCCTTTCAGATACATTTAGCGAGCATGAAAGGAAGCAAGATTGCTCGGCGATCTTTTCATTGTTTTAGGAGTCAGAAAAGAGCTTAACAGAAACTCCCTAAGTGCCTTTTTCGTAAAAGGGGTTGCTCGGCCCGAAAAAGGGATAAAATTATACCGAACAAAAATATATTGATGAGGGAGAGAAAAGGTCTCAAGCATCGTCATCTGTGCGGAAAACTGGATCCGGTGACATAAGGATTGTCAGAAACGGAGAACGACCGATGTGGCACGCAAACCGAGGTAACAAGGGGGCATGGAAAAAATGCCCGAAAAATCTAAAGGTGAGAGCGAGAAATGATCTCGAGCATAATCACGAGCGCGGAAAATTGAATCCGGCGATATAAGGCACGTCGAAAACGGAGAACGGCCGATGTGGCACGCAAACCGAGGCCACGAGAGAGGCTAAAAAATGGTCAAAAAATGGACCCCGTGAAAACGGGAAACGGAAGGAACCTCTATGAAGTTCTCGTTGTGCTGATCCCAACGGTCCCAACGGTTTGATAAATGGACTTCGTATGATACCGCAATGGTTGTTGGAAAATTGGTAGAATTTCTATAAATAGGACGTGGGCCCAATATGACTTGTCATTGTTACGTGCGAGTTTGATAGAGCTGTCAGAGCTATTTCTTGATTTCCGGGAGATTTCACCGTTGGTTTTCGATTTAGCGAGTTGCAGGTAACTCTATTCGCCTTAACCTTGTCAATTATGTCTTTTTTGTTTGGCGGCGGGCCCCCGAAGGCCGTGAAACTCCACGTTGACTCTCCAACGTGGAACCGCGCGGGTTTCGGGGCTGAACCCGCGATGAACCGCGTGGGTTTTAGGCTCACAGTCGCGATGTTCATCGCGACTGTGAGATCGGAACCCGCGATGTTCATCGCGAGTTCATGGTGGATAGTCGCGATGTTCATCGCGACTGTCCGGCCAAAACCCGCGATGTTCATCGTGGGTTTTTTCATGGATCCCGCGATGGTCATCGCGGATTTTTGTGGAAAAGCCGCGATGGGCATCGCGGATTTTTGTGTGAAAGCCGCGATGGGATTTTTCTAAATTTTTTGTGCTGGGGCTAAAAATTTCTTGTGTTTTCCTGGCAGGATGTTGCGGAGACCTCAGTCCGTGTGGCGGGAGAGGGAGATCGATGGTGATCTCATGCTGAGGATTGAGACTGATGGAGGGGTGAGACAGACCCTGGCCATGAGCGGACTCTTGAAGTTCGCTCAGATCCCTCCTATACGTTCAGTGAGACGGCTCCTGAACAAGCTCGTGCAGTGGTGGGTGCTGGCAGAGGGTGCCTTCATTATTGGTGGTGAGAGGTTGGAGATCACTCTCACGGATGTATATTTTTTGACTGGTTTGCCTCGCTTGGGTGAGGTGGGTGATATTTCTCCGAGGTTGCCTCCGGGTGTAGATATGGAGGATCTCTTACATACTTTCTGTGTGGATGACGCTGTTTTGGTAAACAGCTCTATTAGCCTGAAATTCCTACGTGAGTGGGATATGCGAGCTGTTGGTGCCTGTGTTCTGAGGATATTGGGTGCTGCTGCACCACATCGTATGTCTGGGGGGCAGACGATGATGGTGGATTCGGTTCTACAGGGTACTTATTATGCCTGGGCGCAGATGTTCCTGGCTCGTGTCCAGAGAGATCTGGACAAGGCCATTAGAGAGGGAGGCGAGTTTTGTTATGCCTCGTTTTTATGCTGTTTTTTCTTTGAGCGGGTGCCGACCTTGCGGCCACGGGTACCCGTTCATGCTGGTCTTCCGAGCGAGCCTCGTATGATGAGGTGGGGGCAGATGATGCCCCGTGTCGGCGGTGGTGTCCGCGGCTATTTCACGGAGGATTTCTATCAGCAGTGGGAGCAGATGCCTCTGGTGATTGAGGACTATCCCTACGCCGGCATGGACTACCGAGGTGACCCAGAGATGCCTCGTGCCCCAGGACAGGCCTGGAGCTTAGACGGTATGTGTTGTGTTTTAATTGATGTTATATCATATGTTGTTTGGTTTATCATGATGATTTTGTTATATAGTATCTAATGGTTTACTTGCTTTGTGCAGATGTGGGTCCAGTGCCACCACCTGACTATGTGGCTCGGCAGGGGCGGGCGATGGTGGTCGCTCGTCCCCCTGTACCTGTACCTCCTCCGCGTGGTGGAGGATATGCAGCTCGTGGGCGAGGGGTTGGCCCTGATGGTGACGCCATAGATGGTGTCCGACGTACCTTTGCCCGGATTCTAGCTAGGTTCCCCGAGGATGGTTGGAGGGACCCGGATCGGGATGTTTTGTAGGGATGTCTTGGTGCGCCGCCTGAGTGGCAGTCGCTCCTGTTGAGGACAGCGGTGCTTGCGGCGAGGCACGGGGGTGGTAGAGGAGATGCTCCGGTAGGGCCGGCTCAGGGGAGGATACGTTTGAGGGACGATCCAGCGGGGCCAGCAGAGCGGCGAGTTCGGGGTCTTCCTGACCCGGCGGGGCCGGCGGTGGAGGGGCCGGAGGAGGAGCCGGAGGAGGAGCCGGAGGATCCTAGGGATCCAGATGAGTAGATGACATTGTACTTGCCCCCAAATGCTCATGAGCATATGGGGAAACATTTTTTGTATGCCAGTAGTATTTTTTGTATATCAGGTGCTGAGGGCACTTATGACATGTTGACTATTTGATTTGTATATATATGGGATATATATTTGGATATATTGTTGTGTATGCACGTGGATGCACCTTTGTCTTTTGTATATGCCCGTGGAGGCACCTGTTATGCACGTGGATGCAGTATGTTTGTTTATTTCTGTATGCCCGTGGAGGCACATGTTATGTACATGGACGCATTATTTTGGTTGTTTGTTTTATGCCCGTGGAGGCACATGTTACGCACGTGGATGCGATATTGGTTTTTTGTATATGCCCGTGGAGGCACTTGTTATGCACATGGATGCATTATGTTTATGGATATGGCATGATGTGATTGGTGTGCCAGTCGAGGACACTGTTGGACATATTATCTGCTACACTATTGAGGTGTCTTGGGACATGTGTGAATGTAATGGATTCAAACTGTCTAACCATTTGTTTAGTGCACAGGAATTTTCTGAAAAGACAGGGATCGCGTACCTGGTAATCATTGTTGAGCTGGGAAACTAGGAGTTGTGAGTCCAAGAAAACGTTGAGGTGACGTATGCTCATCTGGAAAGCAGCGGCCAGGAGACCGGTCACGGCATCGTATTCAGCTTGATTGTTGGTGGCGGCACCTAAACATATTCCATCAATGTGAATTAACTCATGTGAAGGGGAGTATATTACCCAAGCCGCGGAGGCGAGATTGGGAGACCAACGGCTTGCACCATCAGCGAAACCGACATGGCAGAGTGGAAGAGGCTCCATCTGTGGTCATGCAGAGAAAAACAAATATTTAGGTTTTTTGAAATTTTTTGTAAACGAAAAATGTATGCCTATATTAAAATGGACGATGGTGTCCATCAGATTTTCTATGGGTAAAATCGTTTAAGGTACAACCCGTTGCGTGGGTTGCGTAGGGTGTTTCCTTCTGAATCGGTCAGAATGTATGCCCCCTGCCCGAGGCAGGTGTGTATAATGTAGGGGCCTTGCCACATAGACACGAACTTTCCCTTTCCGGTTTTATCATGAGCTTGATCGTAAGCGAGGACAAGGTCTCCCTCCGAAAAGGTTCTTGGGTGGACGCGTTTGTCGTAACTTAGTTTCGATCGTTGTTTAGCAGCTTCCATGTTTTGAATGGCTGTGCGCCGATCTTCATCGGCCTGCTCTAGGAGCAGTAAACGTTGCTCGATCGGGGAAGTGTCCGGTAGGAGCTCAACGGCGATATGTAAGGCTGGAATCTGGCTCTCAATAGGGAGGACGGATTCGACACCGTGAACTAAATGGAAAGGGGTAAAACCGGTGGCGGTTTTGGTTGAGGTGCGGTAGGCCCATAGTGCCGGGAAAAGCATGTGGTGCCAATTGGATTTGTGCTTGTCTACAGTACGTTGGAGAATGGTCTTCAAAATTTTATTGATCGCTTCGACTTGGACGTTTCCTTGGGGATAGTAAGCGGAAGAAAAATGGTGTTCAAATTTCAACATGGTTGATAATTCCTTCCATACGGCATCTTCGAAGTGAGAGCCATGGTCAGAGACTAGTTGCTGTGGTACTCCGAAACGAGCGATAACGTGGTTGAAGAAAAACTGTGCTGCAGTGTCAGCTTTGCAATTATAGGTCGGCATGGCTTCTGCCCACTTGGTGAAATAATCTACATCCACAATGATGTGTTTGTGACCGCCGGCTGACAGGGGGTTGCAGTCGAGGAAGTCTATGGCCCATTTGCAGAATGGTCCAACAGTGATGACTGGATGAAGGGGGGGCGGGCGGGGTTCTTGCTTTGGGGGCAAATAGTTGGCAGTTCTGGCAATGCTTGACTGCGGTGATGCAATCAGTAAACAATGATGGACAAAAATAACCGGCCCGAATGATTTTCTGGGCAGTGGCCATGCCGGAGAAATGGCCTCCGCAGGCACCGCTATGACAATCATTGAGGACTTGTTCTGCCTCACTATGAGATAGGCAGCAGCGTAAGATAGTATCAACGCCACGTCGATAAAGTACATCCCCAATCAGGAGGTATCGGGGGGCATGGTGTCGTATGCGACGGCGTCCATCACGATCGATGTGTGGTCGGAATTTTTGCGTACGAAGGTAAGTCAAAATGTCTCCGTACCAAGGGTCGTCAGACGAAATGATGAAAATCTGCTCGTCAATCAGGTCCGTTTGGATAACGGGTGATGTTGAAGAGGATGGGAGGTCTGTGATGAGGTGAGCAAGCGCAAGGGCTTTAGTGCTTTTGGTCTGAAAGTGAGGTCATATTCCTGGAGGATAATGACCCATTTAGCAACACGACCTTGTAGGAGCCATCGGGTGAGGAGATAGACCATAGGGTTGGAGTCGGCCACGACCGTGGTGTGACTGAGTAGGATGTAGTGTCGCAATTTTTGTACGGAAAAGACTACAGCTAGGGCTAATCTTTCCTCGTATGGGTAATGCAGAGGTGGGCCAGACAAGGTCTGGCTGACGTAATAAATGACATGCTCTCGGTGTGAGGCATCTTCTTGGACCAAAACTCCGGACACAGCATGTTCAGATGCCGAGACATAAAGGGTAAAGTCTTGAGAGAAATCCGGTGGGGATATCAAGGGGGCTTGTGTGAGAGCTTTCTTGAGGGCGTCGAATGCCGTGTCTGCTTGCTCGTCCCAAACAAAGGGTATATGGGTACGAAGTAAGCGTAAGAATCCATGGACTTTGGTGGCGTAATCAGGAACAAAGCGCCTAAGAAAATTGGACCGCCCTTGCAAGCTCTGAAGCTGCTGAAGCATGCGAGGAGGAGGAAGTTCTAAGATAGCTTTGACTTTCAGGGGATCGACAGTGATTCCGTCTTGGGAAACAATGAAACCCAACAACCGGCCCGCCGGGACGCAAAAGACACACTTGTGAGGGTTCAAGCGGATTTTATATTTGCGACAACGCAGGAAAACTTGCCGGAGGTCATTAAGGTGGTCTGATCGTTTTCGGGAACGAGCTGTGAGGTCGTCAAGATAGACTCGCAGGATATGGACCAAGTCGTGAAAGCAATAGGTCATGGCTCGCTGGAAAGTGGCACCAGCATTTTTAAGGCCAAATGGCATGACGCGATAGGAAAAGGTGCCCCATGGGGTGGTGAAGGCAGTCTTGTACTGATCCTCCTTGCGGATGTGAATCTGGTTATATCCGGAAAACCCGTCCATGAAGGATAGGACTTCATGGCCCGCACACTCGTCAATGAGTTGGTCAATGAATGGTGTAGGGAAATTGTCTTTTGGACAAGCGTGGTTTAAATCACGGAAGTCAGTGCATACTCTAAGGGTGCCTTTCTTTTTGTTGACAGGAACGGGGTTCAACACCCAGGTGGTGTACGGAATAGGATAAATGAATCCTGCTTTGCGGAGTTTCTCGACCTCAGCTTTAACAGCGGATAGCTTGGAAGGGTGAATGGGTCGTTGTTTCTGACGAATAGGGGGTACCTCAGGCCATGTATCAATGTGGTTCTCAATAATGGCGGGGTCGAGACCAGGCATCTCGGTGTAGGACCAGGCAAAGACGTATCGGAACTCTTGAAAGAGCTTTTTGTATGCCTGAGTTTCTGCTTGAGTGCAAGATGCGCCCAGCGAGATGAGCTCAGGTTTCCCTGGTGTTGTGGAAATGTCTATCTGTATCGTGGGGGAAATGTTGGACATGTTCCCATCTTCAAAGGCATCCGGTGCTGGGATGGGGTCCTTTAACCAATCGACCTTAGTGGGTATGAAATCTTTCGATTCGACTGATAGCTGGTTGGATGCGGTGGACGTGGATGCTTCCGGGAGGAAGTACGAGCGATGATGCATATCATCCCAAGGGTAGTCGGGTGCAGTGAGTGTCTCCAAAATTTGCTCATCAGTATTGAAGTAATCAGACCATAAATCAAGGGGTTCTGGTTTGAAAGTTGTTGAAATCATATATATTGTATTGACTTCTTCCGACGAGAATGATGGCGGGGGGTGGATCTCCTCGATGAGGGGAGGAGATATCTCTAAGTCAACGTTGTTTAACTCGTACAACGCTGCTCTATAGTCAGGTAGATCAGGACAATGGTGAGAGTAGTGGCCGTAGACACTGCATATAGCACAAGGATGGTTGGTGCGCAGTGATTTGTCGCGAGGCTGTAGAGGTGGCTCTAATCTGACCACTGGGATGGTGATGTCATCGTCCAACATATTCATATGCTCTTGGAGTGCCGGTAAGTGTGGGCATTGATGAGTTGGATGGCCTATCTCATCGCATAATGAGCATTTGGGGGGAGCTCGAAACACTGGTGGGGGTTTAACTGCCTTAGGAGGTGGTATAGCAGTGTACGGTTTTGGTCCTCTGCCCCCAGTGGGCTTAGCAAGAAGAGGGGGATTTGTTAACGTCGAAGCAATCGTGAGACCAGGAGGAGGTTTCATTGACGACGAAGGGATTGCGACACCAGGAGGAGGTTGATTTGAGGTAACAATAGGTTGTACCGGTTGGAGGATGACGTTTGGTGTCGGCGGTGGAACGGGAGGTGAAATATACCACACGGGTAATCCCAATGTTAAACCGGGTAGACTAAGGGTAGCCATAACCGGGGCGCTCACTACACCCGAAGGGGGGAATAGAAAGGGGATGGTGTGGATGGGTGTAACACCGATGTGACTCGGTACCAATGGTGGTTGACTACCGGGTGTTTGTGTATTCTGTGAAAGGGTACATAGGTTTGCAACATGGGTCTCTGGTGACGGTGGTGGAATGGCCTGGAATGTAGAGGTCATTGGTGTATCCGAATAAAGTCTGGGTGCCACAGAAGACACAAAGGAGGTAACTGCACTAGAAGCGGGTTGTTCAATCATTGGAAGAACATTCTCGGGTGCTGCAGGGGCGTTGGGATCATAGTAGGTGAGTTGGTCGATTTTGACCACGCGTCCCTCATGGGGGAACATCATGGTACGAAAAACGGATGAGGCAACTGCTTTCATGGTGTACATGTAACTGCGGCCAAGTAAAAGGTTATAATCGAGCTGGGCGTTAATGACCTCTATGTCGATGAGCACAGTTTTCCCACCCAATTGGACGGGGACCTTGGGTAGTAGACCTAGAGGTTGAGCTGATCGGCCGTCATATGCCCGCAATGCAGTGGTGGATTGCTGGAGAGTAGGAGATCCCAACTTCTGCCAAACAAAAGTGGACATGACGCATGTGGAGGCACCCTCGTCGATGATACATCGATGGATGACAAGATTCCGAATAGAAATGGAAACTTGGACTGCTATGGTGGAAGGCAGCCGTGGTTCAGACTGGTCTAAATCAAAGGTCATCAATTTCGAATCATTTGGGTCAATCGCCCCAATGGCGGAAAGTAAAGTCTTGCGCTGAGTAGGACAGGTTTTTAAGACTTCTAACGCAGACATGGCTGCGGGAGATTGAGCTAAGTCATCTACAATGTTGTAATTGGATGCAGCCCGTGCATTGGGGTTGTTGTTGATTCGGCGAAGGGGGAAGCGAGGTGCTTTAGAAGCGCCATCGAGTGGAACCTGAGGTATACGCAATGTCTGATCAGTGGGATGAGCAATAGTATCCTTTTCGGCGGGGGGGGCTTCAGCAGTCGGTCCGTATTGGTTCCGACGGGTTTGGATATTGACGTCGGCAGTGGACATCATCAATAAGTGGTGGGTGCCTGAATCAAACATGGGTTGGTCAGGAGCTGCGTAAGTAATTTGTTGTGGTTGCACGTTGCCCTGTGGGGGGGCTAACGGCTGAGTGTTCACCACTCCTTGTGTTGGAAAAGGGTTTTGTAGTACCAAAGGTTGTTGTGGAGGTGGTGGGGGGTTGGGTGGAGGCTGAGGAGCCGCCTGCCCTTGACGATGGGCGTCATTTGTCCATAGTTGTCGAGCTCGCTCCAGATGTGGGAAAGCGTGGGTATAGTGGCCATAGACACCGCAAATGGAACAAGGATGGTTTGTTCGTAAATTAGAATTTTTGGCTTGCTTAGGTGGTCGATCAGGATTCTGATGAGCAGGCGCCGCGTTATTGTTTTGCGGAGGATGGGTAGGTTGTGGAGCTTGGTTACGGTTTTGATTGTTTCCACGATTGCGTCCTCTTCCGCGGTTTGGTTGCCCACCCTGGTTGCGTTGGTTATTTTGATATTGGGGCTGATGTTGTTGTGCGTACACATGCCCTTGAGCATTGGGGGGATTCTGAGGAGCCGCAGGTGCGGGAGCAGGTTGCGGTGGATAGTATGCAGGTGGAGTTGGAGGTGGTCCAGTTGCCTGTTGGGGTTGTTGGTACCCCTGAGCTGGTGGAGGTGTGAGGTTAGCTGGTGCAACCGGTTGTGGGTAATGCATGGGCTGTTGTGGGAACTGCATGGGGGTCTGTACCGTAGGTTGAGCATAGTATGTGGGAGGTACATATGCTGATGGCGCTTGGCCATAACAATGTTGTGGACAAGAAGGTCCATGAACGTGATGGGTCTGGTTTGTTGGAGCATAGGAAGTCGTCGCTCCGGAACTAGATGTAGCCCTAGAAAGGTCTGGGGCGGGCATGGTGCTCACCATACTGAAAGGTTTTGCTTGTTGTGTAATTTGGCCAATAATGCCATCAGCGGCATGTGATGCCCCCGGTGTGTCACCGCGTGCAGAGTCGCCTCGTGGGGCGTCCGGTATGATCGTGTATAGGTAACCCGACTGGGCGTAGATGAGATCAAACTGTTGGGCTTTGAGGATGGCCTCTTCCTCAGACTGGGGTCTTTCAGATGCTACATCTTTCGCAATGAGAGGAAGGAGGGATTTAAGGAACCAGTCTAAAAAGATTCGGTCGTCTAATTTGATCTTGCATAGGCTTTGGCGCCGGCGCCAATCATTAATATGGTCAGTGATATGTGTGGCCGTGTTCTGTCTGCAAGACAGTAGGATTTCGACGCCCGCATCATAGCGGACCGGTAGTTGAAAGAACGACAGGAAGGTCGAGGCAAGGGAGGTAAATGTGGAATGCGTCCCATGGGGTTGCTCGATATACCATTTGGCTGCAGAGCCAGTGAAGGTGCACTGTAATAAACGGAGGCGGACAGAGTCATCCACTATGGAGTTGGAGGAACACCATAAATGGAAGGACATGATGTGGTTTTGGGGGTCTTCTCCTGCCTTACCCTCAAACTTAGGGATGTCAGAGGGGAGTTTGGTGGGCATTTGAGGCCACGCCGGATCATGTCTAATGGGGTCATTTGTGAGCCTAGCTAAATCTGGCAGGTTCAGACTTGCCATGTATGGTAGGCTAGCAGATGTGGGGACTGGAACTGGGACATGCCTAGCCACTGTGGTATGGTGTAGGGGTCCAGTAACGCCTAAAGGTATGCTGGGTATGGAGGGTATGTGCCCTCCAATAGGTGTGGTATGGTATGGGTTGGTGCTCCCAAGTGCAACATGGGTTACATTTGGGTTAGGAACCGCACTAGGGATTCCTGGTATAGCACTCCCAAGTGCAACATGGGTTATACTTGGGTTAGGAATCGCACTAGGGATTCCTGGGATAGGGTTTGTGGAAACCGAAGGGGGTATGACCCCCATGTTGGGTATACCCGTGACAGGTGGTGGCCCTGTGTTAGGCATTCCTGAATGTGGAGTGTTACCCATATTGGGCATACCCAGGGGGGTGGTTGTTGCCGTGGATGGTACTACAGCAGAAGGGTCTGTAGATGTCTGACCTATGGTAGTTGTAAATAGTGGATCAAATGGTGTTCCAGACATAATTGTGGTTGGTGGTAACTCTGTGGGGTTTTCGGATTCTACCTCCAAATCAAAGGTGAATTGGGGTATGTCGGAATCGGATGACTGTCTAATTGATTGAAGATGTGTCGAATCAAGGGATAATGCTCTGCGTCCGTGACGTGGAGAGCCAAGTGGACTAAACTCTGGGAGTTCGCCCTGTAGACGACGAGAGCGTCTAAAATTCTCAATGGTGAGAATATGTTTGTGTGTAAAAAATTTATTTAAGTATCAGGTGGTGATATATAAAAAAGACTCAAAACCCTATTGCAACCAAGGGTGCAAGAAGGGGAGCGAAAAAAGAAGGCTCACAGGCCAAAAAAAATCAATCCTCAAAAAAGGCACTTATTCTAGCAGCTGTGCTACAATAAGTGGAGGAATGCAACAACTGGTCAGAATACCAACATGCAAGCGGCTCCTAGAAAAAATAGGTGTAACTAGACCACAGGTAGGTTGAAATCATGCGAACACCTAATCTAAAATTATTGTGACTCAAACAGACGATATCCTCTGCAAGGTGATGAAATCCAAGTCAGACAATATGAATGTTGAGACAACGGCTAGATATCCCCCTACCGGGAGGGACACCGGGTAATCAATCCTAAAGACAGGCTACTAGGATACTCCGTTCATGACACGTAGAGAAAAGGTAAATCTGCCATTTGGTCCTTTGATCGCAATATCCCAATACAGGGATATCCCGAGAACTGCGAATGGTAGCCCTTCGGTTACTGAATGGATTTCGGTATTCCACTCAGGCTTCCGGAACCATCCTCGCGACTTCAACCCTCCTAAGGGAGAGGCCTTCCCACAAACCGGTTGTGACCGCGCCAAAAAGTACTAAGAGATTTTAGCTCCCTAATTGGACAACTTCTATGTCTCAGATGTAAGAACTGAGGGGTGTTATTGGAACACCTATCCCCCCAATACTACCTAGCTACAAGAATTCTTTTAGTGTTCCCCAAGTGGGGTTAAAAGTGTGTTCAAATTAGGGTACGTTTTAAGGCTTAGTTGAATTAAGTGATTGTGTGAGTGCACGTGAGGTGTTGTAAACTGAACTTGAAAAAATTAAATGCTTTATAGGAAATTTTCAAAAAATAAAGGATTTTTCGAAAATAAAAAGCAAATATTTAAGACCTTTTCACTAAAAGAAATTTAAATGCTTTTCAAAAAATAACTCAAAAAAATAAAGGATTTCTTGGATTTATGAAAGCAAATAGTAGACTTCTTTTTAAAAGAAATAAATGGATTTCTTTGTTTCAAGAAAAATTGCTAAGGGCAAGATTTTTAAAGAAGTAAACAAGGAAAAGATTTGAATCTGGATGAAAATGCAAAATGAGTCTTTCTTTCACTTTCTTGAAATTTTTTAAAAAGACTTCTAGATATGCACTTTTAAATAGTAAATTTTTTTTCAAAGCTGTAAAATATGCAGAATTTAATACTGTAAAAAATGTGCTATGGGCAGAAAGTACAGTAAAAAAATTTTCAAGATCGGGATGGCCGAATGAAAAATTCAGCCGCGCGGGTTTTGGACGCACAGCCGCGATGGGCCGCGCAAGTTTTGGACACACAGTCGCGATGGACCGCGCGAGTTTTGAGTGCACAGTCGCGATGGACCGCGCGGGTTTTAGCCGCACAGTCGCGATGGGCAGCGTGGAAATAGGCCAGGAAGCCGCGGTGTGCAGTGCGGAAAAACACAGAAAAGTCGCGATGGACCGCGCGACTGTCTGGCAAAAGGCCGCGATGGACCGCGCGACTGTCTGGCAAAAGGCCGCGATGGACCGCGCGGAAAAACGCAGAAAAGTCGCGATGGACCGCGCGACTGTCTGGCAAAAAACCGCGAGGCGGAAGCCGTGCACGGAAACCGAGAAACGAACCCGAAAATTAAAAATTTCGGGTTGTTTATGGGGCCAAATCTCAGAGCAGCAATAGATCTGCTGTCTAAGATGGCAGATCTATGGATCTAAAGGTTAAAAACTAATAAAAAACTAAGATTAAAGGCAAAACTAGAGATCTATTGTTCAAACCAAAGCGGAGTCGCCAAAAACTGTTGGCCCGGTTTTGCAACCAGACTTAGTGCTATGGGCACCTGCTAACTAGTAGCAGCAGTTTCAATAGAAATAAATAACAATAAACTAATTAAACAAGACTATTCATGGATCTAAGCAAAGATATTAAGCAAATAACAAAAATAATTTAAAATCAAGAACAAGAACATGTAAGAATAAAGAATTTGTATTGAAAGAATGGGCAAGCAAGTGCTTGCGGAATCAATACCTCTAATGGTGAGGTTGAATGGCTCCAAGGATGAGCAACTCCAATCTCCAATGGTCTCTTCTCCAATGTGGTTTGCAATGGCTAAAATGCTCAGGGGAGATTTCAGCAGCATAAGGATGAGATAATGGATGGATGTGAAATGAGGAGCCCCTACCACCTTTTTATAGGTTTTGGTGGTGGGAAATACCATTTGTGGTTTTGTGGAAACCAAATGGTATTGACCAACATGGTTTAGGTACTTTTCCCTCCTTTTTCCTTTTTTGAATAAAAATAATATTTTAATTCCCTTTTTAATATTTTTGGGAATTTGGACCCTTTTTGAGGGTTTTTTATGATTTTCTTGAAAAAATAATCTTTTTTAATGGAAAAAGGGGTGTACTAAGGTCTTTTGGTGACCTTTTGTTGGTTTCAGAGGCTGAGATGGTGGAAAAGTGGACAAATGGGTCATGTGAGTAAGGGAATGAGCTAGTGAGCACTTTTTAGGTGTTAACACTTGTCAGCAAACTATTTAAAGCAAAGTTCCTATGAAATTTTTGTTTAAAGTTCCAATATATACTATCCCTGCCCATAGAAAAGAACCCTTGGAGGAAGGAGCGTACTCTCTTTCTCCTCAGCATCTACTTCCAACACCCCAAAATAGAAGAACTTGAGGAAAGAGTGGTAGCTTTTTCTCTGAGATTGTTTCCTCTTGCTAGCAATTTTTTTGAATTAAAGTTCCTATGAAATTTGTTGTTAAAATGTTGATATATACTTTCCCCACTCTTAGAAAATAACCCATGGAGGAATGAGTAGAAACTCTTTCTCCTCAACATCTACTTTCAATGCCCCAAAATAGAACATCTTGAGGAAAGAGTTGCCACCTCTTTCTCTTAGAAAATTTTCACTTTCCAACAAACTGTTTAATGACAAGATCCTATAAAATTTGTGCTTCAGGAACTGATATATACTTTCGATGACCCTTAAAAAGAACCCTCAGAGAAAGGATCAAATTCTCTTTATTCTCATCATATACTTCAAATACCCCAAAAGAGAACAACTTGAGGAAAGAGCGACCACTCTTTCTTTGAAAGATTTTCTACTTGCCAGCAAAATGTTTAATGAAAAGTTCCTTTGAAATTTGTTCTTCAGGTGTCGATATATACTTTCCACACCCCTCAAAAATAACCCCTGGAGGAAGTATCCAATGCTCTTTCTCCTCATCGTATACTTTTAGGACCCTAAAAGAGAATGACTTGAGGAAAGAGTGGTCGCTCTTTCTCTAAGAAAATTTCCACTTGCCAGGAAACTGTTTGAAGCAAAGTTTCCATGCAATTTTTTTTAGATGTGTCGATATATACTTTCCCCACCCCTAAAAAATAAACCCTAGAGAAAGGAGAGAACACTATTTCTCCTTAGCATCTACTTCCAACACCCCAAAATAGAACAACTTGAGAAAAGAGCGGTCGCTCTTTCTCTAAGAAAATTTCCACTTGCCAGCAAATTGTTTGAAGAAAACTTCATATGAAATTTGTTGTTAAAATGTCAATACCTACTTTCCCCACCCTTAAAAAGGAACCCCTCGATGAAGGAGCAAACACTCTTTCTCCTTGTAATCTACTTTCAACACATGAAAATAGAACATCTTGAGGAAAGAACGACCACCTCTTTCTCTGAGAAAATTTCCAGTTGTAGCAAATTGTTTAAAGCAAAGTTCCTAATAAATTTGTGCTTAGGGTTCCAATATATACTTTACCCTCCCATTAGAAATAACCCCTAGAGGAAGGAACAAATTCTCTTTCTCCCTAGAATATACTTTCAACACCCTAAAATAGAACAACATGAGGAAAGAGCGACCACTCTTTCTATGAGAAAATTTCCACTTGCTAGCAAACTGTTCAAAGCAAAGTTTCTACGAAATTTGTGTTTAAAGTGTTGAAATCTAATTTCCTCAAGCCTAAAAAGGAACCCCTGGAGAAAGGAGAAAATGCTCTTTCTTGTCAACATATATTGTCAATACCCCAAAATAGAACAACTTCAGGAAAGAACGGCCTTTCTTTCTGACTGTATGGAAGTTGGGAGGGGAAGTGCATTTTAAATAGGAAGTATGGGAGTCAGAAAGTCGATAAATTGGGGAGTCAGGAATTCAAGAGGAGAAGTACAATTTAAGCATTGTCGACTGCCGAATTCCAATGTCGAGGAAGTCATATGTGACGGATTAAGTCGTAACGGGGGGAATTTACCATTGGTGTCATTAATTTGATTAATTAATGATAATTAAAGCATGATTAAAGGGTTAATTGTATGATTAATATGATATTATATATTAAATGGTGTTATTCACCTAATTGGTTAATTACCCTTTAATAATGAATGATTAATGGAATAATTCAAAGGGTTAATTAAGTCATTAACTCGATATAACCAAGATTCCACATTATAAAAGAGGAATTAATTAAATATAATTAATTATAATTTTTAAAAAATATCATTATAGTGATGGATATAATATGGCAACTATGTTACTGATTGCATGAAAAGTAGCACGGGGTTTGTTACACTATGGTATTGAGGCATAGAAGTACTCTGGGTGTGTTACATTGTGGTACCAGTGCAGTGCTGGGATCCTACACGCTTTCTCAAAGAAAACCACCATTGTTAATGGCATTAGGGAAGTATTAGGAAATGAGGAGTAATGATGCTAGTCCATAGTCAATTTCAGATAGAGAAATATATTTGGACTTGATACACATTGTCATTCACCATCATTGTTTTAGTCAAAATGTATCAGACAATAGCCTAAGACATCTCATGGGTTAAACCATACTATTTCTGGAAGCTATCAACAAAAATATTTATATTAACACATTCAATCATGTGACCCTACTATGACACATGTTCCCAAAACCGTAATCTTTTTACAAGCATAGACATGTTGGTATGGAGAAAGAAACAAGCATAAAAGAACACATACAACCAAATAGTGAAAACTGATAATGTAATAGTTAAAACGTAGAATCATGTGAACCTGTAATGACACAGAGGTTCCAGAAACTATAAGCTAGTTTACAAGTATAGACATGTAGGTGTGTAGAAAGAAGCAGGCATAAAAGAACACATACAACCAAATAGTGCAAACTGATCATGTAAAAGTTACATTATATTCATTCGATAATTTCATAAGGGATGCAGTCGAACCAGACAACGATATAAATCATTTGAACTATATTTCATCTGAATTATAAAAAAGAATGGAAGACCCTCTACAAATTAGGTCAGTCTTATACTATCCTTCCTTCCATTCTTCCACTATACCTCTAAAAAGTACAACCCATGCCTATAAAAAATGAGAAGAAGGGCCTTTGGAAAATATGACATAGTCCTCCCCTTTTATTATTATATTGTCTATAGAAAACTAGACAAGGAAATCTAATAGAAAAAGAAAAAAAAATGATTTTGAAAATACAAAGAAGAGAGCCTAGTGGGTGTGACACTTGGTTACCTCAATCAATCCCCATTAATATTTCCCCTGAGGGAGGCCTGTGAGCTAGACGGGACTGTCCAGATCCTATTGATTTCATTGGTATCCTCTCGACGTCACATTGAGCTTGGCTAGTTGCAGCATGTTTGACGAGGAGCGCTCGTATCCATTTAGTCAGTTCATCATTATTGCTCACAAACTTGTGGTCGATGTTGTGGGACCAGTTTTCACTTTGGGATTCTATCTTGTTGTCTATGTTGTCCCCAATTCTCTTCTCCATGGATTCCAAGTCCTATTTGTGTCATTTCTCTTGAGATTCTATCGAAGTTATGCTATTTTCTTTTCCAACTGCTCCACTCTTCGACTATTCACATCACCATCGTTAGTCCATCCAACAAGACCATGAATCCTACCATTCACCATTATATAAAAATGAGATAAGGCTAAATAAATTAAGTAACAAAGCTTCCCATATGAGAGATTGCCACTAAGCGAGCACTGGTCAAAATCTGTGGCATGCCCTTGTCTAAACCTTCAATACCCAAATGAAGAAGAGGGCCAGTGGTGGGAGAAACCATTAAAGATAGAGCTACCTTAGATAACATTTTTGACAAGCATGAAGGAATAGGGGGAGATCCAGTTTAAAAGGCAAGCACTAGAGAAAATGAACAAAAAAACTCAACCCCCGGATACAAAGAAATATCTAGCACCGCCGAAACCGAATTTGAAAGTACTTGAAATAGTGGGTATATTAGATTACAAGTGAGAGATCTTACCCTCACCGACCTTTGTATGGATTGATGGGAAATATTGAATTCTAGGGTTAGTGTATATAATCCTAATGTAGTCATGAACGACAATTACAAATCTAGACTAAAAATCGTGCTCCAAAGATATCCACCTACACGAAATTACGATTTGATCAACTAAAATGTACAATTTCACCAATTTTTAGTTTGATGGATTCAACAAAATGATCGACAATAAGGCATTTTCTAATGGCTATATTTTGGAGTTAAGGAAGCCTATTTTCATGCACATCGATATTGGATACACCCTCACCTTATAATAGTTTTTTTTGTTAGTGTTTGAACTAGTGTACTTCTAGGTCTATGTTTTTGAAGAAAATATTTATTTATATACTTATATGTCGATTTACTACTTTTTTCCAAATTTTCCAGCTAGGTATTGGCGGGATCACATCATGTTTTTTTTTAACAAATCATTTATAGTAATAAACATAGAATAGCCAAAATAATTATAACTTAAAAATTGAAAAATAAAGAATTAACTTAAATAATTTATAAAAATTATAAAATTACATAATTTAAGTAGTAAACATTCATATATCAAACAAATTATGTTTGTAAGGAGATATGACAACAATTTACTGATATTGGTAAGACCAAGTTCAAGAAAGATGATTATTTGGAGATTTATAATTTCTATATGGCAATGCTTGGCCTTAACATCAAGTAGAAACATGTATCCAATTTAACACACTAACATTGTTTTGCTTTACCCATATTACTTGTTTTAAGAATTCTAGAGCATGACAATTTAACTTTCCATCTTGTAATTTCACTTTCTTCAATTAGAGAGAGACGAGAGAATTACCTGAGACTGGAGATGTTTGATCAGCTCAACAATTTCACTTTCTTCAATTCCAAATATGAATCAAAGATATCGTACCTGGTTTCAATTGCAAAGAACCCCTGATAGACTGTATCGCTCAACAAGATACATACACAACCGACCTCTTTTAAAAATGGAGTCCTCTCTAGGGATACAAAATGCCTCGTCATTGCTAAAGATATGGAATAGAAATTGATTTTAGAGTGAAGTTCTTCATCTCTCCCAAGAGGTAATAACCCCATGCAAATTCACACAATCCCACTCCTATCTCCCAATAGAGAGATTGCATTACCGACACAACAGTATCCCAGCAACGGGCCACTTGGATTCTATAGCATCAAAGGCGCACCTCCATTTGACATGTTCAAACCAATGGTTGAATATCTCGATCAACACCTATATGTTAAATCTTCATTGGTTGTGTAAAAAATGAATATTACGAGGGATAGGGTTTCCTTTAAGGAAAATTCATTGATGAGAAGTTTTTCAAGAATCTGATATCTGTAAGGGAGTTCTCCAGGTCCAAATATATTTGTAAGGGACTGTATAGGGGTCCACCATAGTTTCCTAGAAACGAGGCACTTGGATTCCGTGGAATTAAAGGTGGACACATGCAATCAATACCAGTAATGCAGATCATGACTCGGGGGTGAAAAACGAATTGGAGGGAGATTTCGCTAGGGCATATTTTTTTTATATTATTTTCCTCATTAATATATAGGGGCTATTCATTTTCCTTCAATTGTGCAGTGTCCAATCATATTTTCACCACATTAAGGGATTGGTATTGTTATTGTAACATTTTATTCTAGTTATCCTTCCTATAAAATGAAAAAAATTACGGACCCTCCAAAGGCTGGTCTAATATCTACTTTACAGACCATGAATTTTGCAGTTTAAACAAATTGCATGATCACATAGATATAAAACAGTTATATCATGAACCAATATTCTTCCAAATACATCATGAAAATTTCATAACATATAAGCATAAAAGAACACATTCAACACCAACTTGATACACAAGTGGGGCAAAAGTGGCCTGATAGACATTTGTTTATAACAATGCTGTAATCATGACATGAATAGAGAGATATGGAAGAACAAAAATAATAGACTAACTATTTCATCAAGTTTTGAGACTCCACTAACCACATAAAAAAATGTCTCAAAATTTATCAATAAATTTTCCACCACATACTTTGCGAGAAGTTACACTTTAACTCAAAAACTGTCCTTAACTACAGTAACTTTCTCCTATACATAGCATAAAAGGAAACTGTTCAAAATAGAAATGTTTGTTTTTCAAATCAAATTTGTTACAATAGACATACCATATGGCCTTATCCCATCTTTTTAATGATTTTGAGGTTGAATAGGAATTGCCTTAGACGGTTGAGATGTCTGTTGTTGATGTGGACGAGAGGATGATGAAGCGCTTGGCGTCATGGATGGAAGCTAGAGTAGTATACCAGGATATTTCACACCATTGTTTTCCTGAAGAATACCCGAATGCTTTCATATCTCACAGGCTCATATCAATATTAGTATAATTAGCATAAGACATCAATGGAAAGCTTTTAAACAACTGCTGTAGACTAGACAGAAGATCGAAATCACTTGATAATTTATCCAGTATCGCTTGACCACGAATATTGGTTGAGACATCATCAAACTAATGATAATCATTTTGGCACTGAGCAAGCATTTTATTATACTTATTTTGTGCATTTAAATCTCCATTACCATCCCAAGGGGATGGAAGTTCATGAAAAAGACATTGAGCAAATAGATTTTTAAAAGAATTAACATTTTTGGCCAACTGAAAAGCCTTCGCTTGAAAATTCTCTATAATCTTATTCATGGTAACTACTTTTGAGGCCTCGATAATGATATTGGTGCAATCTGGGATCACCAATGCCTTAATATATTTATTAGTTTTGGAATTCAATGTATCAATAACCAATGCAGGTGTATCGGGTTTTCCTTATAATTGTTGAAGAACACTTTTTGCTTCTGTGATGACAGTGGAAACTAGTTTCCATTCCTCTTGAGAAGTCAAAAATTACTTCCAATGTGTAGCAATTAAATCTAAGATATGATCCCACACTAAATCCTTAGCTCCTATTAAAGGAGTCTTCCACGAATGTTTACGAGCCAATTTATCGATTTGCTTTGTCAGGTGTTCCTTGGCAGTTTGCAGATATGCAATTATCATTTCAGATTTCTTCTTTGACTGTCTTAGAGCCTAAAGTTATTCTTGTGGCTTCCTAAAATCCTTTTTTACCCGAGTGAGGTCAGCCTCCTTTAGTGACATGTCATCCATTAGGACCAACAATTGATCAATTGGATCAGACGAGGAGGAAGTCAGAAATGTAGTTCCATTGGACGACAATAAATTGCAATTTTCATCCTTTGAAGCAGATAACTCAACTTCTAAATTTTGTACCTTGATCTTGTATTGTAGTATAGCTATTTATATTTCATCCTTATCCTCCTAAATAACTATTAATTCAGGCATTTGCACATATTCTGAAACAGGTAACTTGAGCTTATGTTTCAGAACCTGAATATATTTATCTTTTCTCTTTAGAATATCCTGGGCAGGTATTGGATTAAGAGGATTTGTGCTTTTCTCAACTACTTTACCATCCAATTTAGTAATCCTCATTGATTTCTCCCTGTGTTGTAGCTGCAACCTGATCCCAAAATTTTTGTAAAATTGTAGGGCCCCTCCTTGATCTTACTTAGAGTTTGTTTCATATTACCCCTCACACTTAGTTTTCTTGAAAAATAACAAAAGAAAAGGCATTTCCGCACTTCCGCATTCCGCATTCCTAAGTTCCGTATCATGCCTTTTCTGCATTTCCACATGTCCAATGTCGGGTTGTGGATTGTGGATTGCATCTCCAACCATTTGAAACTCTATTTACAATCCTGCAATTCCACAATTCCGACTTTCCGCCTTCCCGTGTTTCCAATTGCGGATTATAGATTGTATTTCTGACTTTCTAAATTTGTTTCCGCAATCCTCACTTCCGCAATGCTGCAATCCCAATTTTCCACAGTTCCGATTGCAGATTGCGGATTGTGGATTGATTTGTCAGTTTGTTGAATGGTCTCCCGCATTTCCGCAATCCACGTGTTCGCAATCCCCCATCCCACTTTTCCGCATTCCGCAACTTGCACCTTGGCGTTCCCGCACTTCTGATTGTGGATTGTGGATTGCAGACTACATTTCCAACTTTGAAATTGCATTCCCCCTTTCCGCATTTTGCATGTCCTCATTTTTGCGTTCCCACATCTCTCTTTTGCACATCCTGTTGTTCCACACTTCTGCAGTCCCGCGTTGCAGATTGTGAATTGCATTTTGAACTTTTTGAGTTTGTCTTCCGCACTCCTATATTCCCGCACTCCCGCAATCCTGCAGCTCCACATCCCGCATTGCGGATTGCAGATTGAATATTGAAATTTTTGAGTTTGTCTTCGCATTCTTGCATTCCCGCACTCCCGCAGCTCTGTATGCCACATTGTGGATTGCGGATTGCAGATTGCATTTTGGACTTTCTGAATTTGTTTTCTGCATTCTCGCACTCCTGCAATCCTACAGCTCCACATTCCTCATTTCAGATTGCAGACTGCGGATGGAATTTTTGAACATTTAAAATTAGTGCTCGCAATTCCGCACTCCCGCATTGCGGAATGATGATTTTGGATTTTTTTTAAATCCTTTTCGACTTTCCGCCTCCACGTTAATTATCATTCTCAGGCCAAAACAAGATCGTGGAAGTTTAAATCTTTGTTTTGCAAACCATATTGACAAATCATGCTTCTAAAATTTGTATTATGTTCATTATGATTTTTCTTAATAATGAGTTTTGCTTATACATTGGTTTTGTTGTTTCCTCAGGATGCGTGGAAGCTAAAAAGCTGTGAGCAGAAGGAAAAACAAGCTTAAAGGACAAGATTGGTAATCCAAAGCATGCAGAGGAAGCCAAAGTGATCAATCATAATGAAAAGGAAGCTTAAAGACCTCATGCAGAGGAAACAGTTGTCATAAAAGACAAATTTGGCAAGCCAAAGAAAGTAGAGGAAACTGAAATGATCACTCATGTACAAACAATTCTCATGTAATATAAATATGGAGGGAGGGTACTAGACAGGGAAAGGGAATTTTTCTAGTGAATTAGAGATTGGGTACATTGTGTAAAAGAACTATTTTTCTGCTAATGAAGAAAGACCTGTTTGCTTGGAAAATCTTGCACTGATTTTGCGTGGAAAGTTGTGACTGACAGATCAGAACTATTTCTTCTTCTGTTTATGTTCATGCTGTGAGATCTTTCTGATTTTGTTGAACTATTTCAATGATGATAAATGATTTCTTTATCTATGCAAATGTATATGTGTTAACAAAGCAATAAATTGTGTTAATTATAATCAAAGCTATCTTTGGTAATTTTATGCTGTGAATGTGCATACTTTATCTTAATAGCTATCTGTTGGATTTGTATGAGCATTTTCAGATTATTACTCTTATTTAAACTCGCTCCTTGCAAGGATAGATTAGTTAGTTTTGAGTAGTATTAGATAATTGATATGGTAGAAGTGATAAGACGAGAGGTAAGAATATACACATCACTTGTAAGGCATCTGCCTGTCAATTTTAGGTTAGATGCATTAGTTAGATTAGAAGCACTTGCATATTCATACTTTAAACATAAAATATAAATGGTGGGCCGAGCTGCAACCAGTAAATAAATTAAATAAACACACCTATGGTAGCTGGACCGTTAACCGGGCGGATTCCCCATAGCAAACAATGAGTGATCTAATTGGTATTATTCATTGGGGAGAATCCCTACTATCGATGCTAGGATTTTTTGGGCATCAACACCCTATTAACAACTATCTCATCTTTAAGTTATTTTTTAAATATTTTAACAGTACTTTGCAGCTTATTGATACTCATAGATGATCTAAGCACATCCCTTGACAACATATCTCCAGTTAACTTCTTTCCAGTGGCTATTGGATCCAACACTACAAACTACAATGTCCCTTTCCTATAATGCAACATGGATAACAATATTGGTTGTTCATCCGAAATAATCCCCGATGCTGGAAATAATTCCTTTTTCAGCTCAATGTTGTCCTTCCTGATATTAGTAAAGAGGCATGTAAGTATTGAAGTGCAGGTAGTCAACTGTGAAGAACTCCCCCCTCCTTGTGGCCAAACGGGCGTTGGAAATTTTTTGAGAATCACTGTTGTTTGCGAACATGACATAGAATTCTTCTCCTAGGGTTGGAGAACTTGAATAGCAAATTGAGTATCAAGTTTTGGTTTTTCGGGAAAAATGAGCTTCTTTTTCAATTTCCTCCATATTGATATCTACAATGACTTGAGTATGAAATTATGAATTCTTTTTCTATTGCCATCTGTATTTATTGGGGTTTGTACAACTTGCGATTGTTCAGATTGATCAGCCGTTAACATTTATCTAACCTCTTCCCAAGTCTCTAAATTTTCTAACTAATCTAGTAGTTCCACAGGTTGGTGCTAATATGCTTTCAACTTGGTATTTTCCCTTTTTGCAGATATAATCCCTTTAGAATCATAATTCCAATTAAAACTTTGTGGTAGATTTAAACTCTTCAACAATTCTTCTGCTAGAGAAGGTCCTGTTCTGGACTCGACAATGAAGGGACCCACTTAGTGAGGAACCTTAAAAGTAATGACAATTTAATTCCTTCTAAAATGAATTTAGTATGAATTAAACCTTTGTCTAATGTATTCGAGGGAAAAAATCCTAGGAGTCAAAAAAACAAACAAGTGTTAGGGAGGAAGCTCAAAACAATAAATTTTGATTTCAGCGTGTTCTTAAAAAAGAACCAATATCCTAAAGCGGTGTCAGGACTCAATTGTAATAACCTCTTATACTCAGGCAAGACTCTTTGGGTAGTTCACCAAAAATAAATACATAGTCCTTTGACATAACATGGTTGACAAATTCAATGTATCTATCATTATTCATGCTAGGGATTACCAATTCAATAAGGGACTAGGGAAACCGGTATGGAAAGTAATAATAATAATTCGGACTAGTACCTAAAATACCTGATGCTTGGGAAATTTGAAAATTGATCCTTAATTAAATCTGTTAGCAACCAGGATAAATTCAAATAGACAAGAGGTTTAGTGGGAATTCTTATTTCCAATATTAGACCCAATGTTGCTTCGTCAATCCATTGGTCACTATCATAACCTGTGATTTGATAGCTGAGAATCATAGCGACCTTAGGAACTTTAGAAAAGATCTCTAATTGATAAGAAACTTGACTTTGTTAAGGTCTTTCAGGACCTTGGAAAATCAATGTACAAAGGAAGTTGACTTTTTCTTCTAGTGATAATTCTATGGAATTGGAAGTCAATGATTATTCCATAATCATGTTTCATGGTACATCAGGAGGGACTCCCAACATATTTTGAATGGAGTCCAAATGATTGATCTATTATGAGCCACTATAGAATTCTTCTCTAGAGAGTAAGCTCTGACACACCACTCATCCGTTTTGGAAAAATTTCGCAACCGTGGAACAACCATTAGCGGCAAACCAAAATTCCATAAGCATAATTCATCTATTCCTACTCTAAATCTTGCCTTAGTGTCTCTATAAATTTGGTGTATGTCCTTAATTGAGGTGACTGTTGAAAACGTCTAGGAAGGCGTCTGAGATGGTATCCGGGGACCAATGTAGCTTCTATAGCTTCAGAAACTGGAGAAGATGACGCGGATAAAAATGGAGAAGCCGACATAGAAAAATTGATGGTGAATAAATGGGAATTGTAGATGTTAATTGCGGGAGTCTAGAATTAATAAAACCAAAGAGACACTCCACGTTTCGACACTTCCAAATTTGAAATAAATTGAGGAGATGAAGAACGCTTATATAAAAAAACCAATGTAATTAACGAGTGAATTATGCGGAGGCACAGTGGAGAAAGTACCATGAAATAAAATCTATTGGTAGGTAAAAAGGGGATATTTAACGATTGGAAAAATTCCATGTGGAAAATTATTATTGACGCGACTGAATATGTGATGATAGGTGGGGACACAATGAGAGTGGTTTCATGTTTTCCGGATTAGTGGTTTTGAGATATCACTCTAACTTTTATAATAGCTTCCCCATATGACACATGTTTATGGCGGTGTCTAATCAGGCTCACCCTCTTGGGGATAAATTTCGGGTTGTTTCATAGTCCTGAACAAAAACAATCGTAGATCACTGCTCCATCGGGATTGTCACCCACTGATCCCAAATGTTCTGGAAATCCAATTTAATTAAGGAGTGAATTACATGGAGGAACTATGGAGAAATTATTGTGAAAGAAATTTGTTGGTAGGTAAAAAGTGTGTTAGTTACATTCAGTTGACTCAGTTAAATCATCTATCTAACTCAGTTAGCCTCAGTTATTCTTAGTTCCATTGGAAATCATGCTCCCTTATGCATCCTCCTGAGTCTCCTAGTCTCAGTTGGTAGTCTCTCTTCAAGAGTTATTGTTAGTGATGAGTTAGTCTGCATTAGTTATTCTATATCATGCATGGAATTCAAACCTTAGTTAGGTCATTCAAATTCCCTCTGTATCATTCATTATATATACACATGTTGATGAATAATAAAGGCATGGCAATTATGTCAATTGTGCTCTCATTTTGTGACCATTCTAGCTTTATTTTTCTCTCAAATTTTATGTGTATTTAAGTAAATCATAATGAGATTTGATTTGGTTTCTAGATATACTTGTGAATTTTAACAACTAGTACCCAATTGTGCATCATTAAATAAGAACAAGAGAAGATGAAATCAGATTACTTACATTTTTTCATGGACAAAGACCTTGCTCTTAGGTTTACAGAAGATAAGGCAAGGGAAGTTGGGAATCTTACTCATGAGATTGAGATCACCGATGATTCCTTGAAGAGCACACAAAATTCCCTTCAAGAATTAGATATTCATACAGATCAACTTCCTGAGGAGTTGAGTGAGTTGCATTCTTCATCCTTCATGGAAAATAATAAGTTGTATATGGCCAATGGCACTATTGATGTGATGGGGGAACATGATGTGAAGGTTGAGAATGTGAAGCATTCAAGGTTGAAAATGAATAAATATAGATGTAACAAAGAGAGTGGTGACCATGTGCTTATTATACATTATGGGTATCTTGGGCCACTTCCATTGGAATAAGCATTATAGGCTCAAGGATGAGCTACATAGGATATGGATGAACACATGCCTTATGGACCAACCAACATAAGAGTAAATGCATCCATGGGTTTGTGGATAAGTACATAACAGAGATGGAGACACAAGGGAATACAATTTTTGCTTGCATCATTAGGGGGTTGATTGACACACCAGTCATTGTCTTGTCTTGTGAGCATCAGCAGAGTCATCTATTGATATTATCTGATGCCCTCATTGTACGACGTAGGAGAACATGGGAGTTTCACCTGATTCATTTGGATGGGACAGGTGACATTAATGTGATCCATAGGACCAATGTACAAATTGCACAATAGGATATCTAGATTATGTTGGAGAGAAGGGTATTTTTTAAGGATTCTAATATTATACTTAAGTGTATTATTCTAGGTGATTGTTTTGGATTGGAAAAAACATATATATAGATAGGTAGGCGAATATTAAATATGAAACATACAATTTAATATTGAAAATTGTAATTTTTGGCGAATATTATGATAAAAAAACATATTTTATGTAAATATAGGCGATACTAGAGACTAAAAATGACCAAATAGCGAATTTAGTTTTTGAAAAAAAAACCCCAAAATAGCCAATTGGTGAAATTTTGCCCCTAAAAATTACCCTATTGGAGAGATTCATAAAGATTTCAATAAGCATTGAAAGTGGTGGACTTCATATTCGATGGGATACTATCATTTAGATGACAATGATGATTAGAGGGATGCAACATCAGCAAAATAATGTTTATTGGAGTGTAGTTAGATAAGTTTGATGCGAAGCCTAGTGCACTTCTAGAGTGGATGGGATTTCCAGGGACTCTCATGAGTGATTCTCTTTATGTTTTGAAGGATACGAGGTTGGATGATTAGGGATATACCTTGTTCATAGATGGACTTCTAGTTTGGATATTGGATTTGGGAATTCATCTGAGTGATAGACTGCTTTAGATGGTGATGATGGTTGACACAGTTGTGATTGTGCTTAGTATGCTTTATTTTCCGGGTGTTAGTAGAGGAGAGGTTGAGACTCACTCTTTAAGGAAGGATAGAAATTCTTTGTTGACATCTAGGTTTGAGGATGATAGTGGAGTTGCAGTGCTTGATTCCACTGAGGCATATTTGTAGAAAATGATCCTTTATAGTGGGAATAGTTCTTCCATGTATGTCAACTTTGGATTCCAGGAGTGGAGTATGTGGACTACACATGTGGATCAAATTGTTGTAATAAGAGTGGTGCAACATCACCATGGTGGTACTTTTCTTAGATTTCATGGGACCCTGGGATTACTTGGCTAGATAGTTTGGCAGTTGACATCGTAGGGAGAACCATCTATCACTTTCAGGAGCTTATCCATGTGGAATAGGGGATTAGTTCTCTGAGTGGGAGACCTTATGAGGGATGGATACATCGTTTTCCCACTTTGTGGCTTGGGAGTCTTCAAGAGCCCCCTTGAATTGATAATATGCAAGGTAGCGGGGGATGCAATAGGTACATTGTATCTCTCGGTTGATTTGTGACCCTGATATCATGCTTGGACTAAGTTGTTTCAACAAGTCGGATTATGGGGTTGTTATGACATTACTTCAAGACAAGCAATCTTAGGCGGGGAGGACTATAATGTCCCGTGTTTCACAAGATGAAAAAAATAATTAGATTATAAAATCCAATGACCAAGATTCACTTGAAAAATCAAAGAGAAATAACAAGGGGATAATTTGGGTCATGAAATTATATTTTTGAAAACAAAAATTCATGAGTAAAAGAATATTGGGAGAAAATGACCAAGGAGGGTGCATTAGAGAGAAGATGGTCCAAGGATGACATGTCACTCACTAAAAAATAATAAAATATAGCCAAGAAGGTCGAATTTGGGGATTGCGAACATTCAAAGGCATAAGGAATCTCATTGTAACTCTCCACTACGCAAAAAATAAAAACTGGAGGGAGATGAAGTGTCATAGGTGAGAATATCGAGGTGGTGATGATTCCAAGGACAAATATAACTCCCAATTGACCAAAAATAGACAAGGAGGTCGAATTTAGGGATGGTGGACATTCCAAGGCATGAGTAATATCATTGTAACTACCCACTAGGACCAAAATAGAAATTGGAGGGAGATTGAAGGGTCATAGATAATTATTCTCTCCTAAAAATCATTATCTTAAATATTTTTGAGAGAAAAATTGAGAAGGATGTGGAAGGAGTTATTCTCTCCTAAAAATAATAATTATTAACACCGTATTAATAATTTTGAGACAAAAATCTAGAAGTGGGGAAAAGGAGGAGGAGGTTTATAAAAAGGATGTGAGTTCCTTTGGAGAGGACTTTTGGCTATTGTAAGTTTGTATTGGATATATCTTGAGGATTTTTGAGCTTGGTTGATGTGCCCCTTGCTATATTGGGTGATGTGCTCATGTCATTTTTTACTTGTTTCGGTGGTGAAATATTCCACCCTAGCTAGTATAGAGAAAATATCATCCAAATCTCTTCATTGTGCTTCATTTTAGAGGACTGTGAGAGATCATCCAGGTTTCTCAATGGAGATTCATTGATTCAGATAGCGTGTGGTGTGATTGTTTATAAATCAAATATTATGGAGCTTCTTCTATGTTTTAGTGTTCAATTTTTTTGGTTTTCTATTGTTCTTAGTGTTGGTGTGGCGGTTCTAATGTCGTGGTTGTTTTAATAATGATCATGTGTTGAAGGGGCCAAAATGGAGCTTCTAGTTTTGATAATTCTAAGCATTTATGGGTTTTGATACCTATTCCACTATGTCCATAGCATGATTTCTATTTGGGAACAATTTTAGTATCATATTAAAAGGTTTATGTTTGGCCAAGATACAACTATTTTGGAACTTTGATAGTGTTGACAATATTTAATAGGAATAGGCCAAAATAAAGGTTTTAGTTTTAATACTTTTGAGCATTTTCGGGCTGTGATGCTTGTTCCATTGTGTCTATAGCATTGTTTCTAGTTGGTAACACCTTTTATCTCATATAAAAAGGTTTACATTTGGCCGAGATACAACCATTTTGGGTTTAGCAATGTTCACAATGTTGAGAAAGGCGCACCTGGGAGTGTGGAATCTGGTTTTTCTTGTAGATCTGAGGTGGGATTTCTCCTATGTGTTTTCTAGATATATATTTTCTATTTATTACATTTATTTGGGTGTGGTGAATGTACTTTATAATCCATTTTCCAGTGTGTATTTGTGCCATCTATCATTGTTTTCCGGTTTGCAATTTGTGGTGTGATATTTTCTAGTTGAGGAGGGTGGACCAGTGGTTGTCCAGATCTCTTGCAGGCTATTCTATTGATTGTGTTTCAATCATATCTGATAAGGGAACACCTGAGAGGGAATATCTTCAATTTGGGGTCAAAATATTCCTGTGGAGGGTGCATCTGCTAAAGTAGATCACTCATTTTGAGTTGTATTTTCCATCTCTTTCTTTGTAAACTATTGGCACCCATTGATCGGATTTTTGTATCAAATATATTATGTATTTGCAGATGCTATATAATCAATTACTATTGTGTTATGTTTCCATCCATTTAATAATAAATATTCGGAGTGGTTTCCCCCAATAGTGTGTTCAAATTCTAGTTGTTTGTTGACCTATGTGTAGACCTATTAATGTGGTTGTGCAATCGTAAGTTAATGTGTGTTAAACTTTAATAAAAAAAATTTGGTTTCTGTTAATGAGATATTTATCTTAGCTAGATTTGTTTGAGTGAGGTTGAATCTATTTGGAAGAAAATTTGAGTGGTTTAGAGGGTGTGTAAAAAGTTTTAAAATCAAGACAGTTTCTTTAGTGAAATTTGAGCTAATCTCCCTAGTTACACATTGGGTAGATTACATGTAATTATGAATGTTTGACATTAGATATTGGTCAATTATCACAATCCAAAGTTGTAAAAGTACGAATGCTTGATAGTGGATATTTGTCATTGATGATAGACTTTAAAAGTTGTAAAAGCACATGAATATTTGGTAGTAGATATTGGTCAATGATGACATCAAGAAAAGTTGTAAAGGCATGAATGTTTGCTAGTAGATATTGTTCAATGGTAAAATTTCATGATGATATTAGTGATTGGTCAATGATATCTTTGTTGCTACAAACTAGAGTTTCTAGGGTCTAAAATAAATATTAGGGCTTGGGCTACAAACTATGGCTTCTAGGATAGGATAGGTTTACATGCTACACTAGGTTAGGTTATGGTAGTTTAACTTTAGTGTAATATAATATTAAAGTAGAGTGTTTTAGGCCAAGGTATGCTTGGTTAAATTAGTTTAATTGGTCTTACCAATCTAAGGATAGGTTAGGTTTAGTAGGTGAGGTTGGGTAGTTTAGGATAGATTATGGTAGGGTAGGCTATGCTAGGGATGGATAAACTAGATATGATAGGTTTGGTAGGGTAGGTTAGATAGTGGAGTGGTTTAGGATAATAGGTATGTTTGATTTAAGTACAATTGTTATCTTGATCAAGGTAAGGATATGTCAATGGTTTAACTAAGTGTAGACTAGGTTAAATTCAGGTAGTTTACTTTAAGAGAGTTTAGGAGGTGAGGTTAAGGTAGTAACTAAGGTTGGGATAGTTTAGGCTAGTTTAGGATTGTCTAGTGGGTTAGGACATTCTAGAAATAGTTTATCTAGTTTAGGTTAGAAGATGATTAATAAATTTAAAGAATTTATGTTAAATTAGATGCATTTTTCAAGGCTACTATATTAAAATTAAAGAGAATTACAGGTTTTCCAAAAATGTAATAGTTCTTTACTTGCTTTTATACCAATATCATTTTACCCTCTTGTAATGATTTATAAATGGAGGATAATAACGATTACTTCACAATAAAGGATGCCATACTAATTAATTTTACGTCATCCTTAATTTAATCTTACCATGGAAACTAATAAAACATATAAGATCACAAATGACAAAAATATTCCTCTTGGTCCTCTTTTCACATAAATCGTTTTAGGGCCCATAAACTTTGTTATTGTTTCCAAGTGACTATAATATCATCAATAGATCAATGGCTATAGGAGGACACTAGATATCGTAAATTTATCTATTTCGTCATGAGCAAACTGAGGCGAAAAGAAATAACAGAAGATTATCGTTGTAGGATGTTGCATGGGCCATGAACAAGTTGGATTTTGACAATTATATGGGTCCATTGATTCTTTACATTGAGTGATATATAAATATTGAAGGGGACCATACGGTTTCAATCAAAGAAGACAACCATTCAAATACGGATATGAGTTCCCATACTTTATATGTTGTATTTTAAATGAATCATCACTTGGATGATATAGTACAATAAAGATCCATTGCATGTCACATAGGATTTATATCCACTCCATTAAAACTCAAGATTGTGTATTAAAAGAATAATATTAAATAAAATATATTTATATATTACAAAAATGATAGATTGTTCCCATAGTACATAATGGAAACTTGTGCCCAAGGTATCAAAATGAGTGTACATTTGAATACCATACTACAAAAATAACACAAGTGTATTGAACCAATTATAAATATACATCCATTTCAAATTTATTTATCCTTGCTTTTATTAGCACTACCATAATCCTCTAAAAAATTAAGCATCCTCTTCCCTAATAATGAGGAATACAGTCAACTCCTTTGTCGAGATTCAATGCTCATTTTAGGACTCTGCACATAAAGCACCATTTAAAATTTATTTAATGTTTATAAAAAAACAAACCGTGTACACTTATTATAATTGGAATCAAATAAAACATTTATACTTACCAAACATTAATATGTGTGTGTCACAATCGGTGCCGCGCGAGGTGAACCTATCGATCCAGCATCTTGATATTTTCCAAGATGGTGCAATTCATCCATCTACAAGGCATACGACTATGAGGAAATAACAATAGACTCCCCAAGACTCTATGATGCATGAGTCTCTTGAAGCACCTATTTAACCACGAGATCCAAATGCATGAGAATTGAAAAAAACATAACACTCATATGTACATGGATATTTGAAAAATAAATTCATGTACCTACAACAACATTTGAGAGAGATAGAGATACATATACTCGATGCATTGATGTGGATGGAATGATTTCCTCTGTAGTCATAGGTTGCTCGAAGGCCACATCTCTGGCACCCTACATAAAATATATTACATCAACAATTAAATATATTTTTCCTCCCAATAATATAAACATGGAAAATGATGGTAAATTAAAAATATTTACATTTCCTATAGTGGTGATAAACCAAATTTGTATGTAGCATTGAAAAATACATTTACTTCATTTTGTTGATCAGGTCCCAGATGTAGTGTAGTGCTCTATAATAACATCTAAACATGTGATTATAATATGTCAACAAATTAATAAAATAATATTTTATTCAACAAATCAATGTGGTAATTTAAAATAAAATAAAGTAGATACATTTACCTCATGCATGGACGTCGATGGCATGAATACCTCTGCAGTCCAAGGCCGCTTTGAGGCAACTGCAACAGTTTCCTTAGTAACTGAAGATGGCTCCATGTGTGTAGTATGAACTTTCCCATAATATATCGGAAACACATTCCAACAAACAAGAATCAATCAAACAACTTAGATACCGAATAATGAAAAATAAATAATGATGCACTGAAAGGTTTGTCAAACTTTACTTGGTCATCCTGCCAAGGCTCTATATTGACGATGGGTGCGAATTGCAAAATAAATATCCATACCCCTTCTTAAAACATATTACATCAACAATTAAATATAATTTTCCTTCCATTAATATAAATATGGTAAATGATGGTAACATAGAAATATGTGCATTACCTACAATTTTGATGGACCAAAATTGTATGCTTCATTATTTGTTGCATTTACTTCAATATGTTCATCAATATGAAAATGTAATGGAATCCACTCCGATACTAGCTAAACATGTGATTATAATATGTCAACAAATTAAAAAATAATATTTTTTAAAACAAATCTATTTGTTAATTTAAAATATAATAAAGTATTTACATATTGATAAACGTAACCATTCCATAAGCCCGCACGGATGTGGCTCGTTGGCGGTTCAGTTGTTATGAAGTCACAGTTATAAATGGAGGTCACGAGTTCAAATCACACCCGGCTTTATCCGTGTCCCATGCCTGCGGGGTGTGTGGGGCACCTGGGGGTATAGTGGTAGTGGGATTGGATCCCTGGACCTCATGTCACACGAGTACCAACTCAGTCTCCAGTTGCTGATTCCCATAGTTACAAAAAAAACAAAAAAAACGTAACCATTCCATGAATCCACCAGCGCAATTTTTTTATGAAGGCCCATAGAAAATTCTACCACAAGATGATAATGGATGTGGAAACACATGTCACTATGTATCATGTTCTTGTGCTCTACTACATGCCTTCAGTTGCTCAAATTCACTAGAATGATCATCACCATGACCTCGACTAGGTGACTTCTCACCACCACCAGATAAAGATTATCCCCCCCTCATATTAGATTGCAACAAAATTCCCAGGGCGAACCAGTGTCTCAGTCAATTGTAATATTACCCCTTATGCCTTATCCAATAGGACAGGTGCAGGAGGATATAAACGTGGTGGTTTGTAACATACCAAACTAAGAAATTTAGCACTTTTGACTGAAAAATAAGCCAAGATAACCAAGCTCTGATACTATTGTAGCATACAAAAGTCAATATTTCAACATAGTAGCTCCACAAACCAGGACTTTCCACAATCAAAGGTAAAGGGGCTTATGGATAGGCTCTAAAATTGGTTAAGGAAGGATATTGAGTCCAATGGATTCACTTTTGCACCAGACAGATTATATAGGGAGAGACTTATGCATTACGGGAAAGAGGTAGGATAGTGCTACCCTTACATCCAAATTTGGTGGTTTAACAGGTGATACTTAGACTAGGATATGGATAGGACACTAAAATATGTGAGTAGACTTAGTTACACTTGGATTAGGATCAGGTTATGTTCATGGAATTTGATTACCAAGAACATTGACTAGTAACACTTTCAGGAGTGATTCACACCTAGGATGATGTATTGTTTGTCCCGAGTACTTCTATGGAAACTCCTCTGCTCTTGGTGTTCAATGGGGTTCCTATAATAATCACAGGGATTCCCAGGAACCAATTTGGGAAGGTTCGAGTAAAGGTAGGGTCATGCTAGCTTGAGGAGAGAGAGAAAATACTTCCTATCTCCAAAATCATGACGGCCTCAACCAAATATTATACAAAGAACATTCATGGACTCAGAATGATGTGAATTATACCTAGGACACCTTTCCTAGACTCTAGGATGTGCAATTATTTGTTTTCCATAAAGGTGTAATTTGTAGCATAACAAGGAGGTAATTTACAAAAGACTCCAAACACCGTACGAACTTGACCAAACTAGGAAAGGGTTTTGCAAGTTTTCTCAAGATGGACTCAATTAACCATAACACAACGCAATTTGACAGTTAAGTGCATGAGTCTCAGTAAATTAGGCCAAAAACAAAAAATATAGCATAACAGTGCATAATAAAGACAAATAATCACAGATGGAGACAATGGTGGATCACTAGAGCTTATTTATTATTAGTAGGTGCCTAAATGGGCCATGTACAATGATGATGGTTTCCTTCTAGCAGCAGATAGCAGTAGTATGCCAAATAAAGTGTAGCAGGATAATAGAAAGATAGAGAAGAGAAGAGAAGATAATACTGGACCAATATCCTCCTATCACTAAATAGACTCAAAATAGTTGAAGATCAAAGAATAAACACCTGCATAAAATAGAAAATGTGTGAAGCTGTCCCAAGAACTCAAGCATATAGAGTTGCATGAGTATGGAAGATCAGTGCTACAAAAAGTAGCTGACATGAGCACCAGAGAGATGTAGATAACATGCAGAAACTGTTATCATAGGCACATAATCATCCCGACATCAATATTGGGGGGCTCATTATATTACAACACAATGAAAAGAGACGAATCACCCCAATAAACTCACCACTGAATAAGGCTACTCATCATGACATTGATAGCACTAGGATCACCCCAATTGCACTGGGAAATCGTAAACAATATAAAAAATTAGCATGCTCCTCAAACTCACGCACTTCCGCATATGTGGAGCTTCCCAACTTGGATTGGCCTTAATACCAGTCACATAAACCATCGCCATGCTCAAACCACCTCCCAATAACCTCCTCCTAAGCCAATTTGTCCAATTGACCCATTAAACATAAATACCATGTTGACCCCAAACCCACTAGCAAAAAACCACTTTCCTCCAAAAAAACATTCAATGAGGGTTCCAACTTGAATTCATGACTTAAATATCATTATTTTGGTGGAATCTTCCTGGTTTGACCCAATTTACCCAACATTAACCTTATTTCCCCCCAAGGGCGCCTTATTTTCTAACCGACCTTATCCATCTAAACACTCTGAAAATACTCTTGGAAGATGAGTTAGAATCAGACTTGCTTTGATTCCATGTTAGAATTCCGATACCATGTGAGGATTCTTGATATCATGTGAGACTAAGCTCTGATACCATGTCAGAATTCAATGGCATGAATCTGATGCCATGTGAGAATTCACAAGTAGATCTAGAAACCAAATCAATCTTTACTATGATTTATTGAGCTACACAGAAAACTTGAGAGAGAAATAATCTAGAATGATCACACAATGAAAGCATAGTTAAAATAATTTCAAATACTTTATTATTCATCAGTATGTGTATAGATAATGAATGATACAAAGGAGGAACTTGAAAGACCTAACTAAGGTTCGAGTTCTATGCATGAGATAGGCTTAACTAATGCAGACTAACCCATCATTGTTAATAACTCATGAAATAGTAGCACTTAACTAATACTAGGAGACTCAGGAGGGCGCATAATAGATCATGAATTCTAGTGGAACTTGTGATATGTGGAAAAATGAGGCTAATTGATGCTACCTAAATAAGATAGATGAGTTAACTGAACGAAACTGAATGTAACCGAATGATCAACGAGTTAAGTAATCAATTAACTAGTTATAACTCAGTAAACAAGGACTAACTGAGCTAAATGAGTGGGGAGGGTGCACATTGTTAAATTTTGAGCATTAATTCACAGTACTCTAGGATCTTTGCTGAGAGAATAAAATATACAGTATATCAATGCATGACAATCACAATAAGCATGACAAGCATCACAAGAATCAAAAGCATGAGAGACAAGAGACACAGAGTTTCCGTGGGGAAAACCCTAAGGTGAAAAACCCCACAACTTCCTCAGAGATAGAGAGAGTAATGGCTCAACCAAAGTACAACCAAAATACACTGAGATAGTCTCCTAGTAGCAGATAATCCTCCTCCTCACTAGTGCGCCACTTTCTGAGTGAGAGTGAGTTACTTTTCCGAGTGATCTAAATAGAGATCACCTGATCTATATTTATACTAATCTGTTTGCCCAGTGACCTTATGGGGACGACTTGTCTAGCTAGGTACATCCACATTATAATATATATAATTCAGGTCCGACCCCACATGGTGGTCTAATAACCCATCGGCAAGTACACACACTTGCGACACTTGTCAATCCACATGAATACACTTCCTTATAGAGGAATAACACATCTCTAATAAGGGTACAATAAATATATATGAAATACATAGATGAAATACATTCTGAAGTTACATATACATCAACACTCCCTCTTAACTAGGAAGGTATTTCTCAACACAGATCTGCTAGACAAGTCTTCTTCTCGGGATCATCATCATCGATGCATCGTCATCGTCATCGTCACTGCTACTGCTATCTCAACCAATCTCTGACTCTACTCGTCATAGGAAGTTATATAGAGCCAGTCCTTTTTCATACTGGATGTAGGCCCACTACCTGCAGGTCTTCGTCATCACTGGCCATACTGTGGAATCCTCAGGACTTATTACGTGCGTCACAAAACCTCGAAAGAGCATCCCAGGCTATTACGAGCACATGGCTCTACCTATAGGATCTCCTAGGGCCATATTATATGTGACCTCACCACAAAACCTCACAAGAGCATCCCAGGCTGTTATGAGCACGCAGCTCTACCTATAGGATCTCCTAGGGACAGATTATATGTGGTCACCACAAAACCTCGCAAGAGCATCCCAGGCTGTTACGAGCACGCAGCTCTACCTATAGGATCTCTGAGGGACAGATTATATGTGGTTATGGAAAAACCTCGCAAGAGCATCCCAGGACTTATTATGGGCACACAGCCCAACCTATCGGATCTCCCAGGGACAGATTATATGCCATAGGACAAAACCTCGAAAGAGCATCTGCCAGATATCCCAAGGCACGAATTACATGCCATAGGAAAAACCTCTAAAGACTATCTGTAGATTTCCCAAGGCCAAATTATATGTCCTCCCAGAGAAAAACCTTGAAAGAGCATTTGCCAGATATCCCAGGGCACGAATTACATGCCATAGACAAAACCTCGAAAGACTATCTGCAAATCTCCCATGGCCAAATTATATGCTCATCTGCACAACCTGATCCACGACCATAGAGTATCAACCTGATACTCACCATACATCATCCTGATGTACACATGATCATCCTGATCATCATCACTGCAACATTCTGCTGCATGTCATCTGGAGCAACATCCTGAAGCTTGTCATCCATGATCATCTTGATCATATAATGCATCTACATGATGCATACCAAGTATCTACCTGCTACATATCATCATACATGATCCACCTGATCATACAATGTATCCACCTGATACAAATACAAATATATGATACATATCACCATACATGATCCACCTGATCATACAATGTATCCACTTGATACATATACAAATACATGGTCCAAGCATCCAACATGATGCATACAAAATACATATAAATGATCCTACTGATGGTATCCAACATCCAACATGATGCGTACATACATATACATATAAATGATCCAACTGATCATATCCAGCATCCAATATGATGCATACATACATATACATATAAATGATCCAACTGATCATATCCAGAATCCAACATGATGCATACATATAAAAATGATCCAACTGATCATACAAAGAAGAAACCAGAACATCATCCTGATGCTCATCATCTAGCGCTTGCATCCACAACCATGTGAAGGATCCTCCTTCCAACATGCTTGGAATGGCTTCAGCAAATGTGTCCATCACTTCTTCCTCGAAGTGTCCTCGATCTGAAGAACGCCAAGCCTCTCTCTGAAGTACTTGAACTTCACCCCGGCTAGTGGCTTCGTCAGCACATCTGCAATCTGCTCATCCGTCGCAACATACAGGAGCTTCACAGCTCCTCTCTGCACCATATCCCTGATATAGTAATATTTGATCTCTATGTGTTTCGACCTGTCATGAAACACTGGGCTCTCGGACAGCTTCACACAACTCTGGTTATTACAAAAGATACCAGTAGCATCCAACGGGAGATCAAATAACTCAAACAGTAGCTTCCGTAGCCATACTGCCTCACAACTAGCTGAACATGCTACAACATACTCTGCCTCAGCTGTACTCAGTGCTACGCAGGACTGCTTCCTGCTAAACCAAGAGATCACACCTGATCCCATACTGAAGCAGCACCCAGATGTGCTCTTCCTATCTGCAACACTGCCAGCCCAATCTGAATCAACATAACCCTGCAGGTTAAACTTTTGATTCGCCTCATACTTGAGCCCATAATCCACTGTACCCTTCAGGTACCTCAGAACATGATTTACAGCAACCAGATGAACACTCCTCGGATCTGTCAGGAACTGACTCAATGTATTCACTGCAAAACAAATATCTGGTCTCGTGTTCGTCAGGTACATCAAGGACCCAATCATTTGACGATACACAGAGACATCAACTGGCTCAGATGAAGAATCACATAGAAGCTTCAGATTCGATGCCATAGGTGTGGCTATGGCCTTGCAATCCATCATCCCAAATCTCTTTAGGATATCTACTGTGTACTTCCCTTGACCAAGGAAGATCCCACCTGCACTCTGCCACACCTCCATACCTAGGAAATAGTGCATCATTCCCAAATCTTTCAGATCGAATTCAGTAGCAAGCTTCCTCTTCGTATCTGCAATCAATCTGTCATCTCCTGTTACAAATAAGTCATCCACATACAGGAGTAGAATCACAGGATTCCCTTCCTCAACCTTGTAATAAAGGTTGGAATCCGCTTTACTCTTGGTAAAGCCCAAACTAGATAGGAAACTATCCATCCTACCATACCAAGTTCTGGGAGCTTGTTTCAAGCCATACAAGGCTTTCTTCAATCTGCATACATATGACTCCCCGTCATGTATTTCAAAACCGAGTGGATGCTCCACATATACTTCCTCTTCAACTACACCATTCAAGAAAGCAATCTTGACATCCATCTGGTGTATTTTCCATTTCATTGCTGCAGCCAGGGCAAGTACTGTTCTGATGGAAGTATACCTGGCTACAGGTGCAAAAGTTCTTCATAATCTATTCCCTCTTTCTGAGAGAAGCCACGAGCTACGAATCTTGCCTTGTACTTCTCTACATTGCCATCTGCAGCATGCTTGATTTTGAAGATCCATTTAGAAGTCACAACAGACTTCTCTTTAGGTCTTGGGACAACATCCCAAACATCATTCTTCATTATTGATTGGTATTCCTCAACCATGGCAGCCTTCCATTCTTTCTTTTCCGCTGCTTCTTCATAACTGGAAGGCTCTTTGTTCATAATGTCACAGAGTAAAGCAACATAGCTGGTATGTGATCTAGTTCTCTTCTTTGCTCTGTGTTCTTCTTCTGGAATGCCAAATCTTTCTGCATCTTGAATGAGCTCTCTAGCCCATGTAGGTTTCCTCTTGTGAGAGTTATCCTCACGGGGTGGATTTACAAGTTCTTGCGGATCTTCAAACTCACGGACAACTTCTAGAACTGCTTCAGTCATGGTAGTGTCTTGAAATTTAGTTTCCTTAGGTTTTTCATAAACTTCGATAGGTTCCTTCCTTGATTTGATGAATGCTGAGTTTTCATCAAATGTTACATCCCTGCTGACATCAATCTTCTTGAACCCTGGAAAGTATATTCTGTAAGCCTTTGAGCTTTCACTATAACCCACAAAGATACCCTTCTTTCCTAAAGGATCTAGTTTAGTCCTCTTTTCCTTTGGAACATGAGTGTATATTGGACAAACAAATATTCTGAGATGACTGACTTCAGGTCTCTTACCAGAAAAGACCTCTTCTGGTGTCTTGTTGTCCAATATCTTGTGGGGTGTTCTGTTCTGTACATATACAGCTGTTCTAGCTGCTTCTGCCCATAGATGCATAGTTAGATCCTGGTCATGCAGCATTGCCCTTGCTGCTTCCATGATAGTTCTGTTCTTGTAATGCCCCTAAAAAGACTATGGACTTTAAGAGCACTTGTCGAGTGACCTGGTGTAACAGACTTCAATAAAGTGGCCCTTCGAGTTAGGATGTGTCTTAATAAGGGAGAATCACCTGATGATGTGCATGACTATAGTTGATAAATAAATTAATGAATTGAATTATATGTGTGGACTGGGTTAATTGATTAATCAGTTCTTGCTTAAATGCTTAGCCTTGATTGATCAAGTCAAAGTGCAGTAGGATAGTTACAGTCCTAGCTATGCGACTTGGGAGGACGCAACTGAGATGCGTCGTAGCTTTCCATTTTATTCTGAACTTCGGGACGAAGTTCTAAATAAGTAGGGGTGTATGTAGTGCCCCTAGACTTGTGTAGACATTGAGGGCACCTGCTGAGTGACCTGGCTGATTGAAACATTAATTAAATAACCTTTTGACCTTATTTTTGAGTATGTGTATCTGAACTGTTGAGGTAAATGAATAATTGAATATGTTAAACGATTAGCTATGACTATGGAAAAATTATGTTGATGGATAATGCTTAACGACTAGCTGTATGGTGATTATGTATTTGGCGACGAAATGTATACTTAATAAGATGAATGAGCAGTTTCAATAAATCATAAATGTTTAACAATGCTAGAGTTAGAAACCAGATGATGATTGTTGAGAACAGTGCTACAAATAATTTGTTGTGAGAAGTGTGTGTAGAAACAAGTGAGACGGTTCACCAACGGACACACAAAGGAACATGGAGGGTCGTAGAGTACGGGTAAATCACACACAAGGGAAGCGACGACGATGTCGACTTCCGACAAGAATACCACGCATGAGAAGATAAGCATTGATCCGCTTGCTCAAGAGGAATGCGTGAGGGCGTACGAGGTGGGCCACGACGGAGCTGGTCACGTACGAGTTGAGGGGCGCGCAGTGAGAACGGACTCACTCCTCAGCGCCATTAGTCCCTAGATAGCATGTAGACGGAGGATGGATGGTAACGATTCCTAAAATCCCTACAAGAGTTCCCGTAAGTCAAAACGGAAAGATGGTGGCAGAAGGGCCCGACGATGTGGTACCCTGTCGAGAAATGAAAGAATGGACGCAAGGACCCAACGATGTGGTACCATGCCAAGGAATGGAAACCATGGATGACTGGACCCGACGGAGTGGTGCCATGTCAGAGAATTAAGTTAAGGAACCAGGAGCCCAACGGTGCGGCATCGTGATCCTAGTGAGTTTGATTGTTAAATTAAACTGCATAAAAACTTAGGAGAATAACTCTAGATTATTACTTAGCAAATGCATAACAATAGCTTAGACATTTGCACATGAATAGTTATTTTGTTGAGCATTTAAAATAATAGAAATTATTATTTAGGAGCAAAATAGATTAGACACCTAGTCAACTAAAAGCTAGGAGTTGATTAAAATATCTGGGGGACAAACTAGAGCAAATTTAGGGGTGTAGGTGCACTTCCCAGAGAAACTGACACTTGGATGGGTGAGTGTTTTAATTAAATAGTTAATTAAAAATATTTAATTATGCATGAAGCGACACGTGTCGCACGAGATTTTCCTTTATAAGGAAGGCTCAGGGAATGGGTAAAGGGCCCATAATTTGGACGATTGTCGTAATTTTTGAATGCCTCAAAGACTTGCTGCTATCTAAGGGTTTGGCTTAGAAATCCTGGTGGGAAGGGAAGCCCAAGCTGAATTTCTGAAATACTTGTGTGAGCTCTACGACCCAAAGCTCGGGGGAGGCCATGCGACTGAAAGCATGAACCTATGGTTGGGTGGCGAAGCTAACGGTTGCTTCGCCTATGGTTAAACGAGCTTTGCTGGAGGGATCCTACGGAAGACGAAGGCGACAATGGACCAACCGGATCGGGTTGACAGGTTAAAGTTTTGCTTATTTTTGTTAAGTTATTCACGCTTTTTATTTTATTTTTCCAATAACTATGATGGCTAATTTGTTTGTATGAAGTTTTTAAAGTTTCAGGTATATTTCAAGGGGACCCTAAAGGAGGGGTCTTACATTTGGTATCAGAGCCGGTCGAGCCTTGAGGGAACCAGACTCTTAATACCGAGGATTTGTTGGTATCTTCGTCAAAGTTGGATTGAACCCGGATAGCCGAATCAGCTGCTACTACAACAATCTACTTGATCTCAAGTTTGACAGTCGAATCAGGTTCAGTTTCATTTTAATATTGTATTTCAGAATTTTAAGATTTATATCTTTTGTGTTATTTCAAAAAAGAAATGGATGAGACTCGATTTACTTTCTGTGGATTTATAAGTTTTCTCTTGTATATTGAGTCAGATTACTGTAACCTTATTGACAGATCTAAAATTTCCCGTATTATGTAATTGGGTGTATTCATTGACTGAATCCGTGGTGAATGCAAATAATGAAATAGTACTCTGGAAATCGAAAACTACTCTAGTGATAGTTACAATTTTAATGTAAATCAATTGCCGTCGTTTAAAGATGAGATCTGAAGTTTTCTTCTATGCATCTAACCGATTCTACGGTGGCTACGAACGGAATTTGTCTCTGCAAGTTGATTAAGCCTCGTATTCGCAGTCTGACTGATCTGTATACTTCCTGTGTCTCTACGACCTGGGTATAGTTATCTTTGGGAAAATTATTAAATTGTAGATCTGTGTATATTTTTTGGTTAGTACAATTTAGGTAGCGTCACTTTTAGATAAACCTAATATGTGTATCTTTTATGCTTTTACATATTTATATAATACATTTATATATATCACATAGATTTGGCTTATATTTAGATCTTACTATGTGCGGATGTAAAGTAGTCATACTCACTAGAAATATAATAAGAGTTCGTATTAACTTAATGAGACAAAGCACCACCAGCTAGTAGTGCTGTTGACCGACTGCTGTAAGAGTGCATTAGTTTTCTAACTCTTTGAACGCCATGTGTCGATTATGAAACTAACTCACTGTCAAGCGTCAGCGTCAGGGGGAAGTTTGAATGGAGTATGAGAGTAGATTTGTTTTTGACAAGTGTTCTTTTGTCGCCTTGAATTAGGGAAGTTATATGTATTTATATACATTAGAGAAAAAGGAAAAGGGGAGCGGCGGATAGCTGCGTTGGTTCTGATTAGCAATGAGTTATATCATGATGCGCTCTTTATTTTTACTGGATGGGAATAGAATCATCTTGCGGCCTTTTATTCTGTTATAGATATATATATATATATTTTTTTTTTGCAATGGATATTGGGGAAAAAAATGAAATCCTTCTCAGATTTCTTGGCGGCTCTGCCTGGGGTATGGAGGGTTGTAAGTGTTGTGTGAAAGTATTGGGAGGGGACGGCTCAGCTACAAGAGCCTGATCCTATCTAGTTCAGTGATATATTTATTCTTTGTATCAGTCCATCAGGGTTTGGTTGACATAATTCCTTAGATTTTTCCTTTTATTGTTTCTGGTTACATTGGCGATTTTTTTTTTTTCCAGATTGTTAAACCACTGCAGAGTTATTTAGATAGATTGGTTAGCCGAGTTTGGGCATAAATCTTTGGTACCTTCACCGGAATGGCACATAGGCAATCTCTGCCAAAGGGGATCGTAGATTATGGATAAACCTATGTAGGCTTGGGTATATGATTATATTTTTGTGCCCAGTTGGAGCGAGCTCTCTCTACGGGAGGATCGACCCCTGTACGTTAAGCCTCTTTGTTTATTAAATGTTTGTCCATTCGCGTATGGCGTCCAGGACCTTAAGGCGAATTTCCATTTCTGTGTATAATGCATGGTGCAATCTAAAGCAAAGTATTATCTCTGTGGTTACACATTGAGCGCTATTGTTTTGTTCCTCGATAGATCTCTGAGAAAAACGGGATTTAGGTTAAGTGTGAAGTTCGGATTGGGTATTTTCCCTTACCTTGGATCTGTGCGAACCCGATTTGTATCAGGGTGAAGGATCCGTGATTGTTGTTCAGTGGTAGATCTCTGAAACGTGAGGTAGCGTAAGAGTGAAGCTCGGATTGAGTAATTGATTAGGACTGTGTGAATCGAGTTAATACCAGCATAAAATCTCTGTTGTTTTGCTCATTGATGACCGAATTGAAGCTGGGTTAAGTAATGCCATTTTTTATCTATTTTATGTGTATCGTTGTGACCTCCGCTAATAGATTTCTGAAAATCATGTTAGTATGAAAATAAGGTTGCTTGTTGAATACTTTATGGTTTTCTGAAAACAATGTTAGAACAGAGTCCTAAGAGATGTTGTAACTGATAGCAACTGTGAATCCTGGAAATCTTACTTGCTGGACGAATCTTGCATTATTTATTGTTTGAATTTAGAACTCAAATCTCTGTGTTCCAGATTGATCTTGTATAGCGAATCCAGAAACAAATTCATGTTTGTGATTTTTTTTTTTTTTAAAATTCCCTGCTTGTTCCATTTTGGTATGGGATGGCGATTTCAGAATCCAGGATTGATTGAAGTTTAAACTCTGTTCATTAATGTTTCGAATTTGGATCTCGGTGTTTTTGGTTTCAAAAACTGATGGTGTATTGCTTATTTTAAAACCCTTTGTGTCCTATTTTCGAATTGTGAATGCGTTTCCAGAACCATATTCCTAATGGTGTATCGTTATGTCAAATTCTCTGAAGTCCTGTTTGGAAAATTTTGAAAGGTATTTCCAGATCTACCCCGTGCTTGGTATTTATGTAAATCACAGTCTTTATTTATGTGATATTACACCCATTGGAAGTCGATTTTCAATCCTGTGCTCTGGTTTCTTTGATGTAGAATTTACTGCTATCATTTATGTGATGTTACCCTCATTGGCAGTCGTTTTACATTCTGTGCATCTTGTTTAATTTTGAAAACGTAGTTAAACTTAAAGATACAATCTTAGGTCCACTCATCACCATCGACTTAATTAAACTCCCTTCTTGACTGACATATGAACCCGTAATACTTAATATTGCTGTTGTGCGTCAAACTCTTTACCATCCAGAAAATCTGGTACTCCTCCATTCATCGCCGTGGGTTTATAATCATTCGTTTCTTTGAAATCCTGAACGTTTAAAATATGAACGTTGTCAATTAACCACCCAGCCAGCTCGCCGAACTTGGCGTTTGTCGTTATTCACTGGTCTTCCATCTAGGCTGGATGACAGCTGGCCATTCGACATTTCGCTGGGGTTAAGATTCTATATTATGGAACAGTAAGTACACTGTTAGTTCAATTTTTCTTGCGCCGAAATTAAATTGATAGACTGGAAATTCGTGACACCTGGTAACTTATGTTGCCTCCATTATTCGATGCCAATGGAATAGATGATAAGCGTTTAAAACAAAATATATGAAGACTTTGTTGTATTATTTGATGCCAATAAAATAGATATTAAGCGTTTAAAGAAAATATTATGATGATTTTGTATATTATTTGATGCCAACAAAATAGATGATATACGTTTAAAATATATATATATATATATATATGAAGACTTTGTTGTATTATTTGATGCCAACAAAATAGATATTAAGCGTTTAAAGAAAATATTATGATGATTTTGTATATTATTTGATGCCAACAAAATAGATGATATACGTTTAAAATATATATATATATATGATGATGACTTTGTTATATTGTTTGATGCCATTCAAATAGATGTTAAACATTTTAAAAGAAAAATATTGTGATGATTTTTCTTCTTATGTTAACTTTATACGTGTCAGATGTTTAAAAGAAAATTTCATAAAGAACATGCTTCTTATTATGTGAATGATCCATTAATACATATCATTAGAATAGTGAACATTATTATGTTGGACTATATATGGAAACCCATTCGAATAGATAACCAACCATTTAGAAATCGTACGATAATCTTACATCTTTGTTAACGATATGATCATCCTATAGTTGACATATCAATAGTTCTATCCTATAATTATGTTAGACTATAGGTGCATGGCCTCAACAGAAGGATAGGTCTTGATAAACACACCTTTGGAATATTGGTCTATATATGTAGTTTCATTAAATTAAGAAGAGAGATATGTCATCAAATTATAGTGTATATTTAGAAATAGATGTAGAAAGTTAAAACATGTGTAAAAAAAAAAATTATGAATTTATACTTAGCATGAAGGTTAAATACTACCCCAAAAAAAAATAAATTATTTACGATGAGTATGTTTGCTTCCTATCGATCCCCAGTTAATGAAGCTTATGCATGTCCTTAAGGAAAGGGAAGCCATCCATTCTAATCGTCTTCACATTTCCAGACTTAACCTAAAAACCACAAGGAAAAACTGCTGTAGATCTGAGCACCATCCAACCGAACCTTCATCTTACCTCTTTTTGCCATTGGAATAATTGAATTCAAGCTTGGATAAACGAGTTGCTCTCAGACCACGTATCGGTGGAAATCCTTGACTTTTGTTCCTGAATCGCTTGTCTGCCATGACCTCGAGCTTAGTGATGAGTCTGTGATTGAGGAGCCCCACCATCTTGCCACTTGGTAAACGCAGAGGCTGGGGGCGACCACGTCTCCTTTCAGTTAGACCCTTCTGATTTAAACATACCCAAGTAGTTGGCCATATCATTAACGTATATATATATATAGTAATCCCTCTTTTCTTATTTAAAGAATAACATATCTATAAGAGTTATGATATGATTCATGAAGTAGTCTATAATATTTATGTATGTCATCTATCTAACTACCTAGTTTGTGGAAAACATTGTTACCCTCCTTGATGAATTATGGAAATGAATAAGGTAGATGATAATAATGTCTAGAGTGTGTGAGATAAGTGTGCACCTAAGTCATGACCTTGGTAATTAAATATATATATACTTTTCTTTATATCACCTTGCTAATTAGTAGCCTACACGATGTATGATTTGGAAGTCAAAATTACTCACATACAAAATATGACCTAGCGAAATTAAGTAATCCACCGCATATGTATTATACCTTGAGTTGAGCACAACGATGCTAACCACCTGACAAGATGCACTTAAGTGAAGAGATGACTAGTTCTGATGATAGGACTCAATGAGATTAATGATGGCCCATACGGTTAAGAAGACGTTGCTGAATCGATCATATGGATTTGAAAATAATGAACGAAGTAAGAACGTGATGAGCTCATTAACCTAGACATGATATTACCGATGAAAGAGATAGGTGTTAAAGTTTAATATGTTCGACTAAGTTGCCAAGTTCCAACACTAGGGACCATGTCATATTGAGAATCAAACGCATTAAAATTTATGGAATTGGAGTAGTCTTACGGAAATCGGTTTTGGATTATTTGACAGTCGCTCTTGATTTGATTATTCGTATTTTACTAAATACTATAGGATGTTTATCTTCACGCCTTGGAGGAAGGGATAGCCAACAGATTTGCATTCTTGTTCGGATTCATAGTGCGAAGGGATGATTGAGTAACTGTGGTATGGCCATTGGTGCCTTATAACTTGAAGTCAATTTGGATATTATGGATCTTTGCACATGACTAGAAGACATAGAAAATCTAGTGTGGTATTGACAATTATGAGGGCATTATTGGAGTTGCATTGCACAAAATTACGATTGAGAATGTATTATAACCATACTAGAAGATTTGGAAAACTAATTATTAGAATATGGCCATGATTGCTTAAAAGAAATAGAAGAAAATGGCAAGAAGGTGAGAATAGGAAATTAAAAGTTAAGCCTAGTGTCGGAAGTACAAAAAAAAAAAAAAAAAAAAAAAATTAACTTCGGGACGAAGTTCTATACAAGAGGGGGTGTATGTAATGCCCCTAAAAAGACTATGGAATTTAAGAGCACCTGTCGAGTGACCTGGTGTAACAGACTTCAATAAAGTGGCCCTTCGAGTTAGGATGTGTCTTAATAAGGGAGAATCACCTGATGATGTGCATGACTATAGTTGATAAATAAATTAATGAATTGAATTATATGTGTGGACTGGGTTAATTGATTAATCAGTTCTTGCTTAAATGCTTAGCCTTGATTGATCAAGTCAAAGTGCAGTAGGATAGTTACAGTCCTAGCTATGCGACTTGGGAGGATGCAACTGAGATGCGTCGTAGCTTTCCATTTTATTCTGAACTTCGGGACGAAGTTCTAAATAAGTAGGGGTGTATGTAGTGCCCCTAGACTTGTGTAGACATTGAGGGCACCTGCTGAGTGACCTGGCTGATTGAAACATTAATTAAATAACCTTTTGACCTTATTTTTGAGTATGTGTATCTGAACTGTTGAGGTAAATGAATAATTGAATATGTTAAACGATTAGCTATGACTATGGAAAAATTATGTTGATGGATAATGCTTAACGACTAGCTGTATGGTGATTATGTATTTGGCGACGAAATGTATACTTAATAAGATGAATGAGCAGTTTCAATAAATCATAAATGTTTAACAATGCTAGAGTTAGAAACCAGATGATGATTGTTGAGAACAGTGCTACAAATAATTTGTTGTGAGAAGTGTGTGTAGAAACAAGTGAGACGGTTCACCAACGGACACACAAAGGAACATGGAGGGTCGTAGAGTACGGGTAAATCACACACAAGGGAAGCGACGACGATGTCGACTTCCGACAAGAATACCACGCATGAGCAGATAAGCATTGATCCGCTTGCTCAAGAGGAATGCGTGAGGGCGTACGAGGTGGGCAACGACGGAGCTGGTCACGTACGAGTTGAGGGGCGCGCAGTGAGAACGGACTCACTCCTCAGCGCCATTAGTCCCTAGATAGCATGTAGACGGAGGATGGATGGTAACGATTCCTAAAATCCCTACAAGAGTTCCCGCAAGTCAAAACGGAAAGATGGTGGCAGAAGGGCCCGACGATGTGGTACCCTGTCGAGAAATGAAAGAATGGACGCAAGGACCCAACGATGTGGTACCATGCCAAGGAATGGAAACCATGGATGACTGGACCCGACGGAGTGGTGCCATGTCAGAGAATTAAGTTAAGGAACCAGGAGCCCAACGGTGCGGCATCGTGATCCTAGTGAGTTTGGTTGTTAAATTAAACTGCATAAAAACTTAGGAGAATAACTCTAGATTATTACTTAGCAAATGCATAACAATAGCTTAGACATTTGCACATGAATAGTTATTTTGTTGAGCATTTAAAATAATAGAAATTATTATTTAGGAGCAAAATAGATTAGACACCTAGTCAACTAAAAGCTAGGAGTTGATTAAAATATCTGGGGGACAAACTAGAGCAAATTTAGGGGTGTAGGTGCACTTCCCAGAGAAACTGACACTTGGATGGGTGAGTGTTTTAATTAAATAGTTAATTAAAAATATTTAATTATGCATGAAGCGACACGTGTCGCACGAGATTTTCCTTTATAAGGAAGGCTCAGGGAATGGGTAAAGGGCCCATAATTTGGACGATTGTCGTAATTTTTGAATGCCTCAAAGACTTGCTGCTATCTAAGGGTTTGGCTTAGAAATCCTGGTGGGAAGGGAAGCCCAAGCTGAATTTCTGAAATACTTGTGTGAGCTCTACGACCCAAAGCTCGGGGGAGGCCATGCGACTGAAAGCATGAGCCTATGGTTGGGTGGCGAAGCTAACGGTTGCTTCGCCTATGGTTAAACGAGCTTTGCTGGAGGGATCCTACGGAAGACGAAGGCGACAATGGACCAACCGGATCGGGTTGACAGGTTAAAGTTTTGCTTATTTTTGTTAAGTTATTCACGCTTTTTATTTTATTTTTCCAATAACTATGATGGCTAATTTGTTTGTATGAAGTTTTTAAAGTTTCAGGTATATTTCAAGGGGACCCTAAAGGAGGGGTCTTACATTAAAATAAGCAAAACTTTAACCTGTCAACCCGATCCGGTTGGTCCATTGTCGCCTTCGTCTTCCGTAGGATCCCTCCAGCAAAGCTCGTTTAACCATAGGCGAAGCAACCGTTAGCTTCGCCACCCAACCATAGGCTCATGCTTTCAGTCGCATGGCCTCCCCCGAGCTTTGGGTCGTAGAGCTCACACAAGTATTTCAGAAATTCAGCTTGGGCTTCCCTTCCCACCAGGATTTCTAAGCCAAACCCTTAGATAGCAGCAAGTCTTTGAGGCATTCAAAAATTACGACAATCGTCCAAATTATGGGCCCTTTACCCATTCCCTGAGCCTTCCTTATAAAGGAAAATCTCGTGCGACACGTGTCGCTTCATGCATAATTAAATATTTTTAATTAACTATTTAATTAAAACACTCACCCATCCAAGTGTCAGTTTCTCTGGGAAGTGCACCTACACCCCTAAATTTGCTCTAGTTTGTCCCCCAGATATTTTAATCAACTCCTAGCTTTTAGTTGACTAGGTGTCTAATCTATTTTGATCCTAAATAATAATTTCTATTATTTTAAATGCTCAACAAAATAACTATTCATGTGCAAATGTCTAAGCTATTGTTATGCATTTGCTAAGTAATAATCTAGAGTTATTCTCCTAAGTTTTTATGCAGTTTAATTTAACAATCAAACTCACTAGGATCACGATGCCGCACCGTTGGGCTCCTGGTTCCTTAACTTAATTCTCTGACATGGCACCACTCCGTCGGGTCCAGTCATCCATGGTTTCCATTCCTTGGCATGGTACCACATCGTTGGGTCCTTGCGTCCATTCTTTCATTTCTCGACAGGGTACCACATCGTCGGGCCCTTCTGCCACCATCTTTCCGTTTTGACTTGCGGGAACTCTTGTAGGGATTTTAGGAATCGTTACCATCCATCCTCCGTCTACATGCTATCTAGGGACTAATGGCGCTGAGGAGTGAGTCCGTTCTCACTGCGCGCCCCTCAACTCGTACGTGACCAGCTCCGTCGTGGCCCACCTCGTACGCCCTCACGCATTCCTCTTGAGCAAGCGGATCAATGCTTATCTGCTCATGCGTGGTATTCTTGTCGGAAGTCGACATCGTCGTCGCTTCCCTTGTGTGTGATTTACCCGTACTCTACGACCCTCCATGTTCCTTTGTGTGTCCGTTGGTGAACCGTCTCACTTGTTTCTACACACACTTCTCACAACAAATTATTTGTAGCACTGTTCTCAACAATCATCATCTGGTTTCTAACTCTAGCATTGTTAAACATTTATGATTTATTGAAACTGCTCATTCATCTTATTAAGTATACATTTCGTCGCCAAATACATAATCACCATACAGCTAGTCGTTAAGCATTATCCATCAACATAATTTTTCCATAGTCATAGCTAATCGTTTAACATATTCAATTACTCATTTACCTCAACAGTTCAGATACACATACTCAAAAATAAGGTCAAAAGGTTATTTAATTAATGTTTCAATCAGCCAGGTCACTCAGCAGGTGCCCTCAATGTCTACACAAGTCTAGGGGCACTACATACACCCCTACTTATTTAGAACTTCGTCCCGAAGTTCAGAATAAAATGGAAAGCTACGACGCATCTCAGTTGCGTCCTCCCAAGTCGCATAGCTAGGACTGTAACTATCCTACTGCACTTTGACTTGATCAATCAAGGCTAAGCATTTAAGCAAGAACTGATTAATCAATTAACCCAGTCCACACATATAATTCAATTCATTAATTTATTTATCAACTATAGTCATGCACATCATCAGGTGATTCTCCCTTATTAAGACACATCCTAACTCGAAGGGCCACTTTATTGAAGTCTGTTACACCAGGTCACTCGACAGGTGCTCTTAAAGTCCATAGTCTTTTTAGGGGCATTACAGTTCTTCCTTTCTGCAACTCCATTCTAATGAGGATTATAAGGAGCAGTCAACTCCCTCTTAATCCTTGAAACACTACAAAGATTCTTGAAGTCACCTAAGGTGAATTCTCCACCATTGTCAGATCTGAATGTTTTGATCTTCTTATCAGTTTGATTCTCCATTAAGGTTTTGAATTCCTTGAACTTATCAAACACCTCATCTTTGTTCTTCAAGAAGTATACCCAAGTCTTCCTGGAGAAGTCATCAATAAATGAGACATAATAAACATACCCACTTAGAGAGCTGGATGACATAGGACCACATACTTTTGAGTGGATGATTTCCAGGATATCTTTTGCCTTATTTTGACTGCTTGGGAAGGCCTTCTTAATGTTCTTACCTTTTGCACATCCTTTGCAAACACCTTCATGTTTGGTCTTGATTTCAGAAAGACCTTCTACAGCCTTGCTTGCAATTGGAAGTGCCCTATAGTGCATTGAACAAGTCTTCTATGCCAAAGTTCACTTGGCTCCATGGATTCATGCACCATGGCATGTTCAGGTTGTCCCTTCAATTTATACAAACCTCCCTCTTGCTCTCCAATCACTACTGCATCATCTATGGTCTTTCCCTTTGGCCACATTAGGACTTGGCCATCCACAAATGCAACCCTCATACCTTTTGCATCCAAAGCAGAGATGGAGAGTAAGTTCTTCTTGAGCCCAGGTACATAAAGGACTTCTTTCATCTTCAAAGATTTTCCAGAATCTAGGTTGTAGGAGGCTTCACCACTTCCTTTGATTGGGTATTGATAATCATCCCCAAGTTTCACCTTATGGGGTGATTCATGTTCAGATAGATTCACAAAAGATTCCTTAAACCCAGCCATGTGTTTGGAAGATCCACTATCAATCAACCAATCATTAAAACCATGGGATATAGTACCTGTGAGAGCAAAGATTAGAACATACTCTTCTTCACTTGATGAGTCAACATCACTATCATCACTTTCTGCCCTAGCCTTCTTCTTTGAAGGTTTATCATCCTCGGCAGCATGAGCATGAAACTTTCTTTTGCTGCCCTTCTTCTTCTTGTTGGAGTTGTTGTTATTATCCCTGTTGTTCTTGGGACAATCTGAAGCAAAGTGACCCTTCTCATTGCATGTGAAGCATCTTAGATCCTTCTTATTCTTTTGATAGGATCTCTTGTGGTGAGAGTGCTCCTTCTTGGGCTTGCTTCTTTTGGTGTGAGCTGCAAGAGCTTGATCTTCACCTCCCATCTTTTCCTCACGAGCTATAAGTCTAGCTTTTTCTTGAGAGCATTCTTCCCGCAATCTGCTGAAGGAGATCAACTTCTTCCTTGCACAAATTCTTTGAATAAAGGAATCCCATGACCTGGGTAGGCCATTTAGAGTGGTCATCACCACTTCACCATTCTCCACCATTTCATCCACTACTTCTAGTTGTTCCTTGATCTGGGAGACCCTTGAAAAATAAGATTGAATGGTTTCTCCATTCTGAAACTTTACTCCTTTCAATTGGTTCCGTAGGGTCATCTTCCGATTTATGTTCTTTCCTTCAAATAGCTTGGTCAAAGAATCAAACATCTCCTTGGGTGTCTTAAGAGAAGACACATGGGGTATGAGATGGTCTTTGATAGAATCAACCATGATTCTCTTTGCCTTGACCAAGTTCTTCTTATGCAATACCTTGGCCTCTTCATCCTATGGGATAGGGATGTCTTCTTTTATATATGAGTCCAACTCATTCTCTTCCAGGATTAACCCAATCCTATACTTCCAGGCTCGGAAGTTATCAGCCCGTTCAAGCTTATCCTCAAGCTTGGTGTGGAGAGACATCTTAAAGAGTACTGCAAATGGAAATAGAAAAGATTTAGGTCTTACCACTTGAAATGCTGAAAACTGGATCTGGTCCCAGATTAGGGTTTGTTGAAAAAACCCTAAAAAATCAAAATGTGAATTTCAAATTTCTGAAAGGATAGAAAGATGCGCTTTGATGAGCTGATCAGCCTGGTGCATTCAGAATTTGAGATTAGCAAAGTTTTACCCGTCAGATTTGACTTTTTGTCCTCCCGGGTTCACTAGGGAGAGCCCTGAATTAGGGTTTGAGTTTCCCGGAGATCAACCCAGCCCAAAATCTCGATCCAAAGCTCTAAACTTCGATTTTTGCAAGGAGCTTCCAGCTGTGTCTTCAGATTCCAGAAATTCCTATTTTTGTGGAAACCCTAATTTTTAGGGCCAAATATGAAAATGCTCAGACTTGAATTCTGATTGGACAGATAGATGTGCCTTGATGAGTAGAGTCAATCTGTTTCTCCAAAATATGTGGAGAGAAACCCAATAAACAAGAAACTCAAGTTTTCGTCACTACAAAATGTCTTCTTCTCAGGTTAGCTCTGATACCATGTTAAATTTTGAGCATTAATTCACAATACTCTAGGATCTTTGCTGAGAGAATAACATATACAGTATATCAATGCATGACAATCACAATAAGCATGACAACCATTACAAGAATCAAAAGCATGAGAGACAAGAGACACAGAGTTTCCGTGGGGAAAACCCTAAGGTGAAAAACCCCACAACTTCCTCAGAGATAGAGAGAGCAATGGCTCAACCAAAGTACAACCAAAATACACTGAGATAGTCTCCTAGTAGCAGATGATCCTCCTCCTCACTAGAGCGCCACTTTCTGAGTGAGAGTGAGTTACTTTTCTGAGTGATCTAAATAGAGATCACCTAATATCTATTTATACTAATCTGTTTGTCCAGTGACCTTATGGGGCCAACTTGTCTAGCTAGGTACATCCACATTATAATATATATAATTCAGGGCCGACCCCACATGGTGGTCTAATAACCCATCGACAAGTACACACACTTGCGACACTTGTCAATCCACATGACGACACTTCCTTATAGAGGAATAACACATCTTTAATAAGGGTACAATAAATATATATGAAATACATTCCGAAGTTACATATACATCAACACACATGTGAGTAAAATGAGGGTGAACTGAATGGTAGGTGCATGGAGGCCAATTAACTAGGTGTCAAAACTTCCAGAGACTGCATGGGACCATGGGGGGAGCACCAAAACCCTAATGATGGCATGGAGGGGACATGCATGCATGCATGGTGCATGTGAGGCCTACATGTGCATGCAAATGCATGCAAGATTGAATAGAGGGCTCATATGTGCATGTAGGTGCATGCAAGGATGCATGGAGGGTGCATATGTGCATGCAGGTGCATGCAAGGGTGCATGGAGCGATTACATGTGCATGTAGGTGCATGCAAGGGTCAATCGTGACTATAAAATGACCAAGGGGAACAATGCACTAGGTAAAACAATAAAAATAAGGTATGCGTAATGTCTAGATGGGTAGAACCTTCAAACATTCTCCATGTACCATTTTTCTTTGGTACCAACACAATGGGTGATCTGCATGGAGAAGTAATTGGTTGAGTGAATCCCTTCTAGATCAATTCCTGAACTTGTTTCTTTATCTACTCATTCACAATCATTGACAACCTATACACAAGTATCTTGAAAGATGCATTCACATGAACAATATTTTTGGAACCCTAAAGTTTGATACATAATACTTTAAAATTAGAGTATCTAATTCATTGTTTATTTTGGAGTATTTGATTCCCTGTGTGCATTCACAACTTAATCATGTCCATTATGTCCATTATGTCCATCTTCCACTGAATCCTTCCCAAAAATGAAGTTGAAATGAGACTAAGGAAAGTAACCAAAACATGTCTCAAAAGGACACCTCTGTGAAGAAGAATGTATGGAACGATTATAGGCATGTTGTACATAGTAAAATTGGTCATCCCAAAGCTTAGGTTGCTTGTTACAATATCATCAGAGTAGGTGTATCACTATCTTGTTAACCACTTATGTCTTCCCATTGGTCTGTGGATGAAAAGTAGTTCTCTTCTGAAGCTTAGTGTCCATTAATCCCAATAAAGTTGACCAAAATTCCCCAAGGAAGTGGAAGTCTCAATCAGATACAATGGATGTGGGAAACCCAAAATGAATCCATACATGTTGGAAAAACAAATGTGTAGTATTTTCTCATATCATATGTTTCTTACAAGGAACCGAAACATAATTTTTTCTAAATATGTCCACAACAACATATAGATAATCATGACCTTTTTCAGACATAGGTAGACCTCCTACAAAATCCATAAATGCACTATACATTTTGCTAAATCTGTCCACAAGAACATATAGATAATCATGACCTTTTTCAAACATAGGTAGACCTCCTACAAAATCCATAAACACACTTTCCCATGGACAAGAACGTACAAGAAGTGGCATGTACAAACCCTATTTCTGGTTACTTGGTTTGCTAGCGACATACATGACACGTCCTTTTACATATTTGGACAAAGTTTCATTCATCTGAGGCCCATAAAAATAGCATTTCAATTGAGTTGCAATTGAGCTACTGTTTTTCCTATACCAAAATGACCATAAATGAGAGAAGTATGTGCTTCTCTGATTACACTATACTCTTTCATCTTGGGGAATACATAATTTACCAAGATGATATAGTAATTTTTCATGTACATGATTTTCTAATTCTTCTGCTTTTGTACCATGGGTTAGTGTTTCATATACATAAGATATTCATGTTTAGCATATTGTTCAATGTAACTTTCATGAGTTAATTAGCTATGTTGTAAAACAATGGATGCATTAATAAAAGGCCTTGGTAACATATCAACAACTTTGTTTTGTATACCTTTCTTATACCTAATGACCAAATGCGATTGCTTCAGGAATCCCATCATTAGAAATTATGCGACTATTGTAGCTTGGTTTGTGATTGGGGATATTGCAAAGGCTGGTGATCTATATGGATAATTGTCTCTTTCTTCTAAGATAGTGTTTCCACTTCTTCACACTTTTAACCAAAGCATACAATTACTTGTCATATGTAGGATAATTCCTTACTCCACCAATGAAGGTCTCGAAATGGTAACAAACTGGTTTCCTTCTTTGGCGCAATCACTTGCATTAGTTTCATTCTCAAATGTTGCTTTAGATTTGGCAATGCTAGAACTAGGGTTGTACTAATATTCACTTTCAAATCCTTGTAGGAATTATGGTGTTTACCTCCCCACTTAAAGAAATAATTAGTACTTGTCAAAGCATGCAAATGAGATGCAATAAATGAAAATTTAGCAATGAGCTTCCTCCAATACCAAATTTCTCCCAGGAAGCTCCTTACTTATGTCAAAGGAGATGTGGATCACACAATGGGTGATCCACATGGAGAAGTACTTGGTTGAGTTACTCATTTCTTGATCAATTCCTGAACTTGCTTCTTTATCTCTTTATTCACAACCATGTACACAAGTATATTGAAATATGCATTCACATGAACAACCTTTTTGGAACCTTAATACATAATAGTGTAAAATCAGAGTATCTAATTCCTTGTTTATTTTGGAGTATTTGATTCTTAGTGTGCATATTTTTGCAGTTATCTCCTCCTTAGTCGATCCTCACTCTTTCACTTCATGCCCTCATGTTTGCACATTAACCTTCAGCAATGGTGATAATTTTTATGATAGTGTGATGCCATGTGTGTTATTGCTTGATTTTGATGTATAGGTAGATATTTGTGTCCTGAATCCTCGTTAGAAAAAGTGGGAGAAATTTAAATAGTAGAGAAAATACATAGTACCTCAACTACAAACACTTGCATTGATCTCCTCACCAACTTGTTAAAAAAATATGGGGGCAAAACCAAAAATATAGGGTAAAAGAACTAAAGAAAACCCAAAAATCATCCCATCACTTAAATTGTCAAAGATGTTTGTGAGAGAATTGGTCTCTAAAATATGACAATTGTCCAACCCACTTCAATTAATTTCTTCAATGCTAACCTCCAAGAATTTCTATAATGTCATTCTCCCTATGTCGGGATTGAAAAAATGAAACTAGTTTTGTAGTTTGCACACTGCCTCGTAGTTAAATTTGGCTAGAATTTTTATTCGAAGCTGACTTGGCTGAATTTTTTTGGGTTAACAGATAACTTGAGGGTTAAATGAACTCTACCATGGATTAACTAAAAGAATATATAGAGTCATGAATATTGGCGATCCTTATCCAATAGACAAAATTTCATTTAAGGAGAGCCTGCCAACTCCATGCATCACCATATGCCATCCTCCCATATCCGCTTCCATGCCATGAGCATCCTCCATGCCATACATGTCCATGATTTCTTGGCCACCGGAAACACCATTACACCGTTAGTCGAGTTATTTACTGCTGGCCCGGCCGCCACCTCTAACCATCACTTCACATGAATGTGGGATGACAACATCACATGGATACGGTGGCCACCAGATCTTGCCAGGTTGGGGGCAATGGATTTGGGCAATTTACATCTAAAATTTAAATGGATGAAACCCGACTTCTCTAGGTTAATTCCAACATACAGTGGACATAAAGAAGAGAATTAGAAGAGAAGGACGGACGAGGAGGTGATCTCGGCAGCAAGACCAGAGACTATTCAAACCCAGACATTCGTAGGCTAGAAAGGCTAGTTGGCTTTGCAGAATTGGTAATATTTTTGCTCTAAATTGTCAATTTTGAATGTTCTGTTCTGGTAAAAAAATGTTCTGTTATGTTCTTTGGTCAAGTTTATAAAGCAATGTAGCCTCCTTACCTGCTCTTATAGACCAATATTGCAACCAGATGGGTAAGGAAAATCCATACCTGCTCTTACAGACCAATGTTGCAACCTCCTTATGGCAAGAATGATTTTATGGGTACCCAATAAGTGAGTTTATCTTGTTATCAAGGGAACAATATCAATGTCCCTTTATTCATTCATTCTTGGGTTAGGTGGTGTAGGAATGGGGGAATTAAGCATGGTGTACACCATTTCTTCATTCATAACTGCAGGATGGAGAAGCCCATAGATGTGATTCATAAACCTAACCACAGAGGCAGCTTTTCCTGTGCATCCTCTTGCAGAATCTGCAATTCTGTAATCCAACAACCCATAGCTCTGCTTACTAATCCTTCCCCATAAAATATAGAGAGTTCAAGTGTATCCTCTCCATTTACTCCCTAGTAGCGAATTTCATTGGAAGCAAGGTGTTTCAGCTTCGATTGCCCCAACTTGACCTCTGTCAAACCCAATGGATTAAATATATGTTGATGCACATACTGACCGTAATCCATTCCAGTAACTTTCTCGATCATTCTTGAATCATATCCATATATGAATTATTACTTTAGTGATTCCTTTTACATGTTATATATCATTTCTTAGCATAGAGATCGAATCTCTGCCAATGATGGAATAAAAAAAGCTAGATTAAGTTATAAAAACGATTATACAAAGGTCAACTCTCTATTGACTTGTATAAATTATTACAAATTGTGAGATATAGAGATTGGCTCTTTGTCTTTGTGTATCGAATTATTATTAATTGTAAAACAATGTAGTACAAAGATCGATTCTCTGTAGTTTATATAGAATAAGTATATTTCATATAACTTATATTTCGGCTCTGTGGGGTAAGCGTTAGCTTGTAGTTTTATACAGAGTTAGTTTATCATAAATGAGATGGACGGAGTTAGCTTGCTGAGGTATGTACCTTACATTGTCAAAGAGAAACCTAAGGTGCAAAGGTTTATAAGTTGTCTACCTTTCAACATAAAAGATAGGATTGAGTATGATAACCGTTCCACTCTGGAAGAGGCTATGAGGAAAGCAAATTTCTGTTTTGATCAAAACAGAAAAAGAGAAGGAACAACTGGCTGGAAAAGTAATAAGTCTAATAATTTAGAGCATAAAAATAAGAGCTTTAATCATAATTCTTGAAGTTTTAAGAAAAAATTGAATAACAGAAATTTTCCAAGTAGTAATAACTACAGAAGTAATACACCACATAATTGTACTGCTGCAAGAAATGTACTTAATAACAATAACAACACCAGGTATGTTGAACAGAAAGGACCTTTGAAGTGTTTTGATTGCGGTGGATCACATAAGAAAGCAGATTGCCCACACAACAAAAGGATAGTCAACAATATTCATAACATACAAGTGGAGCCAACAGTTGGTGATGTGGCAAGAGAAATGCCAAGGATAAATGCAGTGCTAGAAAATCGGCAAGCAGACCATCAAACGTCCATGATCAAAATCGAAGGTATGCTACAAAATCGATCTATTTCTATTTTGATAGATGCAGGTGCAAGTTTGAGTTACATTTCACCTGAATTAGTGAAAAATTGCAAGTTAAGAATATAAAATTTTGATAATTCTTGGTTAGTTCAGTTAGCAACAGGCACTAAAAGAAAGGTTACAGACTTTGTTAAAAATTGTGATGTATTTTTTAATCAGCTGAAAACCCAAGTTAATTTGAATGTTTTACCCTTAGGGTCATATGACTTGTTTATTGGCATGGATTGGCTTGAACAACATAGAGTAGTGCTTAATTGTTATGAGTCTTTTAATTGTTTGAATAATGAAGGTAAAATTGAAACAACAAAATGAATTCATAGGAAGATTTCAGTAAGACAAATTTCTGCGTTACAAGTTAAGAGAGCTACCAGAAAGGGCTGTAAAATGTTTGTTGTTAATGTTATTAATGACGAACGTTCATCTAAAGAAGACAAGTTAAAACTACAGGATATTCCCATCCTTAGGGACTTTTCTTACGTATTCCCGGAAGAAATTCCAGGATTACCTCCGAAAAGGGAACTTGATTTCACCATTGAGTTAGTACCAGGTGCGGTACCAAACTCAAAGGCTCCCTACAGAATGAATATTCTGGAGTTAAATGAGTTAAAATCTCAGCTGAAGGAATTAATAGATAAAAACTACATAAGGCCAAGTGTGTCTCCTTGGGGAACACCAGTAATTTTCGTTAAAAGGAAAGACGGTACCATGCGACTGTGCATCGATTACCGTTAGCTTAATAAAATGACAATGAAGAATTGATATCCCTTGCCCCGCATTGATGATATATTTGATCAAGTACGTGGAGTAGAGAGATTCACTAAAATTAATTTAAGGTTTGGATATCATCAAGTTAGAATAAAAGACGAAGATATATTCAAAACTGCATTCAGAACGCGATATGGACACTGCGAGTTCATAGTTATGCCTTTTGGGCTAACCAACGCACTGACAGTGTTCATGTGTTTAATGAACAACGTTCTGCATAAATATTTGGATAAGTTTGTAGTTGTGTTCATTGATGATATTCTTATTTACTCAAAAACTAAAGAAGAGCATGACGAACATTTAAGAATAATTTTGCAAGTTTTAAGAGAACATCAGCTTTACGCTAAGTTCAATAAATGTGATTTTTATAAAGATAAGATACAGTAATTAGGTCATATAATCTCTAAAGATGGAATTTATGTTGACCCTGATAAGATAAAAGCAATTAATGAGTGGCCTGTCCCTAAATATGTAATTGACATTCGGTCATTTATGGGGATAACAAGTTACTACAAAATTTTTATTGAAGGGTTCTCACGAATTGCAAATCCCATTACTTCTTTGCAGAAGAAAGGGAAGAAATTCGTATGGGATCAAAGGTGTCAAGAAAGCTTTAATAAGTTAAAAGAATTATTAACCACTGCACCAATTTTAAAAATTGTTGATCCTAACAAAGACTTCGTCGTATGCACTGATGCGTGCAACGATGGACTTGGTGGGGTCTTAACTCAAGAAGGTCATGTTATTGCTTTTGAGTCTAGAAAGTTAAAAATCCATGAAAAGAATTATGTAACTTACGATCTTGAGTTGGCAATCGTGATACATGCACTAAAAATGTGGCGCCATCACTTGATTGGAAGGAAATTCATACTAATGACATATAATAAGGGTTTAAAGTATTTGTTGGATCCAACAAATCTTAATGCAAGGCAAGCTAGATGGCTAGATTTCCTTAGCGAGTATGATTTCGAGATTCAACACATTAAGGGAAAAGAAAACAAAGTTGCTGATGCATTAAGCAGGAATCCCAAATTAAACTTTATGGCAGAAATCAACACATTTAAGACAGATTTGGAAAATCAATTTGAAGAAGGAATTAAACAAGATGAAAATTATCAAAAATTGTTTTGTAAAGTTGCTGAAAATGTATCTGAAAATTTAATAACAGATTTCAACATTAATAAAAAGGGTTTAATGACTTATAAAACAGAATTTATGTACCAAATGTGTCAAAGGTTAAACTGTTAATTTTGGATGAAGTTCATAAGAGTCCTTATTCAAGACATCCAGGTTATCAGAAAATGATAACTATGTTAAGGAATGATTATTTTTGGTCCAACATGAAGAATGAAGTGGCTGAATACATAACTAGATGTTTTGAATGTCAGACCATTAAGGCTGAACATCAACATCCAGCTGGACTATTATAGCCATTGCCAATTCCAGAATGGAAATGGGAGATTATAAGTATTGATTTTATTACAGGTTTTCCTAAAAACCATCTGAAACAAAATGACTTCATAATGGTGGTTGTGGACAAGTTAAGTAAGGATGCTCATTTTATTCCTTTTAAAACCACTTTTAAAGCTTCTAACATTGCAGATGTATTTATGAAGCAAATCTTTCGCTTGCACGGAATTCCAAAGGTAATTATTTCTGACCGGGACTCTAAGTTCACTGGAAATTTTTGGATATCACTGTTTAAAGGTTTAAATACTAAACTAAATTTCAGCACTTCTTTCCACCCACAAACTGATAGTCAAACAGAAAGGGTAAACTAGATCTTAGAAGACATGCTAAGAATGTATGTCAAAGATCAACCATCTAAATGGGAAGATTATTTACATTTAATAGAATTTGCATACAATAATAATTATCAAGCATCTGCCAAGTTTAGTCCATTTGAGATTTTGTATGGAAGAAAATGTTGCACTCCTATTTCTTGGGATAACCCTATAGACAGATTAATGCTAGGACTAGATTTATTGAAAGAAATGGAGCTAACCGTGAAACGGGTTCAAGGTAACTTAAAAGTTTCCAAGATCGGAAAAAAAGGTATGCATATTTGAAACGCACTGAAATAGAATTTTAGGTTGGAGACCATGTTTTTATAAAGGTAAAACCCAAGAAAAGTTCTTTGAAGCTTGGGAGTTGTGCTAAACTGTAACGCCCCATATTTTGATTAGGCATATTTATCAACTAGACATGCGATAATTTATTTTCTTATATTCTGTTGAACTCAGCTCGACTGAGTAAACTATATTGGACCTCATTATATGATGTTACTCTGTTTTATGATTTCACCATGATTATGATGTTACTAGGTTATGCGATTATGATGTCATGATTATCATATGATTTCCTTATTTTACGATTGCAGTATATGTTTATATGTTTTCCTTAATGAAATGTGAAATATATGATTCGGTACGTGGATACCATCTTCTTATATGAATTGCTGAAATGTTATATGTCATACGCATCTATGATGAGCTAAAAGGTTACATGAAATAAAATGATAACATGTATCAATTGGCGATCAATGGAAAATGCTTTCTATAAATTGTATTTTGCAAAACAGTAACCTACAGGACACAGGGGCTATGGGATAGCCAGTTACTTGATCTGATATATATTGGAAAGGAAAAACATGTTCATATAGCAAACCTTAGCAGCCAAAATGAGGATACGATAACACAAACTGATAATCCCGATAGCAGCAAGTATGAGTTGATAAGGGCGTAGGCCCAGTATGTTGAGAGGGATGGATGTGTTTCCCACCCTATGGTTCCATGAGACCCGAGGTCGTGGGAGGGCCGTGCTGAGACACGCTCCCCATGTTGTTGTGATGACGATGGTCGGATGCCTGCTAGGGGAGGATAGGTCCGCTGTTCAGCCGACGCTATCGCTCTCAAGTTCTATGTGGTCAGATCGGTGAGTCCGACATCCACTGTTGTACTAGCAGAGGGAGGATAGGGAGGATGCTGGACGTAGGTTATGATGGGAGGATGTGTTAGTTAGCACTGTTGGGGGTTTAGTATTCCTTGATTCCGAGTTAGTGGAAGTAGGCACCCTTCCTGTACTTGATTGATTAAACTAATGTAAACATAAAGACAATGATGTTAAAACGTAAAGGGTTAACTGTTAAATAACCGAGGATGTTAAAGTAATTATACTATAGATTATGCTTGCTCTTCTGCATGGGGGTAGATACTATTGTTAGTTAGCAAGTATGCATAGGCGGAATGGGGTTTGTTTATAGTACATGTCCGACATGTGCATACACTGGCCATGCATGCACACCTTGTACATGTACAATATTACTGGTGTATAACATACTTGTCATGCTTGAATAGTAGTATAAATGTCATAGATAACTCAGTTAAGGATACATCAATCAACTTAGGTAATGAATGGTTAGGTTGTCAATGTGTAAATAAGTGAATTAGTAATTATATGAAAACATTGTAATAATAAACTAAGACAAGTATCGTCAATTAACATTGTCATAGAAGAACTGTTGTGAATAGGGTAATGATAGTGTCTAATTAATTAGTAAAATTGTTTAAGCCCTCACAAGTGCTTTGTTTATAAGAACAAGGATGCTACGTTGATGATAGGGTACCCATGTGATAAACAAATAATTAAGAATACTATGATTGATTCACCTTTTATTATTGTCAAGGGGTGATTTAATTATTATTATTAATTAATAAATGATATTCCAGCAACATTTATATCCCTATAGTAACAAATGCAATATAAGTAAGATTTAAAATATTGATTTATAAATTAATATTGTGTGATTAATTCCATTTCAAAAGTTAGCCATAATAAGATAATCATTTTTGGAATAAACGTGATGTGATGGAAAATGGATATTTAATTATTCAATGTTAATCTTGGAATTTAAACCTCAAGCTAAGTAGTCTCGACGGATAAGGTGGATCATTAAGACACATCATGTCCAAGTCGACAAGGGGCAACTAATTATATAATATTTTATTAATTACATTAATAACATTAAAATATCAAGGATGGCGGATAGACTTGTATTTAATGAAACTTGTCCCGAATGGATAACCTTGGGGTGATAATCCCCACCGTAATAAATATTTACGACCGTCAATCCAAAACCAACTAATTTTTCCATGAGAGTAATTAATTATACATTTTTATAAAGAACCGTGTATGAATGAACTAGTGATAGGGGTAAATGTTGAGGGGCTCGAGAGGGGGATTTTGGGGCGGTGGAGTAAGCCCAAGATATTCTCAAGGAAGGGAAATTATATAGAGGGGGAGAGCTTGGAGAAAGAGGAGGTTTTTTTTTTGATTGGGGAAGAACAGAAGTTGGGAGAACAGAAAGTTTGGCGAACAGAAAGATTTTGAGAACAGAAGGAAAGACTGCTCTCGGGATTATCAGGTTGTGGGCTCGGGGGCTTGGAAATCCTTTGATTTCCAAGGGCCAGCAAGATAATAGCTGGTCGGTAGGGTGGACACTTCAGTTTGGCTGTCTAAGGGGTTATACAACCTGCTACAACTTACGGTTAGCATCAGCATCAGGTAATTTCCGTTATTTACTATTATGCTAAATCTTACTGTAAACATGCAAACTTACTATTTACTGATTTACTGCTATTTACTGATTTACTAAGTTGTGAAACCTATTCTTATGCTGGAACATGATTGTTGAAAAGAAAATAACGATATGTTTGTTTATTTTAAATTACGAATGTAAGGTTAGTGAAAACACCACAGTACACTAAATATTATTTAGGCACATAGTAATTCTTAGAAATTCACTTCCATAAACTGATAAAGTTTAAAACGTAGAAAATTAAACCTGAAATTTTACATAGTGCTCTGCCGTAAAAACCAGATCACTACAGATGGTATCAGAGCCTTTGTTCAGACTCTTGAACCTACAGGCCTATTCATGCTTCACCTAGAAAATTCACTTGATAATTTACCTACTTGACCTCCAGCCATAGTCATCTTTCAATGTACCTGCACAACGATAACAACAATTACATTAAAAATATATATATATATATTTATATTTTCATTCTTTATATAGTTAATCTACCACTAAACAAATGCAAATTATTTAGGGCTTCCAGCAATTTATCCCCTTCCGTTCTATTTCCTACTACTGTTGCCAAAATCTTGGCGAGTGATGGGAATCCATGAACAAAAATAAGAGAAGAAAATTTAATTGAAATTACAACAAAAACAAAAGAGCTTTATATAGAAATTAATAGTTGTTGCCGACAAAATATTGAGCTATTTTGAGCAAATTGGCTCAGTTTAACAGAATCAGAGGGTTATATTGAAAAACAAATGCAAATTTCCTATAGGTTCTCACTGTTTAAATATTACTGTCTAATTTTGTTTTCATATAAAAATATTGGGTCTTAAATTTCATAGAAAGAACTGAAATTTGCTTACTGTACATTAGAAATACATAATTGTTTTATCACTGTCTTATTTTGTACGAGGATCAAGAATTGAAAAGAAAAAAAAAATCTATTAGTTTCTGCAATGTATGCAGCTTTCTGGAAATTCATGGTTAATCTATTTACTGACTATTGAAAAACGAAATATAGATTTATGCAGAATAATATAATTTTTTGTTTTGTTTTTGAATTTATAGTCTAAACCTACTTATCTTGAAGAAGAAGGAGGTAGCAAGATTACTGCACCTAGGATTACATTCATATACTATCCTGCTAATATAATTAGTTTCAGTAATGCTTCCTATACAGAGATTGAATCTAACGCAGGTTGCTATCCCTATTTTATAGAGATGAAGCTCGGTTTAAGGCTACACTTTTACAAGGTAAAAAAAAAAATAATAGCAGAGTTTTGAATCAGGTTCAAACTCGGATACCAGGCGATTTATCTAAACTTATAGATAAACTAAGCCTTTAAACAAGAATCGAGTTCAGGCTCGGATATGTGTATAACTTTTATGTACAGCTATTACTCTAATGTTCAGCAGAAGGCTCAATTCATGTGTCTTAAATAGAGATCCGATAAAAAAAATAATAATAATAAAAATAAAAATAAATAAATAAACGTTTCATTCCTACTGGATCATTCTTAACTCATCAATATGGATTATCCAGGAATCAAAGAAACTATAACTAATTTAATGAGCCATCCATAGTTTCGAAGTCTAGACATCATTCATACTTTTAACTAGTCAGAACTCATATATTAAACTAGACAGGGTTCGCTCTGCAACATATAATAAAAAGACACATTGTATCCTATGTGAAGATTGATTACCATACCGAAGGAGGGAACCCTAGAATAAAAAGCACGATCAATAGCAAGGTTTGTTTCAATGTTGAATACATTATTGGCATTCTTAGCAGATAAGAAACATTGATAATCGCGCACTGGAACATTGGTGGAGATGACAAATCTGCAACAAAGTAATCACACTGATCTATACAAAAGTTAAAAAGAATGAAATGATTGACAAATGAACATTAGGGTTTAGAAATAGACAGTGACATTTTAATAAAATTATATTCCATTCTATTATGTTCTCTTTCTCTCTCTCCAGTCGCACATACAGCTTGACCTCTCTGCAAAGTACACTAAGACAAAGTACAGGTCTTCTATGCTTCACCATCCCAAGAATGGCTTTTTTGGCATAGTAACCAGGTCCAAAAGGTTCAACAGTTTCAGAAAGGTGAGACGGTCGAAAAAGTTAGAGATTTTGAAAGAAGGTCAAAATGTTCAAATATGGAACATATTAAATTATACTTGAAACTATACATATTACTCAGAAATTGAAGTAATCACAGGAAAATACATAAACATAAACAAAACCCTCCTATGTTTTCCGCTTATAAAGTAAAAGAATGTGCCTTGGTTGTGTTTTTATTTTGTTGTCGTTTTTTTTATATTTAGATTTTTAAGTTTTTCTTTTCAAACATTTAGAGGTTTAGTCCGTACTTGTTTGGCCGGTTCAAAAGCTTTGGGGTTCCAGAAAATTGGTAACTTCGTTTTTTCGAACCTTAGGGGAGAGTGATTAGGACAGTGCCCTGGATTACGGGGACTGCTGTGTGAATAATCAAAACCCTCTAGACCATGGCAATCTAATATTGATGCAGAATTCCCACCAAGCTACAGTGAGAAAATTTGTTGCATTTGAGCCCTGAGCTTCACGCCATAAAATAAAAACAACCCCTCCCCCCGGGCAAAAAAAAAAAATGCACCTTAGAAAGGCAATTAATAATATTTGGAAATGCTGTAAATATATTTTGTCTACATTTCATCCAAATTAATTTTAGACACAGTAGGAACACCAAATTAAACAAAAGCATAGGTCTGATATCAGGTTTGCAGATAAGAGTGTATCCAGAATTCTAAAAGAAAATCTGTCAGACCTACCTCGTAAAGGGGTCTGTCTCTCTGAACCGTCCCGTCCTCTACCCGCGCTCCACGCTTCTCCCTGAACTCCTCCAACTGCATTCATTTCTTTATTTTAAAGTTGAACCTGCTGTTCAGAGATGAAATCCATAAGTCTAACCGGAGGTTCCGCCATGTTTTCACTCTTTGTTCGGTCTTCCATGCTAACTAGATTTTCCGAATAACAAATTTCTCACCTTGCTTGTATAAGTATAGAAACGATTCAACGTTCACCCTGAAAATGACAGCGTACATAGCCGAGATATGCCAAGTACATTGGTACTTGTCAGCGTCTGTAAACATGCAGGTTAAAAAAAAAAGGCCCAGCGTTACCAGCAGCCAGCCACCGAGTCGAAGATGGGCCACATACTGTGTAAAAAACAAAAAACAAAAAAAAACCCCTGGCACAAGTCATAAAATTTTAGCACGGATAAGGAAAATAATTTATCAGAACATAAAATATAGTTTATTTAGTGCAGGGGCAAATATCAAGAATTAATTATTTTATCAGATTAAAACAATTATCACACATTTTAAGCTGCAATCCGCTGCCAATAGTGAAACGAGAACTGAACAAAATTAAAGAATTTGGAGGGTTTGAGATGCCTGCTATGGGTGGATTTTCTGCCACCTGCGATTCAGTGGAGGATGCCCAGAAATGAAGGTCGATCAATAAACGTTTTAGCCGTGGGAGGAAACCCCATGTACTTAACAGCCACACGCTCTAAACCTAATCCCATGCGCTCAGCACCGAGAGCGTTCCCAGCTGGCAAGTTTTTCCACCGAGACGCAATCTCGAAATGTTGCCACCAATGTCAGATTTCACAAGTGCCATAGTAGCGCCAAACTTGTCGATCACAGGAAACACAAGCCGGCAGGCATCCAAGAATGGCTTTGTCTGTATATCACCATCGGCAGACTTCACATTAGGTAGGACCTCCAAGCACGGAGTAAAAATAGTCCCCTCCATGTCAAAGCCCTAAATCTTGGCCAAATCCCTAGTCACGTTAACTGTTTGACGTGTGCAGAAAAATAATTGTGACCTTCACACTGCACTTCGATCTAAACCAACAAAACTTGTATCGATCCATCGAAATCAAGTCACAGCTTGGCGAGCTTAAACAAGTAAGAAGAGGTATTTTTGTGAGCCAGCAATGGGCGGGACAACAAGGCGTGTGCATGCGAGAAGGAAGCTTGGGCAGAAGATTTTCCAAGGTGTCAAGCCTGGTACCAAGGATGGTGATCTTACGCCTAATTGCTGACAGATGACGCTGCGTTTCAGGCCCGGTTGGAGGCAATGAACTGCGCTCCCCTAATCTCGCGTTTTTGTCATCTGCGAGTTTTGATGCCTCGTTGAATTCCTTCACCCATGAGTCCGATGAAGACGCCATTCCCTTGTAGCGATTGGAAATTCTTCAATTCAAATTCTTCATTCCTCACAACCTACCAAACGCCCAACTGATATCTTAATCCCAGCGCTTGAGCTTTTCGAATTGCTCTTCATGTGTCGATCCTCATGACCATGCTTGTAACGCAGAACAAAACCCAGTAAAGCAGGAGAAGAAATGAGAGTTCACGCGCGCGCGAGGTAGGTGGAGACTTGATATAAAGAAGATCGCCTTCATCTGGGGCTCCTCGCCAGAATCCACCTGGTAGCATGCACACGGGAACATGGAAAGCATGCACGAGACCCTCAGGTGGGCGCCCTTGAACCATAGGCTTCCATGGAGGTGAAAGGATGGGGATCCGAGGGCAAGTCAGGGACGCGTGGGAAATAAAGGCTGCGTGCCGCGTGGAGAGAGAAGGTCGAGTGGGTGGCCTCGAGGCCTGCAGCCTCGTGGAGCAGCAGGCTAGGGTTGGTGCTTGGTGCTGGGTGGAGGTGGAGCTAGGAGGGAGTGACAAGAAGGAGGAGAGGTTAAGGAAAGGCTGGCGCGTGGCTGAAGGAAGGTGCATTGACTAGGGTTAGAGTAGGATATGTCAATATCATGTAATTTTTAAATAAAAAACATTAATTTTTAAAACCCTAATTTTAAAAATTTTAAATAAATATATTTCAAATAATAATATTGGAAAATTTTAAAAGTGTAGCTTTAATATGGTGCATTATAATGATAGTTGATCGAGATATTGGTTTCACGATAGTATGCATTTATAGAATTAATACTAAACTAGGTGAATATTAGTTCATAGTAGAAAGAAGATCTCGGTTTTGAAAAGATACAATCCGGGATTGATATGTTAAAATTAAAATTACCTTCACCTTAGTAAGGACTAGGTTACTCTATTTTGGAATCCACTCGAGTTATAAAGATTTAATTAAAACGCGTCAAAACCCTTTATCATTAAAAGTAAAAATCCTATTATTAAATGGAAATATTAATTAAATAGAATGACGTATGGCTCTAGCGAGACTAGTTCACGGTAACCTTGGAGTAACGTTGTCTCTTAAGCTTGATTATTTCACGGTAAATAGAAGATAAACTATATAATTGCTCACTATATACATGAATATTATGTACTATACTTTTAAATTACTTGAGAGGACTCTACCCAATGATGATTAAGTTATAATTAAAGATTGAGGTTGCAGATGGTAAGTAAATTAAATAGTTTTGCACATAACTTTTAAAAGGCATGATCTCTATTGTATTGCATACTAAACTTTTACATGACAAACCATTGTGAAAGGGATTTATATGTTATTAGACCTAAGAACACAATTGATTGTTATAGTATTATGAAATAATGATCGAACTATCAAAGTGACTAACACATGGAATTGTTTGAATGAGTGTAGTTATTGATCTAATGTATAAATTGTATAATAGTGAACTATGCTTAATAAAATAGAAGTGAGGATTTTGGATAGTAAACATCTTAGTTTATCAATGCTATTTAATTTTAATTGCTAAGAAATACGTGAACTTTAAATTGTTTAATTTGTTGAGGTATGATCGTGGATAGTGCATAAATTAAATAATAGTGTCCACAACCTTACGAGCATATAAACTTGTGGTTAGGTTAAATATTAACCTCGAGAAGATAGTCATATATCATTTTATTTATTTTATGCTCACCCAAGGGGATATTTTCTATATGTTAAACGAGAAACAATTAATGGTCGTAAATTAAAATAGTTACAAAATCCACATGGTCAACATGTGGCGGTTCACTTTGGTGTTGGACTTCCATGAAGGCTTAGTTAGAGGGAGATCTTGAAGGATCTAGAGTGATAATCAAATTGAAGAAATAACTTAAATCAATATAGGTGCTAGTCGAGAATATAAGAATTTGGCAAAATGGTTAGATGAGAACCTTGTATTAAATGGTAAATTTATCATAAACACTTAGGAAGAGTAAATATTAATAGCAAATGTATTAACTATAACTAATAAAAGACATAAGGACAGGGGAGGATGTCTCCAACTTGGTAGTGACTCCTATTTTATATAGTAAATGACCTTGAGTGCAAATGAGAGCAATGTAAAAATAATTAACAAAATACCCTATAAGCATGATAAAGTAATTCTATAGAAATCATAACCATATTAGATATATTTGATGCAATGACGAAGTTTCCCGAAGGTTAGGTGTATGTAACACCCTATATTCTGACTAGTCATGCTTTTTAGTTAGACCTACTGTACTTTATTCACTTAGTTGATGTTGGAATCAGCTAGACTAAGTAAACTATATTTTTGGTACATTAGACTTGATTATGTGTTGATACTATGGTGATAATGTTACTATGCTACATTGGTACTATGATTACGATGTTAATATGTTACTATTCTCATAATGTTATTATGATAGGCAGTTATGATGTTGTTGTTATCATGAGATTCATTTTCTTTCATACTCACAGTGTATGTTTAATTGTAGTCCTTGATGAAATATGATATATATATGATGGGGAACATGGATACCTATATATATAACGGGTAGAAATTGAGAAAATAGTATATATATATATATATATATAATGAGGGGTACATGTTAGTATACATAAGTTGTTGCGTGGAGTTCATATATGTTCTAAATGTAGTAAGAAGATATACTAAATATATGCAGCGATAATCACAATGAATGACAACATGTAGCTACCAAATTAGTGTGAAGATTGTGTCTATTTCAATATTGCACTAAACTTGGTTGGAAGAAAGAGAAAGATAGCATCAATTACTAACCTATAACCGACCCAAGGAAAACAAAGAAACATAAAACAATATAAATTTATTAGAGATTTGCATCATTGAGATAAATATTAACATTGAACTAGAAGCAAATGTGAAAACTATAGCAGCATGGACCAAGTTAAGGTCCAGTAGGACAATTATAGCCCAGGGTCTGCTACCTGGGAGAATGCAGAGACTATGCATCGAAAATTTTCCCGCATCAATTTGACCAAACTTCGGGACGAAGTTTCCCGAAGGGTGGGTGTATGTAATGCCCCATATTTTGATTAGGCATATTTATCAACTAGACATGCGATAATTTATTTTCTTATATTCTGTTGAACTCAGCTCGACTGAGTAAACTATATTGGACCTCATTATATGATGTTACTCTATTTTATGATTTCACCATGATTATGATGTTACTAGGTTATGCGATTATGATGTCATGATTATCATATGATTTCCTTATTTTACGATTGCAGTATATGTTTATATGTTTTCCTTAATGAAATGTGAAATATATGATTCGGTACGTGGATACCATCTTCTTATATGAATTGCTGAAATGTTATATGTCATACGCATCTATGATGAGCTAAAAGGTTACATGAAATAAAATGATAACATGGATCAATTGGCGATCAATGGAAAATGCTTTCTATAAATTGTATTTTGCAAAACACTAACCTACAGGACACAGGGGCTATGGGATAGCCAGTTACTTGATCTGATATATATTGGAAAGGAAAAACATGTTCATACAGCAAACCTTAGCAGCCAAAATGAGGATACGATAACACAAACTGATAATCCCGATAGCAGCAAGTATGAGTTGATAAGGGCGTAGGCCCAGTATGTTGAGAGGGATGGATGTATTTCCCACCCTATGGTTCCATGAGACCCGAGGTCGTGGGAGGGCCGTGCTGAGACACGCTCCCCATGTTGTTGTGATGACGATGGTCGGATGCCTGCTAGGGGAGGATAGGTCCGCTGTTCAGCCGACGCTATCGCTCTCAAGTTCTATGTGGTCAGATCGGTGAGTCCGACATCCACTGTTGTACTAGCAGAGGGAGGATAGGGAGGATGCTGGACGTAGGTTATGATGGGAGGATGTGTTAGTTAGCACTGTTGGGGGTTTAGTATTCCTTGATTCCGAGTTAGTGGAAGTAGGCACCCTTCCTGTACTTGATTGATTAAACTAATGTAAACATAAAGACAATGATGTTAAAACGTAAAGGGTTAACTGTTAAATAACCGAGGATGTTAAAGTAATTATACTATAGATTATGCTTGCTCTTCTGCATGGGGGTAGATACTATTGTTAGTTAGCAAGTATGCATAGGCGGAATGGGGTTTGTTTATAGTACATGTCCGACATGTGCATACACTGGCCATGCATGCACACCTTGTACGTGTACAATATTACTGGTGTATAACATACTTGTCATGCTTGAATAGTAGTATAAATGTCATAGATAACTCAGTTAAGGATACATCAATCAACTTCGGTAATGAATGGTTAGGTTGTCAATGTGTAAATAAGTGAATTAGTAATTATATGAAAACATTGTAATAATAAACTAAGACAAGTATCGTTAGTTAACATTGTCATAGAAGAACTGTTGTGAATAGGGTAATGATAGTGTCTAATTAATTAGTAAAATTGTTTAAGCCCTCACAAGTGCTTTGTTTATAAGAACAAGGATGCTACTTTGATGATAGGGTACCCATGTGATAAACAAATAATTAAGAATACTATGATTGATTCACCTTTTATTATTGTCAAGGGGTGATTTAATTATTATTATTAATTAATAAATGATATTCCAGCAACATTTATATCCCTATCGTAACAAATGCAATATAAGTAAGATTTAAAATATTGATTTATAAATTAATATTGTGTGATTAATTCCATTTCAAAAGTTAGCCATAATAAGATAATCATTTTTGGAATAAACGTGATGTGATGGAAAATGGATATTTAATTATTCAATGTTAATCTTGGAATTTAAACCTCAAGCTAAGTAGTCTCGACGGATAAGGTGGATCATTAAGACACATCATGTCCAAGTCGACAAGGGGCAACTAATTATATAATATTTTATTAATTACATTAATAACATTAAAATATCAAGGATGGCGGATAGACTTGTATTTAATGAAACTTGTCCCGAATGGATAACCTTGGGGTGATAATCCCCACCGTAATAAATATTTACGACCGTCAATCCAAAACCAACTAATTTTTCCATGAGAGTAATTAATTATACATTTTTATAAAGAACCGTGTATGAATGAACTAGTGATAGGGGTAAATGTTGAGGGGCTCGAGAGGGGGATTTTGGGGTGGTGGAGTAAGCCCAAGATATTCTCGAGGAAGGGAAATTATATAGAGGGGGAGAGCTTGGAGAAAGAGGAGGTTTTTTTTTTGATTGGGGAAGAACAGAAGTTGGGAGAACAGAAAGTTTGGCGAACAGAAAGATTTTGAGAACAGAAGGAAAGACTGCTCTCGGGATTATCAGGTTGTGGGCTCGGGGGCTTGGAAATCCTTTGATTTCCAAGGGCCAGCAAGATAATAGCTGGTCGGTAGGGTGGACACTTCAGTTTGGCTGTCTAAGGGGTTATACAACCTGCTACAACTTACGGTTAGCATCAGCATCAGGTAATTTCCGTTATTTACTATTATGCTAAATCTTACTGTAAACATGCAAACTTACTATTTACTGATTTACTGCTATTTACTGATTTACTAAGTTGTGAAACCTATTCTTATGCTGGAACATGATTGTTGAAAAGAAAATAACGATATGTTTGTTTATTTTAAATTACGAATGTAAGGTTAGTGAAAACACCACAGTACACTAAATATTATTTAGGCACATAGTAATTCTTAGAAATTCACTTCCATAAACTGATAAAGTTTAAAACGTAGAAAATTAAACCTGAAATTTTACATAGTGCTCTGCCGTAAAAACCAGATCACTACAGATGGTATCAGAGCCTTTGTTCAGACTCTTGAACCTACAGGCCTATTCATGCTTCACCTAGAAAATTCACTTGATAATTTACCTACTTGACCTCCAACCATAGTCATCTTTCAATGTACCTGCACAACGATAACAACAATTACATTAAAAATATATATATATATATATATTTATATTTTCATTCTTTATATAGTTAATCTACCACTAAACAAATGCAAATTATTTAGGGCTTCCAGCAATTTATCCCCTTCCGTTCTATTTCCTACTACTGTTGCCAAAATCTTGGCGAGTGATGGGAATCCATGAACAAAAATAAGAGAAGAAAATTTAATTGAAATTACAACAAAAACAAAAGAGCTTTATATAGAAATTAATAGTTGTTGCCGACAAAATATTGAGCTATTTTGAGCAAATTGGCTCAGTTTAACAGAATCAGAGGGTTATATTGAAAAACAAATGCAAATTTCCTATAGGTTCTCACTGTTTAAATATTACTGTCTAATTTTGTTTTCATATAAAAATATTGGGTCTTAAATTTCATAGAAAGAACTGAAATTTGCTTACTGTACATTAGAAATACATAATTGTTTTATCACTGTCTTATTTTGTACGAGGATCAAGAAGTGAAAAGAAAAAAAAAATCTATTAGTTTCTGCAATGTATGCAGCTTTCTGGAAATTCATGGTTAATCTATTTACTGACTATTGAAAAACGAAATATAGATTTATGCAGAATAATATAATTTTTTGTTTTGTTTTTTGAATTTATAGTCTAAACCTACTTATCTTGAAGAAGAAGGAGGTAGCAAGATTACTGCACCTAGGATTACATTCATATACTATCCTGCTAATATAATTAGTTTCAGTAATGCTTCCTGTACAGAGATTGAATCTAACGCAGGTTGCTATCCCTATTTTATAGAGATGAAGCTCGGTTTAAGGCTACACTTTTACAAGGTCAAAAAAAAAATAATAGCAGAGTTTTGAATCAGGTTCAAACTCGGATACCAGGCGATTTATCTAAACTTATAGATAAACTAAGCCTTTAAACAAGAATCGAGTTCAGGCTCGGATATGTGTATAACTTTTATGTACAGCTATTACTCTAATGTTCAGCAGAAGGCTCAATTCATGTGTCTTAAATAGAGATCCGATAAAAAAAATAATAATAATAAAAATAAAAATAAATAAATAAACGTTTCATTCCTACTGGATCATTCTTAACTCATCAATATGGATTATCCAGGAATCAAAGAAACTATAACTAATTTAATGAGCCATCCATAGTTTCGAAGTCTAGACATCATTCATACTTTTAACTAGTCAGAACTCATATATTAAACTAGACAGGGTTCGCTCTGCAACATATAATAAAAAGACACATTGTATCCTATGTGAAGATTGATTACCATACCGAAGGAGGGAACCCTAGAATAAAAAGCACGATCAATAGCAAGGTTTGTTTCAATGTTGAATACATTATTGGCATTCTTAGCAGATAAGAAACATTGATAATCGCGCACTGGAACATTGGTGGAGATGACAAATCTGCAACAAAGTAATCACACTGATCTATACAAAAGTTAAAAAGAATGAAATGATTGACAAATGAACATTAGGGTTTAGAAATAGACAGTGACATTTTAATAAAATTATATTCCATTCTATTATGTTCTCTTTCTCTCTCTCCAGTCGCACATACAGCTTGACCTCTCTGCAAAGTACACTAAGACAAAGTACAGGTCTTCTATGCTTCACCATCCCAAGAATGGCTTTTTTGGCATAGTAACCAGGTCCAAAAGGTTCAACAGTTTCAGAAAGGTGAGACGGTCGAAAAAGTTAGAGATTTTGAAAGAAGGTCAAAATGTTCAAATATGGAACATATTAAATTATACTTGAAACTATACATATTACTCAGAAATTGAAGTAATCACAGGAAAATACATAAACATAAACAAAACCCTCCTATGTTTTCCGCTTATAAAGTAAAAGAATGTGCCTTGGTTGTGTTTTTATTTTGTTGTCGTTTTTTTTATATTTATATTTTTAAGTTTTTCTTTTCAAACATTTAGAGGTTTAGTCCGTACTTGTTTGGCCGGTTCAAAAGCTTTGGGGTTCCAGAAAATTGGTAACTTCGTTTTTTCGAACCTTAGGGGAGAGTGATTAGGACAGTGCCCTGGATTACGGGGACTGCTGTGTGAATAATCAAAACCCTCTAGACCATGGCAATATAATATTGATGCAGACTTCCCACCAAGCTACAGTGAGAAAATTTGTTGCATTTGAGCCCTGAGCTTCACGCCATAAAATAAAAACAACCCCTCCCCCCGGGCAAAAAAAAAAAATGCACCTTAGAAAGGCAATTAATAATATTTGGAAATGCTGTAAATATATTTTGTCTACATTTCATCCAAATTAATTTTAGACACAGTAGGAACACCAAATTAAACAAAAGCATAGGTCTGATATCAGGTTTGCAGATAAGAGTGTATCCAGAATTCTAAAAGAAAATCTGTCAGACCTACCTCGTAAAGGGGTCTGTCTCTCTGAACCGTCCCGTCCTCTACCCGCGCTCCACGCTTCTCCCTGAACTCCTCCAACTACATTCATTTCTTTATTTTAAAGTTGAACCTGCTGTTCAGAGATGAAATCCATAAGTCTAACCGGAGGTTCCGCCATGTTTTCACTCTTTGTTCGGTCTTCCATGCTAACTAGATTTTGCGAATAACAAATTTCTCACCTTGCTTGTATAAGTATAGAAACGATTCAACGTTCACCCTGAAAATGACAGTGTACATAGCCGAGATATGCCAAGTACATTGGTACTTGTCAGCGTCTGTAAACATGCAGGTTATAAAAAAAAGGCCCAGCGTTACCAGCAGCCAGCCACCGAGTCGAAGATGGGCCACATACTGTGTAAAAAACAAAAAACAAAAAAAAACCCCTGGCACAAGTCATAAAATTTTAGCACGGATAAGGAAAATAATTTATCAGAACATAAAATACAGTTTATTTAGTGCAGGGGCAAATATCAAGAATTAATTATTTTATCAGATTAAAACAATTATCACACATTTTAAGCTGCAATCCGCTGCCAATAGTGAAACGAGAACTGAACAAAATTAAAGAATTTGGAGGGTTTGAGATGCCTGCTATGGGTGGATTTTCTGCCACCTGCGATTCAGTGGAGGATGCCCAGAAATGAAGGTCGATCAATAAACGTTTTAGCCGTGGGAGGAAACCCCATGTACTTAACAGCCACACGCTCTAAACCTAATCCCATGCGCTCAGCACCGAGAGCGTTCCCAGCTGGCAAGCTTTTCCACCGAGACGCAATCTCGAAATGTTGCCACCAATGTCAGATTTCACAAGTGCCATAGCAGAGCCAAACTTGTCGATCACAGGAAACACAAGCCGGCAGGCATCCAAGAATGGCTTTGTCTGTATATCACCATCGGCAGACTTCACATTAGGTAGGACCTCCAAGCACAGAGTAAAAATAGTCCCCTCCATGTCAAAGCCCCAAATCTTGGCCAAATCCCTAGTCACGTTAACTGTTTGACGAGTGCAGAAAAATAATTGTGACCTTCACACTGCACTTCGATCTAAACCAACAAAACTTGTATCGATCCATCGAAATCAAGTCACAGCTTGGCGAGCTTAAACAAGTAAGAAGAGGTATTTTTGTGAGCCAGCAATGGGCGGGACAACAAGGCGTGTGCATGCGAGAAGGAAGCTTGGGCAGAAGATTTTCCAAGGTGTCAAGCCTGGTACCAAGGATGGTGATCTTACGCCTAATTGCTGACAGATGACGCTGCGTTTCAGGCCCGGTTGGAGGCAATGAACTGCGCTCCCCTAATCTCGCGTTTTTGTCATCTGCGAGTTTTGATGCCTCGTTGAATTCCTTCACCCATGAGTCCGATGAAGACGCCATTCCCTTGTAGCGATTGGAAATTCTTCAATTCAAATTCTTCATTCCTCACAACCTACCAAACGCCCAACTGATATCTTAATCCCAGCGCTTGAGCTTTTCGAATTGCTCTTCATGTGTCGATCCTCATGACCATGCTTGTAACGCAGAACAAAACCCAGTAAAGCAGGAGAAGAAATGAGAGTTCACGCGCGCGCGAGGTAGGTGGAGACTTGATATAAAGAAGATCGCCTTCATCTGGGGCTCCTCGCCAGAATCCACCTGGTAGCATGCACACGGGCACATGGAAAGCATGCACGAGACCCTCAGGTGGGCGCCCTTGAACCATAGGCTTCCATGGAGGTGAAAGGATGGGGATCCGAGGGCAAGTCAGGGACGCGTGGGAAATAAAGGCTGCGTGCCGCGTGGAGAGAGAAGGTCGAGTGGGTGGACTCGAGGCCTGCAGCCTCGTGGAGCAGCAGGCTAGGGTTGGTGCTTGGTGCTGGGTGGAGGTGGAGCTAGGAGGGAGTGACGAGAAGGAGGAGAGGTTAAGGAAAGGCTGGCGCGTGGCTGAAGGAAGGTGCATTGACTAGGGTTAGAGTAGGATATGTCAATATCATGTAATTTTTAAATAAAAAACATTAATTTTTAAAACCCTAATTTTAAAAATTTTAAATAAATATATTTCAAATAATAATATTGGAAAATTTTAAAAGTGTAGCTTTAATATGGTGCATTATAATGATAGTTGATCGAGATATTGGTTTCACGATAGTATGCATTTATAGAATTAATACTAAACTAGGTGAATATTAGTTCATAGTAGAAAGAAGATCTCGGTTTTGAAAAGATACAATCCGGGATTGATATGTTAAAATTAAAATTACCTTCACCTTAGTAAGGACTAGGTTACTCTATTTTGGAATCCACTCGAGTTATAAAGATTTAATTAAAACGCGTCAAAACGCGTCAAAACCCTTTATCATTAAAAGTAAAAATCCTATTATTAAATGGAAATATTAATTAAATAGAATGACGTATGGCTCTAGCGAGACTAGTTCACGGTAACCTTGGAGTAACGTTGTCTCTTAAGCTTGATTATTTCACGGTAAATAGAAGATAAACTATATAATTGCTCACTATATACATGAATATTATGTACTATACTTTTAAATTACTTGAGAGGACTCTACCCAATGATGATTAAGTTATAATTAAAGATTGAGGTTGCAGATGGTAAGTAAATTAAATAGTTTTGCACATAACTTTTAAAAGGCATGATCTCTATTGTATTGCATACTAAACTTTTACATGACAAACCATTGTGAAAGGGATTTATATGTTATTAGACCTAAGAACACAATTGATTGTTATAGTATTATGAAATAATGATCGAACTATCAAAGTGACTAACACATGGAATTGTTTGAATGAGTGTAGTTATTGATCTAATGTATAAATTGTATAATAGTGAACTATGCTTAATAAAATAGAAGTGAGGATTTTGGATAGTAAACATCTTAGTTTATCAATGCTATTTAATTTTAATTGCTAAGAAATACGTGAACTTTAAATTGTTTAATTTGTTGAGGTATGATCGTGGATAGTGCATAAATTAAATAATAGTGTCCACAACCTTACGAGCATATAAACTTGTGGTTAGGTTAAATATTAACCTCGAGAAGATAGTCATATATCATTTTATTTATTTTATGCTCACCCAAGGGGATATTTTCTATATGTTAAATGAGAAACAATTAATGGTCGTAAATTAAAATAGTTACAAAATCCACATGGTCAACATGTGGCGGTTCACTTTGGTGTTGGACTTCCATGAAGGCTTAGTTAGAGGGAGATCTTGAAGGATCTAGAGTGATAATCAAATTGAAGAAATAACTTAAATCAATATAGGTGCTAGTCGAGAATATAAGAATTTGGCAAAATGGTTAGATGAGAACCTTGTATTAAATGGTAAATTTATCATAAACACTTAGGAAGAGTAAATATTAATAGCAAATGTATTAACTATAACTAATAAAAGACATAAGGACAGGGGAGGATGTCTCCAACTTGGTAGTGACTCCTATTTTATATAGTAAATGACCTTGAGTGCAAATGAGAGCAATGTAAAAATAATTAACAAAATACCCTATAAGCATGATAAAGTAATTCTATAGAAATCATAACCATATTAGATATATTTGATGCAATGACGAAGTTTCCCGAAGGTTAGGTGTATGTAACACCCTATATTCTGACTAGTCATGCTTTTTAGTTAGACCTACTGTACTTTATTCACTTAGTTGATGTTGGAATCAGCTAGACTAAGTAAACTATATTTTTGGTACATTAGACTTGATTATGTGTTGATACTATGGTGATAATGTTACTATGCTACATTGGTACTATGATTACGATGTTAATATGTTACTATTCTCATAATGTTATTATGATAGGCAGTTATGATGTTGTTGTTATCATGAGATTCATTTTCTTTCATACTCACAGTGTATGTTTAATTGTAGTCCTTGATGAAATATGATATATATATGATGGGGAACATGGATACCTATATATATAACGGGTAGAAATTGAGAAAATAGTATATATATATATATATATATATATAATGAGGGGTACATGTTAGTATACATAAGTTGTTGCGTGGAGTTCATATATGTTCTAAATGTAGTAAGAAGATATACTAAATATATGCAGTGATAATCACAATGAATGACAACATGTAGCTACCAAATTAGTGTGAAGATTGTGTCTATTTCAATATTGCACTAAACTTGGTTGGAAGAAAGAGAAAGATAGCATCAATTACTAACCTATAACCGACCCAAGGAAAACAAAGAAACATAAAACAATATAAATTTATTAGAGATTTGCATCATTGAGATAAATATTAACATTGAACTAGAAGCAAATGTGAAAACTATAGCAGCATGGACCAAGTTAAGGTCCAGTAGGACAATTATAGCCCAGGGTCTGCTACCTGGGAGAATGCAGAGACTATGCATCGAAAATTTTCCCGCATCAATTTGACCAAACTTCGGGACGAAGTTTCCCGAAGGGTGGGTGTATGTAATGCCCCATATTTTGATTAGGCATATTTATCAACTAGACATGCGATAATTTATTTTCTTATATTCTGTTGAACTCAGCTCGACTGAGTAAACTATATTGGACCTCATTATATGATGTTACTCTATTTTATGATTTCACCATGATTATGATGTTACTAGGTTATGCGATTATGATGTCATGATTATCATATGATTTCCTTATTTTACGATTGCAGTATATGTTTATATGTTTTCCTTAATGAAATGTGAAATATATGATTCGGTACGTGGATACCATCTTCTTATATGAATTGCTGAAATGTTATATGTCATACGCATCTATGATGAGCTAAAAGGTTACATGAAATAAAATGATAACATGGATCAATTGGCGATCAATGGAAAATGCTTTCTATAAATTGTATTTTGCAAAACACTAACCTACAGGACACAGGGGCTATGGGATAGCCAGTTACTTGATCTGATATATATTGGAAAGGAAAAACATGTTCATACAGCAAACCTTAGCAGCCAAAATGAGGATACGATAACACAAACTGATAATCCCGATAGCAGCAAGTATGAGTTGATAAGGGCGTAGGCCCAGTATGTTGAGAGGGATGGATGTGTTTCCCACCCTATGGTTCCATGAGACCCGAGGTCGTGGGAGGGCCGTGCTGAGACACGCTCCCCATGTTGTTGTGATGACGATGGTCGGATGCCTGCTAGGGGAGGATAGGTCCGCTGTTCAGCCGACGCTATCGCTCTCAAGTTCTATGTGGTCAGATCGGTGAGTCCGACATCCACTGTTGTACTAGCAGAGGGAGGATAGGGAGGATGCTGGACGTAGGTTATGATGGGAGGATGTGTTAGTTAGCACTGTTGGGGGTTTAGTATTCCTTGATTCCGAGTTAGTGGAAGTAGGCACCCTTCCTGTACTTGATTGATTAAACTAATGTAAACATAAAGACAATGATGTTAAAACGTAAAGGGTTAACTGTTAAATAACCGAGGATGTTAAAGTAATTATACTATAGATTATGCTTGCTCTTCTGCATGGGGGTAGATACTATTGTTAGTTAGCAAGTATGCATAGGCGGAATGGGGTTTGTTTATAGTACATGTCCGACATGTGCATACACTGGCCATGCATGCACACCTTGTACGTGTACAATATTACTGGTGTATAACATACTTGTCATGCTTGAATAGTAGTATAAATGTCATAGATAACTCAGTTAAGGATACATCAATCAACTTAGGTAATGAATGGTTAGGTTGTCAATGTGTAAATAAGTGAATTAGTAATTATATGAAAACATTGTAATAATAAACTAAGACAAGTATCGTCAGTTAACATTGTCATAGAAGAACTGTTGTGAATAGGGTAATGATAGTGTCTAATTAATTAGTAAAATTGTTTAAGCCCTCACAAGTGCTTTGTTTATAAGAACAAGGATGCTACGTTGATGATAGGGTACCCATGTGATAAACAAATAATTAAGAATACTATGATTGATTCACCTTTTATTATTGTCAAGGGGTGATTTAATTATTATTATTAATTAATAAATGATATTCCAGCAACATTTATATCCCTATCGTAACAAATGCAATATAAGTAAGATTTAAAATATTGATTTATAAATTAATATTGTGTGATTAATTCCATTTCAAAAGTTAGCCATAATAAGATAATCATTTTTGGAATAAACGTGATGTGATGGAAAATGGATATTTAATTATTCAATGTTAATCTTGGAATTTAAACCTCAAGCTAAGTAGTCTCGACGGATAAGGTGGATCATTAAGACACATCATGTCCAAGTCGACAAGGGGCAACTAATTATATAATATTTTATTAATTACATTAATAACATTAAAATATCAAGGATGGCGGATAGACTTGTATTTAATGAAACTTGTCCCGAATGGATAACCTTGGGGTGATAATCCCCACCGTAATAAATATTTACGACCGTCAATCCAAAACCAACTAATTTTTCCATGAGAGTAATTAATTATACATTTTTATAAAGAACCGTGTATGAATGAACTAGTGATAGGGGTAAATGTTGAGGGGCTCGAGAGGGGGATTTTGGGGCGGTGGAGTAAGCCCAAGATATTCTCGAGGAAGGGAAATTATATAGAGGGGGAGAGCTTGGAGAAAGAGGAGGTTTTTTTTTTGATTGGGGAAGAACAGAAGTTGGGAGAACAGAAAGTTTGGCGAATAGAAAGATTTTGAGAACAGAAGGAAAGACTGCTCTCGGGATTATCAGGTTGTGGGCTCGGGGGCTTGGAAATCCTTTGATTTCCAAGGGCCAGCAAGATAATAGCTGGTCGGTAGGGTGGACACTTCAGTTTGGATGTCTAAGGGGTTATACAACCTACTACAACTTACGGTTAGCATCAGCATCAGGTAATTTCCGTTATTTACTATTATGCTAAATCTTACTGTAAACATGCAAACTTACTATTTACTGATTTACTGCTATTTACTGATTTACTAAGTTGTGAAACCTATTCTTATGCTGGAACATGATTGTTGAAAAGAAAATAACGATATGTTTGTTTATTTTAAATTACGAATGTAAGGTTAGTGAAAACACCACAGTACACTAAATATTATTTAGGCACATAGTAATTCTTAGAAATTCACTTCCATAAACTGATAAAGTTTAAAACATAGAAAATTAAACCTGAAATTTTACATAGTGCTCTGCCGTAAAAACCAGAGCACTACATAAACTAGCACCAAGGTACTGTGGACCATTCGAAATCCTATCAAGGATAGGAGCTGTTGCATATTAATTGGCTTTGCCATCTGATTTAAAAATCCATAATGTTTTTCACATTTTTGTTTTAAGGAAGTATGTGCATGATGCTACTCATGTGCTGAATTGGAATGACATACAGGTGGAGCCCGAAGGACATTTTTAGGTGGGACCAGACTGTATTCTCGACAGGAGGGAAATTATGCTTCGGAATCATACTATAGGGCAGGAAAAGGTGCAATGGATGTACCTTAGCCTTGATGAAGCTACCTGGGAACTGGAAAGTAAAATGCGGGCAGCATATCCAGTTCTGTTCTAGGAAGGATCGGATGATGAATAAGCAACATCGAGGACGATGTTGAGCTTAAGTGGGGGTGTTTGTAACATACCCTTTTTGCTGAAATTTTTTTTATGTGGAAACATTATGCTAACTTTTATTGTAAAGTTTTATATTGCACAAGTGTCCAAGGATGACTGTAATTGCAAAATATTTTATTATTTAATAAATTAAATAGGAGACAAACACCTAAGGGGACTGTTGAAAGAGTGTTTACTGATCCACTAGGTGGAATGGAATTTGGGGTAGAAGGTAATGGACAAGTGGCAGCATCATGATGAAACTAACTAGCTGTTGGTATGGGACAACTCCCTTGAAATGTGGTCATAGTGCCCTGGAAGGTGGGACTGGAGCTTGAGGCTCATTTATTGAAAACTGACCACTAAAGACCTAGGCAGTCTATATAAGAGCCATCGAATTATGAACTGAGGTTCATCACTTTTCCTGACGAGGAAATTTACCTTGGGGTTTTGCTGTGCTTGCACCCAAGAGATTCGATGAGGGAATATGATGAGTTTTTGATCATGATGTAAGTCTGCCTATTATACTACTGAGTGTAGAAGTTAAATTGCTGAGTGTAGAAGGCATATTTTGAGTGCATAAGTATACTATTGAGTGCAGAAGTTATATTACTGAGTGCCTTGCTTCTACATAGATTCCATCTACTTAGTGATTCAGTAAGCAAGCTCGGGGATCCAAAGGAAGCAAGTAGTTTGGCTGCTTCTTCTGGAAAAGGTTGGGAGGAACAGGCCTCCTTGGGTGTTTGTCGACCCTATCTTCATTTACAGGTTCTACTTGTATTTTCTAATTTTAAGTAGTTAAAATTTCTATCTGCAATTATTGATTTACTGTTTTCAAGGATATTATTAAACAAATGCATTTATTTTAGTTTCTGACCTAATTAGGATTCTGTATAGTAATGATTATGTAAGATGAATTGAATAAAATATTTCTCTGCATTTTTCCCCATGCTAATGGTTCTGCATCGTACTCTAGTACAGAGACGGAGATTAAGGTAGATAAATTGATAGGCAAATTGCCAAATGAATGAGAAGGTTAATACTGTTGTATTTCATTAGTTTTTCTTATCATTAATATTCTGTAATAAATAATATAATTCTATGTCTTTCTCTTATCATTCATTTCATCAGTTAAGTGTTTAAAGTTCACTATATTTCTTTCACAAGTTTTTATTGAAAATAACAGCTGCAAATTATTTATTTCCTAGGTACACAGTACTATTATCCAATACTGCTAGCAAGTAAATATAATCACAAAAACAAATAGAACTCTTTCTATTACAAACAATGCATGATTATTTAGCACTAATATTTATGCACGGTATTTCATTTTCTTTTATATTATTTATTTATTTAAACTACAGTTAATCCCATTCACATTTAGCATAGGATTAGAAACCCTATCTTGTGGTTTCATCCTTTTTCCATAGTTATCACAACTATTAAACAAAGAACTATTATGTTATCCAAACAGAGTTTCATTTACAAACTTAAAATTTATGACAGGATCGTAACCCTTTGTTAATCAAACCCTAGAAGTATCAACATCTATCTCTCATATTTAGAGTTTAGTGAAGGTTCAAACACCATCAGCTAACAATAGAACAAGAAACTAGTTACAATCTCATTACATAGCTGCGAACAGAAAAAAAATTGGCTCTCGGACAACACTTAAAATCTGCAGACATGAACGATGAATAACACTTTCAATACCACAAGCTTAGGTACAAAAATGATTATCATTCACATTTCCTTTAGACTGAGACAAAGAGCATCTTGGCATCAACATAAGACTACAGTATCACATTTTCAATTGAAAAACCATTAACAAGAAAACCATACGATTTTCTCTATTTAGATATTTACTTTCAGAAGCTAAACATTTGTTATTCGAAACAGTAAAACATTACCGAAAACTATACATTAGGGTCTAACCATTTTAAGCACAGGGCTAAACCCTTAATGCTCGAACTTTTTAAAAACACAATAGTTACAAAACGATAAAATTCAATTGCACACAACTGGAGCACTGCTCTCATTCTCAAGAACAAACACCATAACGTGGAAAAACACACTTCCTTTATTTATCGAGAATAGTAGAAGGGTAAAACCCTCTCCTTAGTATTTTCTTTTACGAATTTTACAATGGAAAAAAAATACTACAGAAAACAACGACGAAAGGGTCAAGGATTTCATCCTCCCAAAGTTGCCAACAGTTCACAAAGCATTTCGACGAAGATCACTCCTCAGAGCCTAATAAAACATGAAGTCTTGGAAAAACACACTTGAAGGCCTAATAGTCATCTAACCGGAGTAACAAGGTAACCACCGAGGCTTACTGGTCTATTTGCATATGCCAAATATCAAAACCTAAGCTAGGAAGTCGTCGACGAAGGGACCTGCCATTTGAACACAAGTGTGGCTAAAACAAGCTTTTGACAGAAGTCATTACAGGTGAAATAACATTAACTGAAAACTCTCAAACCAGAATGGAAGACACAAGGTTCGAACCGAGAAACATTACCTTTCATTTATCACCGGAGCGGAATGCCAAGACCATGCAAATTGTACCCATTACTCCATCACCAAATGCGAAGAAGGGTGGAAAAGCAACTCTGAAAACTATCACCTAACAGACAAGAAAAGCCAAGTATCAAACAAACTTCCACGAAGAATCTGATGCTCATTCTGGAACTTTGATTACAAGATGTCATTGTAAAACACCATGAGAGTATCGGCTCTTAAGCTATCAACAGGTCATGGTTTCAAACCATGAGCACTCCACAAACACCTGCTAACGAAACCCTGAAGGCTCTCGGCCTGTCGACCTCTCCTTAGAGCCACTACACTGAATGCCAAGGAAACAATAACTTCATAGAACATAGTGGTGGTTAGGGTTAGATCCCAGAGCCCAAAACCTTGCTAAATCAACGGTGGAGATCACCCGCAGGGTTTTCACGTAAACCCAAGCAACAACCATATTAAAGACACCATCAATACCATAGCCACCAAGGAGGACAGCTCAGTTAAACTTCGAACCAAAACACTTACAGCTCGTCACGATGTTTGAACCATCACCACACCATCACGTTCCTAGCACCACGACGATGTCCACGGAGACATTCCACTATCTCGAAAGTTGGGAGTATTAAATACAAAGGGAAACCAAAGTGCTTGCTAGCACGAAACCTTCATAGTGTTAATGTCACCCATTCTTATAATGTATCGATTCTTTGATAAAATGCACAATTTGGTTATGTAATAACACCTTGTGGTAAGTCAAGGTGGTGTCGGATTCATTGCTAGGAATCCATAATGTTATAAAGGGTCCCGTAGATGCACACACAATACCATATAATTATTGTTCATAGAATTATGTATAAGACTCTACAATTATATATTCCAATATCGTATAGAATTTGTATATAGTCTCTAGGCTAGAGATTGATCATAAATTTGTATATATTTCCTAGGATAGCATTTGATTTTAAGCTTGCAAATAGTTCCTAGGTTAAAGTTTAAATCAAATCCTGCATGAAATTCTTAGGCTCAAGAGCATACAAAAGAATTGCATATAGATATTGCATTTTATTTGCACGCTAATTGTAATTAGCCATTTCATATAGAAATTGTTATCCTTATGGTTTGCATGAAGTAGAATTCTCACAATAATGATATATTGATCCTATCCATTGTTGGCACAAAGTAATAAATAGGTTAGTATAATATTATATTACAATTGACATACTTCTGTTTTATAAGCCAGGCTAACTTAAGTTCTCACCAATAGCATTTTCGACAACCATTAAGACCTTGGAGATTACGGAAACTAGTTAGAAACTCTTCAGTCACATGTCGTAAACACTAAAGCTCTTACCTGTAATCTGCGAAAAAGGACGATTCAAATGCTTTAGCACGAATGCTAAGTAATCCTTGGGGAATATGTGGGACCCCTTCATCATCAAACAAAAGAATAATAATTAACACATATAAACTTATATCATTGGATCAACAACAAAAGAATTGTGAAATTACAGTTGAGTAAGAATAACATCGAAACATAGATATTAATCATATTGTCGCAAACATTACACTTTTGACCAACACAACATTTAGTACAGTAAGACGACATTTAAACATTTATTATATTTCTGCACAGTTAGATTACGCATTAAAAGCTATATCGAAAAATTTTAAATTTTTGTAAATTTTGGGACGTTACAGCGATAGTGATTGTGGCAGTTTAGATCTGTGAATTCGGTGGGCATCGCAACATTTCCAAGATCACATCAACTAATTTCATGACCCAGTATTTCATTCCTCTGACACATTTGATTGTTCCTTGTTTGGAATCCGTCTGGAGGGCAGCTTCGAAAACATTAGTGGATATAGGTATGTACGCCTTCTTGACCTGACTGAGCAAGCCGAGAAGGTGGCCTCAGACAGAGTGCTTGATCTTATCTCTCCTGAAAACAACCAACATTTTTTATTCTTTTACGAGGACATGGTTCGCAAAACATATAGGGTGAAAAAAGTGAGACTGCGAAAAGAGAAAATAGAAATTACCGAGGGGATAAGAGATGAGACTACGACAAATAGAAATGCAATTTTGAAGTTGTGAAATTGTTGGTTTAAGAGCATAGTAGTGTAACATTCACCGATAAATGGGTAGGTTGCCGAGAAAGGCGCCAAAATCGATCACTAACTTAAAAAATGTGGAGCAACATGATATAAACATGAAGTGCTTTAGACTTGGCATGTGTCTGTTGGAGGATGTCTTGAACCTTTTTGTGGATTTTATCCAAGTTCTGCAAAAAAGAAGAAGCTTTATCTTGTGCCCTATTATGAGTCAATTTTGTTGAATCAATTTAGGGTTTGTATGAGAGCCATCTCGTCCCGATTTGCTTGTTTCTTCACTAATTTTATCAGGTCGACATGAGAAGATCGGTCATCGCTTATTCCTTCTCTCTGAAGGCACTCTAGAAACCAATTGTTAATGCATCTCGGTGCCCTTTGTAGGAAATTTAGACATAGCATTTGTACACGTCTCAAATTACCAGTGTTTACAACCGTCCATCCCATGGACATCAGGCCACCACACGTTGCCTCCATGCAGAGTGGTGTAAGAGTAGGAAACAATGCCCTTCTAAGTTTAAAAACATGTTTTCAGGTTTTCACTTTACTTCAATTTAGTATTGCTATTTTTTTTAATATTTTTCTAAAATTTGATATATATATTTGTTATTAAATAGGTATTTGTTTAATTGTATCAAGTTTTCATTATTTAAGATCTTTGAAATTAAAATAAAATAATAGTTCTATTTTAATCTCACATTTAATAAAAAAAATTAAAATGGTTAAATATAATTTAGAATTATGGTATCTACTTCTTTCACATTATTATGAATCATGAATATGAATTATCATTATTTATCTTAAATTAGACATAGACTTATTATTGGTGGTTTAAAATAAAGAAGTTTTAGTGTTCAATGGTGCATTTTTTGGTCAACTCTAAATGAATATTCATGGAAACCATGTAAGTTAGGGTGAATATTTACTTCACAGAATATTTGTAATTTATTTGTATCAAGACTATATGTTAATGTTTCTCTCTTAGTGCACCTCATGTTCTAAATGAGTTACATTAACTTATTGTTTACATTCTAAATGATTTAGATTAACTTATTGTTTATGATGTATGGAAACAAATAAAAACTAGAAAGACTTTGCCATTGGACAAATAGATTTATGTTTTCAATGATGTAAGCTCGAATACTTTTGAAAGATATCAAATGTATCGAGGAGAAATGTGTTTGCTTATTATTTTTGTTGGAATGTGTTCATTTATGGAATATAAAAATAATTTATGGACACTAGTGAGAAAAAATTGCATATTTTAAATATGTTTTATTGAAAAGTTATTTGTTCCCTGCTTAAAAGGAAAGGTAGTAATTAAATGTTTGGAAATGCCTTATTTCCTTTCCTGTTTAAACTTAAAGAGGATTGAGACTATATGTTTAGGAAATGACTTTGATTCTTTGGCCCATGTGTCATGTATTTGCAAAGATGGCCTCTAGAGACTATAACCTTTTCAACGATGCTTTTTTGGTTTTACCTTCCTTTCTTTCTATTGAATTTGTTCTAATTTTATGAAAATTGAAATTATCAACAAATTTTAGAAATACTTTGGACAATCTTTTAATACATTTGAAATTAGTAGTTATGATTTTTTAGTTATATTTTTATAGTTGTTATGATTCTAATTTTTTAACTTAATTGTTTCCAGGTATTCTATACAAATTTATTATATTCGCCCAACATATATTCCACTTTCCATACCAGGTATGTCATATTTTATTTACATTAAAATTTTATGCCATATTTTATTTACAGTATAATTTCATATTATTTTTAATAATTTAAATTTTGTTTTATCTCATTCTTTAGAATTGTTATAATTCATATTAATGTTTATGTTATAATTGGTATTTATGTGATGATTATTTCAAGATTTACTATATCCAATTTTTTTTTTTTGAAATGATTGATATTGATGATTATTTCAATACTATTTAGTAAATGTTTAAAATTGAAATTATTATATTAATGTTAATTTTTTAACTCTTATTGATTTTAATTATTATCGTTAGAAATTATATAATTTATATACATGTATTTTTTTCATTATTTATCATGGTATTGTCATAATTTATATATAATCTCCATTTTTTCATTCGATACTAATGTTAATGATCATTTCAATATTTTTTTTATTCCTTATAAATGTTATATTTCATATCAATGTTGATGTTACATCTCAGTGATGTGATCATTATGCCAAAAAAAATTCTTCATTAAATTACGAAATTATCATATTAATGTTGATGTTATAACTCATTGATCTAGATACTTATTTCAATATGTTTTTTTTTCATTCCTTATTCTTTATGATAGTATTTTCATAACTTATATACAATCTTCTTCGTTTTTTAATTTGTAATCATGTTAGTAATTATTTCAATATTTTTTTCTCTTTTCTTTAGAAATATTATAATTCATGTGAATACCAATGTTATAACTCATATTAATGTGATGATTATTTCAACATTTTTTTTTCCTTAAAATTGAAATGATGATATTAATATTGATGTTATAACTCATGCTGGTCTTCACGATTATTTCAAGGTTTAATTTGTTTCTCATTCTTTACAGTTGTATTATCTGATTATTTCAAGTTTTTTCATATCCAATCTCCATTTTTTAATTCATATTGATGTTAATGATTATTTTAGTATTGTTTAGTAAATGTTTAAAATTGTAATTGTAATATTAATGTTGATGTTTTATCTCATATCGATTTTGATGATATATTGATTTTGATGATTATTTTTTTAGAAATGTTATAATTCATATCAACGGTGATATGAATTATAACATTTTCATATTGATATTAATGTTTTTTTAAATTAGTAAATGTTTAAAATTGAAAATTATCATTCAAGGTTAATGTTATAACTCAATTTGGTCTAGATGATTATGTGAATTCTTTTTTCTATCTTTAGGGTGGTATTGTCATAACTTATATACAATATCTTTCATTTTTAATTCATATCAATGTTAATGACTATTTCAATAATTAATTTTCCGTTCCATGGAAATGTTTTAATTCATATTAATGTTGATGTTATAACTCATATAACATGATGATTGTTTCAATTTTTCTTCTTCTAATTGTCACAACTTATATACAATGTCATCCATTTTTTAATTCATAAGGATCTCAATGATTAATTCAATATTTTTTCTCTCTTTATTTAAAATTTTATAATTGATGTCAATGTTGACATTATAAATCATATTGATGTGATGATTATATCAAGATTTTTTTGGTTCAAATTAAGATGATCATATTAATATTGATGTTATAACTCATATTGGTCTTCATGATTATGTCAAGGTTTCTCATTCCTTATGGTGGTATTGGAATAATTTATATATAATCTCCTTCATTTTTTAATTCATATTAATATAGTATCAATATTCATTTTTTCTCATTTCTTAGAATGGTTATAATTCATATCAATGTTGATGTTTTACCTCATATTGATGTTGATGATTATTTCAAGATATTTTTTTCTCATTCCTTTTAGTGGTGTTGTCATACACAATCTCTTTCATTTTTGGATGTATATTGGTATTTTCCCTCTTTCTTTATGGTGCTATTGTGATTCAAAGTTTATATTGATATTGATGATTATTGTGTAGTATATATTCAATACTTCATTGGGTGAGATATGTCCCGATGTCAGAAGTCAAGGGACATGTGCTTTCATCTATATGGTGAGCCCCCCCTTGCACATCCCTCGTTGGATGTTAGACTGACAAAGGATATATCAATGATCTCAACAAACCAATACTAAATTAAATAACATATACATTTTAGTTTTCTATCATTATATATAAATTATATAATAATACAAAATATTAAATTCCATAATACCATTATAAAACTAATAATGTACACTCTATTTAAAACAAGTATCATTTTACAATAAAAATATTAGACTCTGTACATACACTTAATACATTACTATGTAATGTACATTGTGTAAAAGTCATACCACTCTAATATGTTTATTGTATAGCAATAGTTGTTTTAAATGAAGTGTACATTAAGTTTTATAACAGCGTTATAGAATTTAAAATGTTATATTATTATATATTTAATACATAATAATACACTTTATAATAAGATATCAACTTACAATCTTTGTTTTGTTTCAGATGGAACAGTCGAAGTCAAATGTTACAGTTGGAATTAGACATTTGATTGATGAACCACGGATTAGAAGAAGGTTTCAAATTCATGTTATTCATCCTCATCATGGAAACCTATATATCCCTGAGTTGAATGAAGAAATTTCCAAAAAATTCAATGTTGTCAATCACCAAACAATTTTTGGTTTTGGTTTTCATACATATGGTCATAGATCTTTTGGTTTTGGTGTGGTCTATAACAAGTTGGAGGATGCCCTCAAATATGAGCCAAATCATAGATTGATTAAAATGGCATACATGGTGTTGTCAACAAAAGCCTAAAAGATGGTAAACATAGGTGCAAGAAAATTAAGGGTGTGAAACATAGGAAGAAATAGATGTAATTAAAATCTAATGACCAACATATGTTTTTTGGTTCTCCTTGACATTCGTATATTAGAATCTATTGTTATATATATTTTTGAAATACACTTATGTTTATTTTGTTATATACAATCACTAGCAAAAATGTTCACGGTTTCATATTGATGTTAATGATTATTTCAATATTGTTTGGTAAATGTTTAAAATTCAAAGTACCATATTAATATTGATGTTTTCTTGAAAAGTTATAATTCATATCAATGTTGACATGAATTATAACATTTCTAATCTTATAATTCTAATTGATATTAATGATTTTTTTTAATTTAGTAAATGTTTATAATTGAAATTATCATCTCAATGTTGATGTTATAACACATATTTGTGTGATAATTATTTCAAGATTTTGTATCGTTAAATTATGAAATTCTCATATTAATGTTAACACCAATATCAATGATTATTTCAATGTGTTTTTTTTCTCATTCCTTGTTTTGGTATTATCATTACTTATATTCAATGTCATTCATTTTTTAATTCATTGATGTTAATGATTATTTCAATATTTTTTCCATCTTCTTTAGAAATATTATAATCCATGTCAATGTTGATGTTATAATGCATATTGATGTGTTAATTATGTCAAGTTATTTTTTCATTAAATTTCAAATTATCATATTAATATTGATGTTATAATCATATTGGTCTTGATGATTATTTCAATGTGATTTTTTTTCTCATTCTTTACTATGGTATTGTCATAAACTTGTATACAATTTCCTTCATTTTTGTAATTCATATTGATGGTAATGGTCATTTCAATATTTTTTGCTCATTCCCTATAAGAGTTATAATTCATGACAATATTGATGTTTTAACTAGTATTGATGATGATGATTAATGCAAGAATTTATTGTATAGTCATACTATTCTACTATATTTATTGTATAGTAATAGTTGTTTTAAATAGAGTGTAAATTATTAGTTTTTTTTAATGGTATCATGGAATTTAAGATTTGTATTATTATATTTTTTATACATAATAATACACAAACTGTAAAATAAGGTAACACCTTATATTCCTCATTTTTGTTTTAGATAACAACACACTATATTGGTAAAAAATGGCCTAAATGGATTCGTCAACAAAAGTCTATAGGTTATTAAACATAGGTGCAATAAATTTAGGGGTGTGAAAAATAAGAAGAAATAGATGTAATTTCTATTCAATGACAAACACATGTTTTTTTGTTGTCTCCTTGACATTCGTATATTAAATTCTATTTTTATATGTACTTATGAAATACACTTTTGACTATTATGCTATGTACAATCATTAGTTTGATATACGAATTAATATACTCATTTTCCATGAATTTTGTTCAAGGTTCTTTAAGTGGTTCCCCCACCTTGTTCCTAAAAGAGAATATCTCATAAGACAATGGTAGTAACACATGTATGCCATGTATGTCAAAGTACATTAATGTGAAGACTCATTATTTCTCATAAATACTTTTTCATAACTTATTTTCCAATTGTAGGACGATGCAACTTATAGGGTGGTGAAATGTGATGAAGGTCGTAACTACTTCTATTGTTTGACCCCCGAATGTAATGCTCTACGCTGCAGTAGGTGTCACGATTTTAACAACCATAGGATAAAGGTCCATTCATGGGATCCAATAACATTACGTGTTGGTGCACCACTGGGACCGAACTATAGGGTTAGATCAGAATCATTTCTAAAAAAAGAAAGAGATCGAAAAAATAACAATATAGAATACCAAGTGAAGAAGAAGAGAGATAGAACAAAGAATGTTGCAATCCGAACTGAGATTAGAAAGGAGGTACAAATAATTCTATAACAATTTATTTTTATGTTTTCACTACCTCGTTCATGAGATAATCTATATGTGTTTTTTAAAACAAGGTGCGAAATCTATGCAAGAGTTAAGTATTGAATCCTTGGATTGGATAAAGGAACGTATTTCTATTTTTGATGCTCAATCGATGGATTTAAGAGAGAAGATCAAGAATGATTTCCGTAAAAATATAATTAAATAGAAGAATTGGAATATGCTCCATGCGATGTTCAATGAGTCCCCTCCTATAAGATTGTAGTCATTGTCATTCACACTTTTTTTAAGCACAGATAATTGATATATCATTTATTGTTCAAGGAATTAACATTATTTTTACATGTTTTCCTTATAACAGAGGAATGAAGAAGAATTTACCCAGCGAAGGAAAAAAGTTGTATCCTCCAGCGAGGGGATTGCGAGGGTGATAAATTCCATTAGCGTGGAGGGAACATCTTCGATGAATTCAAATGATAAAATCATAGCCACATTTTTAGATACTTTGTCAGAAATGGGGGCACATAACAATAGTGGAGGAGAAGAAATGAGGGGTTCTGAACCATTTCTTGATAAAGTACATAGTCTTGTCCACGAGGAGTCAATCCATGTTGTTGATCAAATGGGATCCTCTAGAAAAGATACTAGTTTTTCTATAGAGAATGCAGTAGAGGACATCTCTCATTCATGTGGTGGGGATTCTTCGATTCCTGTGTATGATAAGACACCAACTAACTCTACCAATGAACACATGGTTCAATTTGAACCTCTAGTTGGGATGCCTTTCTAGCTCTCTTCTATGCAAAGTTCTATGTCATTATTTGATATGACACTAGAGGATGTTCATGCAGTATTTGATATGACAGAAGAGGAAATAACCCAAAAAGATGTTCTCGCAGATAATACCATGGGCATAGAACTCAGAGAAGAAGTAACAATTGTTGTGAACAAAAGCACAACCATTGAAGGAGCTGATTTTCATCTTTCCATCGACACATATCCAAAATGTCATCAAAAGGGGCGCAAAAGGACATTTCTTACTCCAGAGGAAGAAAAAAAACGAGGATCAAAATACTTACACCCTTCTTTCTACTCACAATATATTGCATGCACAAAGAAGCCACGCACTTGTGCCATCAAAAAAAAATGATCTTATTGCACATGCCTAGAAACTACACACTTTTTTTATGAAGAAAAGCTAATGTTCAAGGAGTTCAATGCGACAATGAAATTTTGTACAAAATGTAATGTCCAATATAATATTGACATTTTGAGAATGACAAAACTATCGAATTATTGTATATTACATGGATTTTACTTAACAATTTCAAAATATTAGCGGTGTGACTTTTTCAAATCATTACCTTACAAGCGTTGCTGATTTTAACTTTTGTTTTGTTATGGTTGAACCTTGCATTTATTTTTATTGTTTCATTAGTTTTAAACATAGCATTTATCAATACAGTCTAAGGTTTCTTTTAAATATTGTAATTACATCAATTTTAGAAATCAATTCCAAATTAATTGCATTAGTTGTTTCAATTTATTGTTTTATTATTTTTAAACTTTCCATTTTATAATATGGTTTTACAATTTCTTCTAAAAATGATTGAAACATGGATTTTATGAATAAATTTCAATTATTATAAGTGGTGCGATTCTTTTAAAAGCCATTACTTTATGTGAGCAATTATTTTTTGTTTCAAAAAATGTAAGATCGTTTGTGTATCATGTGTATTCATTATATTTGTATATTGGATATTTTGCAATAAATTCTAAAAAATGATTGAGAAGTCACTACATTTGCTTACTTAAAATTCATGATATGTTACTCACATGATGAAAATAGTATATTTGTTAAATATATTCACATTTCTACTTATGAAGTATAGTATTTTCAATGCATTTGATTAGTTTTAAACATATTTGTGTAAAAGATATTTCATTTTTATGCAACTTGTATAGATATGGAAAGAAAGGGAAAGTGGGAAGAAATTTTAGAGTTGTAGGTTGAAGACCTAGAGGATATGATAGAATTTTCAGCTGAAGATTTGACGTGGACACAAGTCTTTGGAGACCAAGTTGCTATTATTCCATATTCATGATTTCAGGATTTTATAAGCGGAGAGGAATCAAATCCCAATGCCCCCACTCATTTTGTTGTTAATCGAGAACGAGTAAGAGATGTGGAGGATATCACCCATTCCTGCATTGATACATATTTGGAATATGTTGTGTGAGTCAAAATCCGTTCAATATGTTTATAAACCTATAATTCAAGTTCAATTTGAAAAACATGCAACAATATTATGCCTGAAATGTTTTGATTATTTGTGTTTAGTTATTGGTGTGCATATGGTCTGACAGATTCCAAGCATAAAGTTAGGAATGATAACAAGACAATGCATGGAAAAATATATACCAAGAAAAAACGCATTCCACGCGAGAGGATTAAAGTAGGTTGCAAATGCCATTTCATCATGCGTCGAATTTTCCAAAGGCCAGAGGATGCCATTGTAACATACACTCACTATAGGCATGTTGATAATTCTAGCATTGTGTGTCATGGAAAGGATGCGATTGGGAAGCCTCAAACATTTAACTATGCACTGCATTTGTCATCAAATATAAGAGCTGGTGTCGAAAATATGATTAAAGATAGTTTCAATGTTACAATGGTTTGGGATAAATTCATATATGATGTAGAGCACAAATATGGTGAGTTGTTTATAGGGGTGACTCGAGATACCTTGATGACAAGGAAAGACATTTTAAACATTTACCACGATATAAAGAGGAAAGAATATGTGAAGGATGATAGAGATCCAGTTAGTGTTGAATGTTGGTACAACCAATTTCCCGATAATTTTTTCTACTACCAAAAGCAAGATATAATGCACGGAATTCCATTCATTATAGGTATACAGACAAGTTGGATGCGTTCCATGATGGTGAGACATTCACACAATGATGTTATATCAATGGATTCTACTTTCAACATGAATATGTATGGGGTGCGTTAATATTTATTATAGCTCTCATTTCTTTTCACTTTTAAAATTTAATTATTTTATTGAATATATAATTCCAATTGAGTTCTTTGAATGTAGTACCAACTATATACATTGATGGTATTCGAAAAACATCGTAACGGTGTCCCTATAGCGTGGGTGCTTTCATCACGAAACACCACAGGGGATATTTGTAAATGGTTGTCAGCACTATTTACTGCTGGATTGAAAGAATGTTGACATTGGAATGTTCGAGCCTTTATCACAGATGATGTCGTAGCTGAAATTCAAGCATTAAGGTGACATTATTTTTAAGAGTCATGAAAAAACAAGGTTACATTAAAATATATAACTTATACCCTTCTGTTGTAATGCCATTTTAGGAGGGTAACCAATTCCACCATATTGTTGTGTGTTTGGCATGTGCATCGAGCATGGCTAAAGAACATTTAGAACAAAGTTCGTGCAAAATAAAATCAAGCGCAAATTTATCATTCTCTTGGAGAAATTATGCACTCTTGCCATGATGATGAATCTGTGCAAGAAGCAGTTAAAAGGATGCTCGAAAAATTCCAAGATCAAAAGAAATTTATAAAATATTTCCAGAACACTTGGTTAGCAAATAATAAAATCTGTAAGTGATTTGTAGTGTCCGTGTATGTATATATTCTATGATGGCATGCATTTAGTTAATTTTTAGTTGGTTGACATTTATTTTTTATTTCTTTAGATATGTGGGCAAAGGCTTATCACAAATTTCCTCATTCGAACCAAGACACCAACAATGCGATAGAATCCTACCACAAGTACATAAAGAGGAGGTTCATAATTGAGGAAAGCAATGCATGTAATCGTCAAGTTGATTGGCTTATCTATTTATTGTTGATGAAATTCGAACTATATTACATTCATAATCAACGATTGAAAGAAGCTGAAGTTATAAGGCCTAGAAAATATGAGAAACAATTAATTCCATCGAAGTCCAGAGGATCTCAAATACCAGATGAAGATTGTCTGCATTACCAAAATAAAACAGATCAGTTTCTTGTTCGTATCCAAAAGAAGGATACACTTGATACATGGTATCATGTCATATATACAGGGTCCGAGTTTAATTTATGTAGCTGCGATTGGGCATTGAATGGAAATGTCTGTAAACATATCTTAAAAGTTGAGATGTTGGTAAGCAAAGATATTGAAGGGATTGAAGTATAACCAAATGTTTCAAATCCAATTCTTGAGTCACCTAGATCATTAGTTGACTTAAATGACACTATTCCATTGAACCCTTTATCGGATCTCCAGTGCAAAAACCTTTTGAAGATATAATGCTTTCTCCATGCATCCATTCTTCTAACGATTTAGAGAATTTGTCAGATCCGGTTCATTTTGCCACTACAGGGTTGGACCATTTAATGTCCGACGATAATGAATTTGAATTTATTGTGTTAGAAAATAAATAATATGGGAGGGCTATATTAGATAACCCAGGCACAAGTTTGGAGCAAGCACGTGCACTTAACAATGGCCTTAAGATATTATTCAATGGTTTGAGCCAAGAGTTCAAAACAGAGTTTATAAATACTGTATCTCCATCTAAGATCAATACAAAGAGGCAACATAGTTTTTTGAGCCCAGTTAGTAAAAAGAAAAGATGCATTAGTGAGTCACATTCAACCAAGGATAAGCAACAATTCCAAAGAGTTGGATGAGCTCATGCAAAAAAGAAAACCATGAACAAGATAACAAATTTTTCTAGGAAAGAACAAATAAATGTGCATGAAACAATAGGTCCAGTCAAACATCATGCACCATGTAATACAGGTATTTCAATTTGATATTTTAATTTATTTTATTTGAGATTGCAAGTTATATTATCGACCCCATTATGAAATGTTCATGACATACATTATATTGTTGACTTGAATGTAACAATAATAGTATTTTATTCATTGTTTTCATAGTCGAGAAGTCCACATTTCACATGAGACCTCTTGATGTTCGACATTGTCGACTTTGATTATTTTCTGACGATATTGTTCAAGATAACACAGATATTTATATTAGAAATATTGTAAACGCATGCGAGTTATAGAATTAATTGTTGTTTACGTAACATGTTATAGAACCAAAACATTGCTAAAGGTTATTAACTGTTATATGCTGTTACTTCAAGGAAAGGATCTCGTGAAAGAGGTGGACGCAAACATGCCAACAAGACCATTGATTCTAGAATTGAACTTATGAGGTATGTTGAATTGTGGATTAAGTTATAAATTTCAAAAAAATTAGTCTTGTTAATGAGTTATTTTAATTTACAATAGCTCATATATTTTTACAGTTTGTCAATGCTGTATTACTTTTAGGAAAAAATTACAAGTAGGGTTTTCACTTCTAATGTTATTGTGTAGTTGTTTGTTAAATCATAGTTAAATTGGAAAAGATAAACTTTTCTAGTTATGGATTTTGTCTTTGATTTCATTTATTTGTTGCTTGTGATAGGGTTGTATTAGTTGCTATGTTAGCTTGGATGCCCACTTCCAAAAGAGACACAACTGAAGACTTCAATATGAGAGAGAAAAAATCTTGTCTTCACTTTATTGATGTGAAAAAATATGTTTTTCATTGCTCAAACTTTTTTTGAATCTATTATCACTCATATTGTACAAAGCATTTCTATAAATAATGATCAACAACTCGAGTTTTGATATATGTCAATGTTTAGACATTATATTTTTTGCATATTTAGATGTTTTGACATTTACCCATTAGAAACAAAGTAAATAAAACAAACATACTAAAATCAATAATTGGTAAATATATGAATCAATAAATTTTTATTTATAGTTATTGATATTGATCTATTTTAAATTTACTTTATAAGTTCCAACATTTTAAGTTAGTCATGGATGTTATTTATTTTAAGATTAATCTATAAATTACAAAATTGTTGGTGGAACCCTGAGCATTATTGGTGGAACCATGAACATTGTTGGTGGAACCATGAGCTCTATTTATGGAACCATGATCATTATTGGTGGAACATGAGCATTGGTTGTGGAAGCATGAGCTCTAGTTATGGAACCATGAGCATTGTTGGTGGAACCATGAGCGTTGTTGGTGGAACCATGAGCTGTAGCTATGGAACCATGGGCGTTGTTGGTGGAACCATGAGCTCTAGCTATGGAACCATGAGCATTATTGGTGGAACCATGAGCACTATTGATGAAACCATGAGCATTGTTGGTGGAACCATGAGCACTAATTATGGAACCATGAGCATTGTTGGTGGAACCATGAGATCTAATTATGGAACCATGAGCATTGTTGGTGGAACCATGAGCACTGTCTGTGGAACCATGAGATCTAGTTATGGAACCATGAGCATTGTTGGTGGAACCATGAGCTCTAGTTATGGAACCATGACCATTGTTGGTGGAACCATGAGCTCTAGTTATGGAACCATGAGCGTTGTTGGTGGAACCATGAGCTCTAGCTATGGAACCATGAGCTCTAGTTATGGAACCATAAGCATTATTGGTGGAACCATGAGCTCTAGTTATGGAACCATGAGTGTTGTTGGTGGAACCATGAGCTCTAGTGATTGAACCATGAGCATTGTTGGTGGAACCATGAGCGCTGTTGGCAGAACCATGAGCTCTATTTATGGAACCATGAGCATTGTTGGTGGAACCATGAGCTCTAGCTATGGAACCATAAGCATTGTTGGTGGAACCATGAGCATTATTGGTGGAACCATGAGCACTATTAGTGGAACCATGAGCATTCTTGGTGGAACCATGAGCACTAATTATGGAACCATGAGCATTGTTGGTGGAACCATGAGCTCTAATTATGGAACCATGAGCATTGTTGGTGGAACCATGAGCACTGTCCGTGGAACCATGAAATCTAGTTATGGAACTATTAGCATTGTTGGTGGAACCATGAGCTCTAGCTATGGAACCATGAGCTCTAGTTATGGAACCATGAGCATTGTTGGTGGAACCATGAGCTCTAGTTATGGAACCATGAGTGTTGTTGGTGGATCCATGAGCTCTAGTTATTGAACCATGAGCGTTGTTGGTGGAACCATGAGCGCTGTTGGCGGAACCATGAGCTCTATTTATGGAACCATGAGCATTGTTGGTGGAACCATGAGCTCTAGCTATGGAACCATGAGCGTTGTTGGTGGAACCATGAGCTATAGTTATGGAACCATGAGCATTATTGGTGGAACCATGAGCACTATTAGTGGAACCATGATCATTGTTGGTGGAACCATGAGCACTAATTATGGAACCATGAGCATTGTTGGTGGAACCATGAGCTCTAATTATGGAACCATAAGCATTGTTGGTGGAACCATGAGCACTGTCCATGGAACCATGAAATCTAGTTATGGAACTATGAGCATTGTTGGTGGAACCATGAGCTCTACTTATGGAACCATGAGAATTGTTGCGGGAACCATGAGCTTTAGTTATGAAACCATGAGATCTAGTCATAAAGCCATGAACATTATTGGTGGAAGCATGAGCACGATTGGTGGAACCATGAGCTCTATTTATGGAACCATGAACATTATTGGTAGAACCATGAGCTCTAGTTATGGAACCATGAACATTATTGGTGGAACCATGAATAGTGTCTGTGGAACCACGAGCTTTAGTTATGTAACCATGAGCTCTAGTTATGGAAGCATGAGCATTGTTGGTAGAACCATGAGCATTGTTGGTGGAACCATGAGCACTATTTATGGAACCATGAGCATTGTCGGTGGAACCATGAGCTCTAATTATGGAACCATGAGCATTGTTGGTGGAACCATGAGTACTGTCTGTGGAACCATGAACATTATTGGTGGAACCGTGAGCAATATTGGTGGAACCATGAATATTATTTATGGAACCATGAGCATTATTGGTGGAACCATGAGCACTATTGGTGGAACCATGAGCATTGTTGGTGGAACCATGAGCACTAATTAAACATGAAATTTTATGTTGACAGAGTTGGTAACATTCCATGGATTCCCATAACATTCCATGGCAATGTTTTTAAAGCCTGTATGCGGTGAATTTCATTGTGCACTCTGAATATGCGGCATTGTTGAAGTTTTCTTTTGTGTTTTTAAACATCCACAGGGTTGACCAAGTTTGGTAGTAGAGCTATTGCTTGTTAGTAGATTTAGTTGTCATTTTAATTGTTGGTTAGTTGTTTCTTTGCAGACATGGGTTTATTGCTATTATTTTTCCTAATTTCACAAGCATGGATCCACTAACGCAGATCATGGTTCTCGCTTCCCAATAAATTTGTCTTACCATCCAGATTTCCCAGTCTAACAAGTTCATAAATTTTCCTTTCAGAAAATAAAAATGGGGACTTAGATAAATTAATGGCATTTAAAGTCATTAATGATGTGATTTATCTTTATACGATTACCTGAAAGTAATGACGAGATGCAAGTATTGTGTTGCTCAATGCAAATGAAAATGTGGGCAATGTATAACATAGAGCCACAAAAAGAATTTTTGTTTCAAAGGGGAACAATACATGAATATGAGAATTGACCTGATGCTTCAGCTTATAAGAATTTGCAGCATGTGATTTAGTCCAACAACAACAGTTTTTCTCCAAAATTCTAAAATCCCAGTTTAATTGGAAAATATATAACAAAATTTATATAAAGCATGTTCAAAATTGTCAGAAACACATTATTTATCTCATTTCCTTATTCTATTTATTTGGGGGTTCCAACAATATTTTTTAATAAATTTTGGTCCAACTTGTTGTTCTGTCATGATGGAAAGGAAGCATCATCGCATGGTGAAGAGATTCTTTAAGACCGAGGAATAAGTAGACAAATTAATGTGACGCATGAAGAGAAAGAGCCTTATAATAAGTGGAAAGTTGGACAAGCAAGCTAAAAAATGCTGCTTGTATTTGTATTTGAAAGGAGTTGGTTTTCATATTGAAGATTATCCTGTTTGTATAAACAGAAGAGGACAAGGGGCTAATTGTGGTGGTACTTTCCATTTGGGACTTTGCAAGACATATAAATTCATTTCAAGGTACATCATCTCTTCAATAAGCAGTTTAAGAGTTGTTTCTTGTTTAAATTTGCAAAGTTGGGTATGTTGATTGATAGCAAATTTATTAACTACAACAATTATTTCCATGAGTCCTTATATTTAGTACAACTTAAACCCAAATTTGCGAAGGACGATGGTGCCCATTGCAAGTATCATGCCCAGACATTTTGAGCATGGATATGGATTCATGCTCTATACATTTTCTTCTACCTTAATTAACTTAATGTATAAGGTAAATAATAATTTGAAGAACTTAAATTATTGTGCATACATAATAAATAATCAATTTAATTTAATGATAATATAAAAATAAATTATTATATTAAAAAATAAATCTTAAAGTTAAAAAGTTATTATTTTAGTATTAACTAAAAGAGAATGATGGTTAAATATAGTTTCATTCACTCATTTTCACATGAAAAATGAAAAAAATGAAATCTATATCTAAATAATGTGAATTTATTTTAATGTTTATAATTATTAATTTATTAAAATAAATATATATTACAAATTTATTTAATTAATTTTTAATTATTTTAAATAAATTTTAAATAAATATAAAGAAAACTAAACAATTTTATTCATTTTCATACTTAAAAAAAGAAAATGATTGCTAAATAATATGCAAATTTAAGGGGAGGCAGGAGGGGGAGGGGTTCTCACTAGCCCCGATGGACAATTGATATTCACCTATTCTTGGAACTTAGGAGTGGAATCCAACAACATGGCAGAAGCCCTGGCCCTTTGGCAAGGACTTAACCAAGCTCTTCTACATGGCGCACAGCAAGCAACTGTCGTAGGGGACTCCAGGATGATTATCCAATGCATGAACACCATGAATTTACCTGCGTCCATGCGACTTCGTCAGGTTCTCCAAAGAATTGCTCAGCTAATACCTCTCTTCCAGGACATCGAATTTTTCCACGTCCTACGAAAAAATAATGAACAGGCTGACAAAGCAGCCAATGAAGCCATTAATCTACAAAAAGGTTGTTTAAAAGTTAATGATGAAGTCAATAGGGTACCCATTCCATAACATCGTTCCCATGGGCACTTGGCAAGGAAATAGCAATACGTATGATGGCTGCTGGCTCCGGACATCAGGCACCTGGCGCCTCCGTGGACGGATGGATTACATGCGGGAGTGCGATGTGTCCACAAACGAGGACTCCTCCCTCCTCCTCAGCTCCCGTTATCTCCCCCTTTCCATCGCACACTCCTCTTCAGCTGGGGTGACGGCATCTTCGACTAATCTGTTGATGGCTTGTACCAGACGCCGTACCAAGGATCATGGCATTCAATGGAGAAAGATCTGCTCGACTCCTCCTGAGCACCTGGACGTCGCCAAACGCGGGGTTTTGCTGCCCTCATTCCAGCTCAGTCTGTACGCCATTGCCACAGGGGATTTCATGGCCAGTTTCAATAAGGATACCACGCTGGTGCAGGATTCACTGGAGTTAACTGATCTCGAAAGTACGAGCCGTTATTTAAGAGTTGGTACGAATTTTGGAAAAGGAGCAAGCCGGAACTGGCTGAAGGACACGGGAACATGTGATGAGGTAATGGCTATGATGCCGAATTCATGGTATGAAGTGGACACCAGCTTTAAAAACGGTAACTCCTGCTCCGGCTCAAATCAGCTCACCACCCTGGCTTTAGACTCTCTAGGAAGGAAGAAGCGAACTTCTTACGCTGCAATTTTGTGTTACCTGGTTGGCATCTGGTCTCTTTCCATGGCAGATACAGAAGACTCGGCTGAGTATTCCCCCGACCCTTTGTTGGAAATAGAGGCGGAAATTCGGGTGCTCCGTCGCCGAGTAAGAAGGCAAGGAGAGTTTATGCATCGTATGGACGCTCAAGGAGGTAGAAGACTGGACAGGCTGGACGAAGAAATTGGAAGCAACCGTGAAGAATTTGACCGAGCTCTGGAGAACCTGGAAATGAAAATTATGGACGCCATTGAAAATATCGACCAAAGGTTGCAGAACCTGGAGCTTGCGATGGAGAACTATCGTGGAACTGGGAATCCAAGCTCGAGCAAGAACCCGCCAAAGGCAAGCCAGTCTGCTGGAGCTCGTCACCGATAATTGCTAGGTTCTTTTGTTTACTGGTTTCGTTTTGTAATCAACCTCTGTTTCTAGTTTTCTTGAAAAGTCCTGATTAGTTACAGGCATATGTAAATTTGGGCAGCATGGCTGTCAGAACTGCTCTCATTTTGGCTTGTAAAACTTTGAGTGGCTCTGCCACAGATCTTTAATTTAAATCCTTTAACCGTTTCTGTCAAAAAAAAAATATGCAAATTTATTAGACATAAGTTTTCTATTTTAAGATGTTGCAATTATAAATAGTTTTTAGTGTTTCAAAGTTTATACAAAATCTATATAAATCATCTAATATATTTTTCTATATCTTATTGATCAAATAGTTAAGGGTTTAACCATGACCAATTGTTACTTAATTAGAAGGTGACACTTGGATTTAGATATTTTAAAATTTATTTTACATTACCCTATCAAACAATGTGGTCAACACCTTATCTCAAATCTTATTGGTTGAATTAAGCATTTTTTTAGTTAAAAAAAATTATATGGCTAAACCTCCTCTAAAATTATAAGACTAAACCTCGTTTAAAATAATTCGCAACACCTATGATCATTTCACAATGAGTCATAAATTTGCTTCCAAGTTAGCTTTTCCTTCATGCTCTAAACAAGGGGAGTATTGAGTCCATCTGTCTTTGACCCTCCATTCCCCTTGTGTCTCAGTATTATCTTCTCTCAAATCCTTGTATCCTTCCTCATGTCGATAAACAAGGCCATTTTCATTACTTTACTTTTAGTGGGGATCCCTTCATTGAATTCAACACACTCATTCTAGAAGATAGGTTTAGAGACATTAGGTACCTTGGCCCCATTTTTATCAATGATGGGTTAACTTGGACCATTCAAGGGAGACCTTATTTCCCCTTGGATTGGTTGGTTCTCACATGATCAATTCCAACACATTATCACACCATCAAGAATCATACAAAATGGTTAGTTTTCTATCCCATTTATGTCAAAGATCCTCAACCTTCATGTCTCCCTTTGGCCCTTAAGTCTATTTTGGAATCCCTTTAGTTTACAACTTCCTGTGATTTATGGGATACATTGGCGATAATGATCTAGTTTCAGTTGTATTTCCTTGGATCTATTCATCTCTCTCTTACATTTTTTGAACCACCTATGAGGATTTTCTCATACCTTTCCTCACGCTAGATCTTGGGCTCCTCTAATATTCAATAGGGATTTAGATTTTATGATTTGTCATCTTACAAGGATTCCATTGTTCCTTCTCATATATTTCAAATTAGATGTGACATGTACAACAATCATGTACTTGGATTAAGCCCCTTCTTAGCCCTGATTCTCATGATGTATTGTCCCACAATTTATATTCATGAATTTTTATCAAACCCCATGGGTTCTTGATTCATATTATATTAAAGAGATTATTACAAGGATGGGGATCCCCACTTTGTTTGTAGTTGAGATTGTATACATGATACACCTTTGGTTTGTTGGTTGTAGGTGGGTCTCCAAGGCCCCCTTGGGGAGGATTCTCTCTCTTCGTTGGTTTCTACTACTTGCCTAGATACTCACATCCTCCCATGGATTTAAGAGATAAAACCCTATAATTCATTTTGGCCATACGATGTGCTCTTAACCTCATAGATTGCAGTACAACTATTAACAACCTAATTTTGCTCCCTACTTTGTTATGAGCCTCATTATCTATATACATCACTTTCAACAACATTAGCTCCATTTTCATCATTTCCATCATCAAATGAACTTAGTATTGTGGACAAAATCTGACTTAAACATAGAGGTTGACCATAAATATTTATTGCGTGAAATTTTCATAAACATTTGTGTAAGGACATTGCAATAAAACCCTCCAAAACCATAAAATGGTCCCAAAATAGAATTCAATTACTCATAAACACTATCTACCCTCCAAAAGGGTGTAGTAACCCCATGGTCATTGCACTATCTAGCTCTTATATATATCAAGGTCCTTAAAATTATTTCTTTTGGATCTTAGGATCTTACCTTAGAACTTTTGGTTCTTTTTTGTCCTCACTTACAACAAAGAGATCTCCTTCATCTTGCCTTCTTTGGTTTTCTTCCATGGCATCCATCCTAATAAATGTGTCTCTCATCACTTCAATAATTTTATCAGAGGTTCCTCTTTGTTTCCTTCGACCCTATAGTGGTATTACACTATGTGTCATATTGTTGTTTGTTTGTATAATATTATATACTCATAGTTCTACCTAAGAATTGTTATTCATGTTAGCACTATGCTTTCTCCATTGGAGACTCTACTCATTTACTATATTCATTCTCACTTACATGCATATATCAATGACACTTGTGAAATGGGAAAAGACGTGATTTCAATTTAAACTCAAAGTACATAACAATGCGATTCAAAACACTAGGTCTCCACGTTAATCCAAGCTCGATCACCTCGTTGCTTGCCAATAGACCACATTCTTGTGGGTTATGGAAGAAATATTTAACAATCATTAATCAAAATTTTGAAAAATTATACCATTATACTTCACAAATAATAAAATAATATCCCTTTTAGTCTAAGTCTTGTTAGGATATTTAGACACTTACTAAGATCAAATTGTTATAATGTATCTTTTAGTACAGTGTGTTGTTTAGTATGCATTTGTACATATGTAATCCGGAAATCACGATATCTTTTTGACATAAAGTGATTTGATAGTTCATTCTTGCCTTGATATTAATGGCCATTGAGTCGTGGCTTAACACCCAGTTGGTTCATGATATGTATTTAAAGAGCATGGAGGGTCATTTGCTTGATGATCGATTATGAGAAGCTCATTGTAACATTGTTTTCTTTTGCATAATAATATTGTTTCAACTAGCTATTTGGTTGGGGTCGTGGAGAGTTTCCCTCTTTCAGGGTTTAAACCATGTAAAAACATCGGTGTGTTGATATGTGATCTACTTGTGTGAGCGAATACTCATGTGTTTAGGTGTTTGATCTTTTTGAAATATCCTGTGATAGTCAAACAAGTCTCAACCAATATTTAGACTAAAAGGAAAATCCCCCTTCCTCCTTTTTCTTATATATAGTTATCAAAGGCTTCCATCTATAAAATGACCAATTACTAGCCATAAAGACAAATTCATGATGGTAAGCGAGTTTTCATGAAGGCATATGATATGGGTCACTCATATCGCTCCATATCTCACTACCTCTCCTGAAATTTAGTAAATGCAAAATTGATAAAATGATTTATTTATGTTCTTGGAATTGCAATTATGTTCATGTGGGTGGATTCGTAGAACTAATTATAGTATGAGATTGTAATTTCAAATCATTAAAATTACAGTGTATCAAGTCAAGCATGCTTCCAATGAAATTGATTTTATAGATTTTTTTGTATGAATGGACATCAAGAAGAGGGGAATAATGAGTGCCCCTTATCCCATGCCCTTCATGAATAAGGATACTTGTTACCATGTACCTACTGCATCCCATGCTACCTTGCATATTATCAATGCAAGGAGACTCCTCAAGACTCCCAATCCACAAAGTGGGAAAACAATGTATCCATACCTCATAAGGTCTCCCACTCAGGAAACTAATACCCTACTCCACATGGATAATCTCCTGAAAGTGATAGATAGTTCTCCATACCTTGTCAACTGCCAAACTATATAACCATGTAATCCCAGGGCCCCATGAAATCTAAGAAAAGTACCACCATGGTGACGCTGCACCAGTCTTATTACAATAGTTTGATCCTCATGTCTAGTCCACATACTCCACTCTTGGAATCCAAAGTTGACATACAGGGAAGAACTATTCCCACTATAAAGGATCATTTTCTACAAATATGCCTCAATGGAATCAAGCACTTCAAGTACACTATCATCCTCAAGCCTAGATGTCAACAAATAATGTCTATCCTTCCATAAAGAGTGAATCTCAACCTCTACTCTACTAACACCCGGAAAATAATGCATATCAAGCACAATCACAACTGTGTCAACCATCATCACCATCTAAAGCAATCTATCACTCAAATGAATTCCCAAATATAATATCCAAACTAGAATTCCATCTATGCACAAGGTATATCCCTTGTCATCTAACCTCATATCCTTAAAAAAACAAGGGAATCACTCATGAGAGTCCTTGGAACTCTCATCCACTCTAGAAGTGCACTAGGCTTCACATTAAACTTCTCTAACTACACTCCACTAAACATTCCTTTGCACATCCAACCTATAATCTCGGGATCCCACTGTTGATGCTACATACCTCTAATCATCATTGTCATCTAAATGCTAGTATCCCATCGAATATGAAGTCCAACACTTCCAATTCTTGTTGAAATCTCTATGAATCTCTCCAACATAATCTAGATATCCTCTTGTGCAATTTTTACATTGGTTGTATGGATCACGTTAATATCACCTATCCCATCCAAATGGCTCAAGTGAAACTCCCATGTTATCCTACGTATAATGAGGGTATCAGATAATATCAATAGATGACTTTGTTGATTCTCACAAGACTAGACAATGACTGGTGTGTCAATCAACCCCTAATGATGCAAGCATAAACTATATTCCCTTGTGTCTCCATCTCTATTATGTACCTATCCACCCAACCCATGGATGCATATACTCTTCTATTGGCTAGTCGATAAGGCATGTGTTCATCCATATCCTCTATAGCTAATCCTTGAGGCTATAATGCTTATACCAATGGAAGTGGCTCAAGATACCCATAATGTACAAAAATCACATGGTCACAACTCTATTTGTTACATCTATCTTTAGTAATTTTCAACCTTGAATGCTTCACATTCTCAACCTTAAAATCAAGTTCCCCCGTCACATAAATAGTTCCACTGGCCATATACAACTAACTGTTTGCCATGAAGGATGAAGAATGCAACTCACTCAACTCCTCAGGAAGTTGATCTGTATGAATCTCTAATTCTTGAAGGAAATTTTGTGTTCTCTTCAAGGAATCATCGGTGATCTCAAGCTCATGAGTAAGATTCCCAAATTCCCTTGTCTTGTCTTCTACAAACCTAAGAGCTAGGTCATTGTCCATGAAAAACTATAGGTAATTTGATTTCATCTTCTCTAGTTCTTCTTTAATGATGCACAGTTGGGTACTACTTGTAAAAATTCACAAGTATAGCTAGAAACCAAATCAAATCTCATTATGATTTACTTAGATACACATAAAATTTGAGAGAAAAGTAAAGCTAGAATGATCACAAAATGAGAGCACAATTGAAATAATTTCCATGCCTTTATTATTCATCAGCATGCATATATATAATGAATGATACACAGGAGGGAATTTGAATGACCTAACTAGGGTTCGAATTCCATGCATGAGATAGAATAACTAATGTAGACTAACCCATCACTAACAATAACTCATGAAGAGAGACTACTAACTGAGACTAGGAGACTCAGGAGGATGCATAAGGGAGCATGATTTCCAGTGGAACTCCTGATGTGTGGCCAACTAAGAATAACTAAGGCTAACTGAGTTAGATAGATGATTTAACTGAGTCAAATGAATGTAAATAACACAGCTTTTACCTACTAACATATTTTATTTCACGATAATTTATCCACAGTTCCTCCATGTAATTCCCTCCTTAATTACAATGGATTGCCAGGACATTTGGGATTAGTGGGTGACAATCCTGATGGAGAGGTGATATACGGTTGTTTTAGTTCAGGATTGGGAAACTGCTCGGAATTTATCCCCCGGAGGGTGATCCTAATTAGAAATTTCCATAAACATGTGGCATATGGGAAGCTATTAGGAAAGTTAGAGCGGTATCTCAAAACCACTCATCCGGAAAACCTAAAACCACTCTCATTGGGTCCCCACCTACCATCACATATTCAGTCATGTCAATAATCATTTGCCACATGGCATTTGTCCAATCGTTTAATCTCGCCTTTTTACCTACCATCATATTTTCTTTCATGGTACTTGATCCAATGTGCCTCCACGTAATTCACTCCTTAATTACATTAGTTTGCTTATATAAGCGTTCTTAAGCTCCTCATTTTGTTTCAAATTTGGAAGTGTCAAAAGGTGGAGCTTCTCTTTGGTTTTATTAATTCTGGACTCCCACAATTAACATCTACAATTCCCATTTATTCACCATCAATGTTTCTATGTCGGCTTCTCCATTTTTATCTGTTTCGTCTTCTCCAGTTTCGGAAGCTATAAAATCTACATTGGTCCCCAGATACCATCTTCGGATGCCTTCCTAGACGTTTTCAGCACAGCCACCTCAATTAAGGACATACACCAAATTGCTAGAGACACTAAGGAAACATTCAGGGAAAAAATATATGAATTACTCTTGTGGAAGTTTGTTTTTTCGCTAATGGTTGTTCCATGGTTGCGACATTTTTCCAAAACGATCGAGTGGTGTGTCAGAGCTTACTCTATAGAGAAGGCTGCTATAGTGGCTCATAATAGAGAAATTGTTTGTTCACTAAGTAAGGAATCCATCTAAAAGATGTTGGGATTCCCTCCTGATGTACCACGAAAGATGATTATGCAATAATCATTGACTTCCAAGTCCATAGAATTATCACTAAGAAAAAGTCAACTTCCTTCTTACATTGCTTCTCCAAGGTCCTGAAATACCTTCACAAAGTCAATTTTCTTATGAATTATAGATCTTCTCTAAAGTTCCTAAGGTAGCTATGATTCTAAGCTATCAACTCATGGGTTATGATAGTCAGCAATGGATTGACGAAGCAGTATTGGGTCTGATATTGGAAATAAGAATTCCCACTACACCTCTCGTCTAGTTGAATTTCTCCTGGTTGCTAGAAGATTTAATCAAGGAGCAATTTTCAAATTTCCCAAGCATTAGGTATTTTACGTACCATTCTGACTTATTATATATGTTCTTTTATTAGTTTCCAAACTGGTTTCCCTAGTCCCTTATTGAATTGGTAATCCCTAGCATGAATAATGGTAGATACATTGAATTTGTCAACCAGGTTATGTCAAAGGACTATGTATTTATTTTTGATTCACTACCCCAAAGAGTATGGCCTGAGTATAAGAGTTTATTACAGTTGAGTCTCGACACCGCTATAGGATATTGGTTCTTGTATGAAGAACACACTGAAATCAAAATTTATTGTTTTGGGATTCCTCCCTAACACTTGTCTTCTTTTTTTAATCCTAGGCTTTTTTCCCTCGAATACATTAGACAAAGGTTTAATTCAAACTAAATTCATTTTAGAAGGAATAAAATTGTCATTACTTTTAAGGTTCCTCATCAAGTGGGTCCCTTCATTGTCGAGTCTAGAACAAGACCTTCTCTAGCAGAAGAGTTGTTGAAGAGTTTAAATCTACCACAAAGTTTTAATTGGAATTATGATTCTAAAGGATTATATCTGCAAAAAGGGAAAATACCAGGTTGAAATCATATCAACACCAACCTGTGGAATTACTTGATAAGATAGAAAATTTAGAGACTTGGGAAGAGGTTAGAGAAATGTTAGAGGCTGATCAACCTAAACAATTGCAAGTTGTACAAACCCCAATAAAGACAGATGTCAATACAAAAAGAATTCATACTCAAGTCATGTCAGATATCAATATGGAGGAAGTTGAAAACGAAGCTCCTTTTTCCAAAACAAAACTTGGTACTCAATCTACTATTTAATTTCTCCAACCATAGGAGGAGGCTTCTATGTCATCTTCACAAACAACAATGATTCTCAAAAACTTTCCAATGCCCATTTGGCTGCAACGAGGGGGAAGTTATTCACAATTGACTACCTACACTTCAAGACTTACATGCCTCTTTTCTAATATCAGGAAGGACATCATTGAGCTAAAAAAGGAATCATTTCCATCATTGAAGCTTATTTCAGCTGGACAACCAAGATTGTGATCTGCGTTGCATTATAGGAAAGGGACATTATAGTTTGTAGTGTTGGCACCAATAACCACTGGAAAGAAGTTAACTGGAGATATGTTGGCAAGGGATGTGCTTATATTGTCTATGAGTATCAATAAACTGCAAAGTACTATTAAAAAATTAAAAAAATACCTTAAAGATGATAAAGTTGTTAACATGGCGAAATAAATGAGGATTATGAAATTGGAGGGTAAAGTAGTTGAGAAAAGTGCAGATCCTCTTAATCTAGTACTTGTCCATGATATTCTAAAGAGCAAAGATAAATAAATTCAGGTTCTTAAACATAAGCTCAAGCTACCTGTGTCAGAATATGTGCAAATTCCTGAATTAATAGCTATTCATGAGGAGAAGGAAGAAATATAAAGAACTGTACAATAATGCAAGATCAAGGTACAAAATTTAGAAGTTGAGTTATATGCTTCAAAGGATGAAAATTGTAATTTATTGTCATCCAAGGGAACTGTGTTTCTGATTTCCTCCTCGTCTGATCCAATTGATCAATTGTTGGTCCTAATGGATGACATGTCACTAAAGGAGGGTGACCTCACTTGGGTAAAAAAGAATTGTAGGAATCCATAAGAATAACTTTAGGCTATAAGACAATCAGAGAAGAAAGCTGAAATGATAGTTGCATATCTGCAAACCTCCAAGGATAACCTAACAAAGCAGATTGATAAATTGGCTCGTGAACATTCGTGGAAGAGTCCTTTTGTAGTGCCCCTAGACTTGTGTAGACATTGAGGGCACCTGCTGAGTGACCGACTGATTGAAACATTAATTAAATAACCTTTTGACCTTATTTTTTTGAGTATGTGTATCTGAACTGTTGAGGTAAATGAATAATTGCATATGTTAAACGATTAGCTATGACTATGGAAAATTATGTTGATGGATAATGCTTAACGACTAGCTGTATGGTGATTATGTATTTGGCGACGAAATGCATATTTGATAAGATGAATGAGCAGTTTGAATAAATCATAAATGTTTAACAATGCTAGAGTTAGAAACCAGATGATGATTGTTGAGAACAGTGCTACTAATAATTTGTTGCAAGAAGTGTGTGTAGAAACAAGTGAGACGGTTCACCAACGGACACACAAAGGAACATGGAGGGTCGTAGAGTATGGGTAAATCACACACAGGGGAAGCGACGACGATGTCAACTTCCGACAAGAATACCACGGATGAGAAGATAAGCATTGATCCGCTTGCTCAAGAGGAATGCGTGAGGGCGTACGAGGTGGGCCACGACGGAGCTGGTCACGTACGAGTTGAGGGGTGCGCAGTGAGAACGGACTCACTCCTCAGCGCCATTAGTCCCTAGATAGCATGTAGACGGAGGATGGATGGTAACGATTCCTAAAATCCCTACAAGAGTTCCCGCAAGTCAAAACGGAAAGATGGTGGCAGAAGGGCCCAACGATGCGGTACCCTGTCGAGAATGGAAAGAATGGACGCAAGGACCCAACGAGGTGGTACCATGCCAAGGAATGGAAACCATGGATGATTGGACCCGACGGAGTGGTGCCATGTCAGGGGATCAAAAAAAAAAATTAAGGAACCAGGAGCCCAACGACGCGGCACCGTGATCCTAGTGAGTTTGATTGTTAAATTAAACTGCATAAAAACTTAGGAGAATAACTCTAGATTATTACTTAGCAAATGCATAACAATAGCTTAGACATTTGCACATGAATAGTTATTTTGTTGAGCATTTAAAATAATAGAAACTATTATTTAGGAGCAAAATAAATTAGACACCTAGTCAACTAAAAGCTAGGAGTTGATTAAAATATCTGGGGGACAAACTAGAGCAAACTTAGGGATGTAGGTACACTTCCCAGAGAAACTGACACTTGGATGGGTGAGTGTTTTAATTAAATAAATAATTAAAAATATTTATTTATGCATGAAGCGACATGTGTCGTAGGATATTTCCCTTTATAAGGAAGGCTTAAGGAATGGGTAAAGGGCCCATAATTTGGACGATTGTCGTAATTTTCGAATGCCTCAAAGACTTGCTGCTATCTAAGGGTTTGGCTTAGAAATCCTGGTGGGAAGGGAAGCCCAAGCTGAATTTCTAAAATACTTGTGTGAGCTCTACGACCCAAAGCTCGGGGGAGGCCATGCGACTGAAAGCATGAGCCTATGGTTGGGTGGCGAAGCTAACGGTTGCTTCGCCTATGGTTAAACGAGCTTTGCTGGAGGGATCCTACAGAAGACGCAGATAACAATGGACCAGCTGGATCGGGTTGACAGGTTAAGGTTTTGCTTATTTTTGTTAAGTTATTCACTCTTTTATTTTATTTTTCCAATAACTATAATGGCTAATTTGTTTGTATGAAGTTGTTCAAGTTTCAGGTTCAGTTCAAGGGGACCCTAAAGGAGGGGCTTTACATTACACAGAGATGTAGGCCCAGTTTCTATGAAATTTTAAACTCTATCTAGTTTTTGTACTCTCGAAACCTGGTGAAAACGCAGAGGTTTTAGATCTGGAAATTTTAAAAAGTTTTAAACTCTGTTCTCAACATTTATATAGGCCGATTTCATATGGAAACGCAGAGATGTAGGCCCAGTTTCTATGAAATTTTAAACTCTATCTAGTTTTTGTACTCTCGAAACCTGGTGAAAACGCAGAGGTTTTAGATCTGGAATTTTTAAAAAAGTTTTAAACTCTGTTCTCAACATTTATATATGCCGATTTCATATGGAAACGCAGAGATGTAGGCCCAGTTTCTATGAAATTTTAAACTCTATCTAGTTTTTGTACTCTCGAAACCTGGTGAAAACGCAGAGGTTTTAGATCTGGAATTTTTAAAAAGTTTTAAACTCTGTTTCTTTTGATAGTTATATACATCTGAATTCTGGTGAATACGTGGAAAATTTAGAAAATTATAGTCGTAACCAATTTGATTTGCTATGAATGATTTTAAACTTTGCCTGCACTCTTTTCCCTTGCGTTTCCAGATCTCCATCAGATGTCGATTTAGGGGAACTAAAAGAACGATTTGAAACTCTGTTTGCATTCTTTTCCTTGTGTTTATAGATCTCTATCAGAAATCGATTGGGGAAAATAAAGGAATGATTTTAAACTCTAGCCGGTCGAACCTTGAGGGCACCTTTCTTTTCGGGGACTATAACTATGGCTGGATCAACTAATTCTACCGGTTACAAGTAAGTAGAGTCGACTGTTGTTCCCTGCTTGTGAGAATAATCTGGCAGCTATAGATTGTGGAATGCATGAATTTGTTGATAATCCGAAGCAACCATTGCAAACTTGTATGACAGATCCGTACTTGTCCATTTATATAACTTGTATGACAGATCAGTACTTGTCCATTGCAAACTTTTATGACAGACCCATACTCAATATTTTTAGTAAGCAACATGGTTCCATAGGTTGTTGACTGTGTAAATCCGCATGTATTATGACATAGTATTATACAGCTTGCATGGTAGATCTGTATTTTGTTCCTTTTCTTTAACTCTGTGAAATAATTATGTCGATTTATAATCAATATTACGGCCTGCAAATCTGTGGTCAATAGATTAATGGCTGTGTAAATTCGTAGGAGATACGGATGAGCAAATCCTAGCTTGTAACGAATCCTTCGGTTATTCCACATTGCAGGGGAACAATCTAATCTCATAGATTGATTTGCCCTGAATGGAACTAGCCGCGACTCAAGATCGTCTCATACCTAGAAGCAGTAATAGGCGACCTGTGCACATATGTGTAATCGTTGTAAACTTGCTCGTATGCTTCTGCTACCTCTAGTAATCTGAGATCTATCTTAATGTCTACTTTTCTCGGTATTTTAATTCTCCATTATGTTATAATAACCTCTGTACAGAATGCGAACCGCTATTCTGCTTTAGAAATGCCCTTCACAGGACTTAGATAACCACTCTGTGTAGACAACGCTATTTTTGAATCCATGGACGCATCTCCTTTTAGATATTGATTCGCTCCAGGGCGACATGTGGGTATCCTATCCGATCTACCTTCGTAAATTCTTCTCATCTGTATTCACATAAACCCATGGTTCTTGATTATGTCATTATTTAGAATTGTTTTATTTTAATTCTGAAAAAGTTATGCATTCGACCAACATGATGGAATCATGGTCCCCGTCGGTTATCTCCCTGGAAATCAGGTTGTGCATTGTGCACTACCATGGACGGAACCTCCGCATTTTTTTTTACTGGTAGTCCAGGTCAACCACATGAACTCCTCCTAAAATTGAATAATCAATGAATTAGCTAAGATTTAACAGGTCTTACCAGCGACCTGTTAAATGTGATACTGCCTATTAAGCCTCCGACTTAGCAGCGATGTTGTCTCCTTTGAGAATTAGGCAATCAGCCACCGTCGATGCTTTCCGCATTTATCACTTGTGTTGTTTATTAATTAATCAGCGTCTAACCGATTTCTTCTCCAATAGCTCAGGATCTCATGGTTATATCATCTCAGGCCATGAGTGTCTGCCATGGGGATTGCTTAAGAGACTGTGCTTGAAGAGGATGACTATCGCAGATTATGACCTCACGTTGATGTCGCCTTATATCCCCAGGTAGTTGAACAGAACCACTCAACTCGGGTTCACAGACGGTGGGCATATTACCCTCCTTGCAGCGACGGTGTTGTCCTCCCGACAACCGTTTAACCCAGTGGTGCACTCTCACCCTGTACAATCGAACTCTGCCTTGATTTGTCATTGATATACTTGAGGTCAAATCCCGATTTGAAATCTGTTCTGGTTCTGAATGTTTAATTCATCTCTGATGAATCCCTCTTCGATCTGACATGGGCTCGGCGTCTACCTATGCATTGTCACTTTCAGAATAAATCTAACATCTCCCTACCCATTCCATTATCATGTGAGTCATTAATTATCCGCCGACTGAACGAAGGCGTGCAAGTCATTAATTATCCGTCGACTGAACGAAGTCGTGAGTCTAAGAGATAGCCAAATATTTTAAATAGAATCGTTTCACTTATCCCAGCGAGTATGCACGTTTGGAGTTTTAACAGTGATGACGGATTCATAACTCTTAGTTATTCGATGTCATCCTTCATAGCGACAACTATTATGATTAAGGAGATTTTAAATTTCAACGAAAATAGATTAAATATCGCAGGGGGGGATTCTTGCTGACCGAGACCCTACCTGATTTATTTGCATATGTCTTATATTTTTCATTAAGACCTTGGAACATAAACATTTACGGCTAGTCATCATTCAAACGGATATAAGAATGATGAAAAAGTAAATGTTGTATTTAGTTATTAATATATATATATATATATATACAATCATCCCACACATTTTGAAAGATATAGATTTAAGTTTTATTTATAAATTTGTTTTAACATTGTACCTTAAAGATGAACCTAGCAAATCGAAAAAAGTGTCGAATATGATCTAAGTGGAATATGATATTTACACAATCCATATTTTCTTTTTTTTGTGTATCTTCTCCTTCCCATCATAGTGTTTAGTGAATAAATAAATAATTGTTTTATTTATTATATATATACATGTTGGTCCACATATTAAGATTCACGTCCACTTAAGATTGCATGGGGATTACAAGAACTATGGAATTTCTTGAAAAGCATATTACCACAAACCGTGTCACTCCTAAATTGGACATTTCTATGTGCACTATAGTATTTTAAAGGAAATTAAAGTGTATATATGTGGGGTATTTAGAATAATGTTTAAGCTATAAAATTGGAATGTTTATGAAAGGGGAGAGAGTGACATGTATGGAGTATATTGTTGACAAAAAAAGAATATATATATATATATAAGTTTTTATAGTTGCTTTAAGAGAATGTTTATGTACATATAATGTGGATTTGAGAAATGATAAATATATAGACTATGAATTATAGGTAAATATTATTATATATATGTGTGTATATGTAGTACTTAATGGGGTTGATTTAATATGTGAAACTTGAGGTTGTATGGAATCGTTTACATGGACATCTTATTGGATGGGACAAGGAATTTACTATATGTGTATTGTATTGTATATATCAAGGATTGATTATATGTATATTAAAACGTGGATTCAAAAATTACTTACATCTGTAGTACATTCGTACATATTATATTTAATGTATATAAAAAAAAATATGGATATCTTGTTGGTAAGAAATAACAATTATTGATAAATACATATAGAGGAGATATACGGTATTATATACATTTGTTTGAAGATACAAATTTAGGCATATATAAATAAATGTAACATTGATGATCCTCTTTATTTATACTGATAGACATGGGAAGAAGACATTTTGTTGCATGACAATGTTGTTAAAGAGAACGAAGAAGTACAAAATCGACATGACCAGGACAACTGTAAAATAAGATTTATCAACTAGGAAGGACCACCGAAGGGGCCAAACGATGACGATTTTAGTAAAATGATGTATGAATTTGATAAACGCAATGAACTAAATGTAATGCAGCTAGCCAAAGGACATGGAAAAACCTTGATGAAAAGTGGAATAACCCTAGATATGGAATACAATACTTAGCGTGAATTGATGAGTTTGTCGAAGTGGTCATATGGCAATGGAAATGATGTAATGAGGTAGGAATGTGATAAGCTCATTGACTTGGACATGATGTTAATAATGAAAGGACTAAGTGATAAATTCAGATACGTTCGACTGAGCCACTAAGTCTCAATGCCTCGAATCCTATCATACTAAAACCTTTAGGGATTTGGAAGTAGTCTTTTGGGAATTGGATTTTGGAATATTTCGTAGTCGCTCTTGATTTGTTAATTCATGATTATAACTTACCCATTTGTATTCTAAGGAAGATTGTATAATCTTTACTTCCTCGTCTTGGAGGAAAGGACATCCATTAGATTTGAAATCTCATTCGGATTTGTTATGCAAAAAGATGATTAGATAACTAAGGTGTGGCTTTTGATGCAATATAACTTGTGGTTAGATCAGATACCATGAGTCTTTGAAGATGAATAGGAGATATAGTCCAAATCTAAGTAGAGAATGACAGTTATTAAAAGAATTATTAAAATTGCATTACGCAAAGCTTATGATTGAAATTCCTGAGGAGGTATTGGAACCGTGTTGGATGAACAAATTATTAGAACCACTTGTGCTTATAGCTATCATTGTTGAAAAAAAAAATAGAATAGAATGACAGAAGATGAGAATAGAAATTAAGATAAGGCAAGTACAAGAACACAAATTAACTTCGGGACGAAGTTCTATTTAAGAGGGGGTGTATGTAATGCCCCTAGAATGACTGTGGACCTTAAGGGAACCTTTCGAGTGACCCGACTGAACAACTTCGATATAATGGTCTCTTGAGCCTTCTTATGCCTTAAATGATTGAGGACAACCTGAAGATGTAAATGACGACAATAATTGATAAATGAATTAAGGAATTAAATTCTATGTGTGGAGAGGGATAATTGATTGATTACATCTTGATTAATGATTAGCCCTGATTGATCAAGTCAAAGTGCAGTAGGACAATTACAGTCCTAGCTCTGCGACTTGGGAGGACGCAAATGAGATGCGTCGTAGCTTTCCATTTTTTATTCTGAACTTCGAGACGAAGTTCTAATTAAGTAGGGGTGTATGTAGTGCCCCTAGACTTGTGTAGACATTGAGGGCACCTGCTGAGTGACCCGGCTGATTGAAACATTAATTAAATAACCTTTTGAACTTATTTTTTTGAGTATGTGTATCTGAACTGTTGAGGTAAATGAATAATTGCATATGTTAAACGATTAGCTATGACTATGGAAAATTATGTTGATGGATAATGCTTAACGACTAGCTGTATGGTGATTATGTATTTGGCGACGAAATGTATATTTGATAAGATGAATGAGCAGTTTGAATAAATCATAAATGTTTAACAATGCTAGAGTTAGAAACCAGATGATGATTGTTGAGAACAGTGCTACTAATAATTTGTTGCGAGAAGTGTGTGTAGAAACAAGTGAGACGGTTCACCAACGGACACACAAAAGAACATGGAGGGTCGTAGAGTACGGGTAAATCACACACAGGGGAAGCGACGACGATGTCAACTTCCGACAAGAATACCACGCATGAGCAGATAAGCATTGATCCGCTTTCTCAAGAGGAATGCGTGAGGGCGTACGAGGTGGGCCACGACGGAGCTGGTCACGTACGAGTTGAGGGGCGCGCAGTGAGAACGGAATCACTCCTCAGCGCCATTAGTCCCTAGATAGCATGTAGATGGAGGATGGATGGTAACGATTCCTAAAATCCCTACAAGAGTTCTCGCAAGTCAAAACGGAAAGATGGTGGCAGAAGGGCCCAACGATGCGGTACCTTGTCGAGAACGGAAAGAATGGACGCAAGGACCCAACGAGGTGGTACCATGCCAAGGAATGGAAACCATGGATGATTGGACTCGACGGAGTGGTGCCATGTCAGGGGATGAAAAAAATAAATTAAGGAACCAGGAGCCAAACGACGCGGCACCGTGATCCTAGTGAGTTTGATTGTTAAATTAAACTGCATAAAAACTTAGGAGAATAACTCTAGATTATTACTTAGCAAATGCATAACAATAGCTTAGACATTTGCACATGAATAGTTATTTTGTTGAGCATTTAAAATAATAGAAACTATTATTTAGGAGAAAAATAGATTAGACACCTAGTCAACTAAAAGCTAGGAGTTGATTAAAATATCTGGGGGACAAACTAGAGCAAACTTAGGGATGTAGGTACACTTCCCAGAGAAACTGACACTTGGATGGGTGAGTGTTTTAATTAAATAAATAATTAAAAATATTTATTTATGCATGAAGCGACATGTGTCGTAGGAGATTTCCCTTTATAAGGAAGGCTTAAGGAATGGGTAAAGGGCCCATAATTTGGACGATTGTCGTAATTTTCGAATGCCTCAAAGATTTGCTGCTATCTAAGGGTTTGGCTTAGAAATCCTGGTGGGAAGGGAAGCCCAAGATGAATTTCTAAAATACTTGTGTGAGCTCTACGACCCAAAGCTCGGGGGAGGCCATGCGACTGAAAGCATGAGCCTATGGTTGGGTGGCGAAGCTAACGGTTGCTTCGCCTATGGTTAAACGAGCTTTGCTGGAGGGATCCTACAGAAGACGCAGATAACAATGGACCAGCTGGATCGGGTTGACAGGTTAAGGTTTTGCTTATTTTTGTTAAGTTATTCACTCTTTTATTTTATTTTTCCAATAACTATAATGGCTAATTTGTTTGTATGAAGTTGTTCAAGTTTCAGGTTCAGTTCAAGGGGACCCTAAAGGAGGGGCTTTACACCTTTAATAGGAGCTAAGCAGTTAGTGTGGGATCATATCTCAGATTTAATTTCCATTGGAAGAAATTTGTCACTTCTCAAGAGGAATGGGAATTAGTTGCCATAGCCATCATAGAAGAAAAAAGTGTTCTTCAACAACTATAAGGAAGAATCGATACAACTGCATTGGTTATTGATACATTGAATTCCAAAACTACTAAAGATATTAAGGCACTGGGGATCCCATGTTGCACCAATATCATTATTGAGGCCTCAAAAGTAGTTACCATGAATAAGATTGTAGAGAATGTTCAAGGGAAGGATTTTCAGTTGGTCAGAAATGTTAATTATTTTAAAAATCTATTTTCTCAATGTCTTCTTCAAGGACTTCCATCTCCTTGGGATGGTAATGGAGATTTAAATGCACAAAATAATTATAATAAAATGCTTTCTTAGTGCCGAAATGATGATCATAAGTTGGATGATGTCTCAACTAGTATTGGTGGTTAAGCAATATTGGACACATTATCAAGTGATTTCGATCTTCTGTCAAATCTACAATAGTTGTTTAAAATCTTGCCACTGACGTCTTATGCTAATTATACTAATCTTGATATGATATTGTGAGATATGAAAGCATTCGGGTATCCTTTAGGAAAACGATGGTGTGAAATATCTTGGTATACCACTCTAGCATCCATTCAGAACGCCAAGTGCTTCATCGTCCCATGGGGGGTTCACTAGTGAGGAAATATCATATCACGTCCATTCATATTGGGGGTTTGAATATGCATAAAAACCTAAAATATATATTGCCCCGTATTAAGGGGTTAAGGGGGGTTTTAATTTGACTTAGTGATATAAATATTGGGGGTTATTTTATTTGGGTGTGTTGACGAATAACCTCCAAATCATGGGCTCAATTCATACCCACCTAAAACTTATGGACCCTCCATTTTTATTTGATGTTGCTTATGAACCTAAGTTTTGCATAAATATGATAGTAGTGTACCAACAATAATATCAATGGAAGTCTCTATGGATTATTGTCCTCGAGAAATCCTCATTTAATAGCTTATTTAGGCTTTATTTGAATTGATGTTATATTGTTTTTCATCTTTAAGTTAAGAGATGTAGCTAATTGGGAGTTTCAGACTTGAACAACTATATTGTATTTTTTGTAGGAATTCAAGTAAAAGATCTAACACTTCATTTTTTAGGTTGGGGTTTAGGTGGGTATTGAGATGTAATTAAAACTTGCTCCACGCAAACCAATAAAATTTAGATCAATGTTTCTTGACTAATTATTTCTTTCAACATTTTGTATTTTTCTTTAATATTTTCACATGGCTAGTTAGGAATAGTTGTTAGATTGAGTTATATTTGGCACATTCATAATTGTAATTCCAATTCTTATATGCAAGACATCCATCTTAATGTTTTATTGGAACTAACATGAACATAGGTGAAAATATAAATCCTTATTTGCATACCTCATGTCATCGTCACCATGAAATAATATCATACAAGTTTCATCATATGTGTACCTTTATAACTAGTGCATGCTTGAAATCTAACAATGGAGATTTTTTCCCTCTCGTGTTAAAAAAAAAAAACAAGACATAACCAAAGAAAAGGTAACTAAATGTTGTTAATTCCCTTGAATGCAATAACAAATGTAGAGGAAGCGGAGGCAACTCATTATATCTTGTGAATGACCCAAATCCAAGCTATGCATGTGATCATATGGTGTTATTGAAAAACAAGAGGAAATTTTTATGTTCATTTGGGTTCAAGCATCAATGATGTTTGTTTTGATAGGAAGGTAGGGGATTCAATCCATGAAAGGGTTTCAATTTTGTATTTTTATGGAGTTTAATCTATTAAACTTACAAAAAACATGAGCTCTCTATGACTATACTTGTATTTAAATGATATCAAATTGGTATATTAGCAGGCTGTGGTGTGAAACGTTTGCAATTATCATGTTTTCTAAGCATTGCACTAACTATTGGACTATGAGTCTTAAATTATTTGTTATTGTTGATCTCTTGAATAGGTCTCCTTTTATGCATTTTTCCTTCCCTTGCAATAGTTAGTTGGGTCTTCCACAATCCAATACTACAAATTGATTAGTTTCCCCTGTAATCCTAGCGGAGATCATTATTAACATTATATTGTTATTTTATCTAGAAACATGTTTGGTTATACTAAGATATCTTAGGGCTCTTGTTTGTTACAACTTGATAATATGATATAAAGGGGGTGTTAAAAATGGGTTGATAAAAATGGATACCTGCAATATATGGTGAAACTAGGGGTTTTCTTAATTGGAAAAGCATATTGGGAGGGGGGCTCAATAATACAATTTTAGGATGCATTTTCCAATATTTAGTGAAATTAGGGATATTCTTTAATATCATGTGAACAATCGTGCTATGTAACGAGTTCATTGAGTGAACCCCCCGTGCATCGTCCTCTCGTCCACATCAACAACAGACATCTCAACCATCTAAGACAATGCCTATTCAACCTCAAAACCATTAACAAGATGGGATAAGGCCAGCTGCTATGTCCGTTGTAACAAATTTGATTTGAAAAACAAACATTTTTATTTTGAACATTTTCCTTTGATGCTATGTATAGGAGAAAGTTACTATAGTTAAGGACGTAGTTTTTGAGTTAAAGTGTAACTTCTTGAAAAGTATGTGGTGGAAACTTTCTTAATAAATTTTGAGACATTTTTTTATGTGAATAGTGGATTCTCAAAACTTGATGAAATAGTTAGTGTAGTTTTTTTTGTTCTTCCATATCTCTCTATTCATGTCATGATTGCAGCATTGTTATTAACAAATGTCTATCAGGCCACTTTTGCCCCACCTATGTATCAAGTTGGTGTTGAATGTGTTCTTTTATGCTTATATGTTATGAATTTTCATGATGTATTTGGAAGAATATTGGTTCATGATACAACTGTTTTATATCTCTATGATCATGCAATTCGTTTAAACTGCAGAATTCATGGTCTATAAAGTGGATATTAGACCAGCCTTTGTAGGGTCCGTATTTTTTTCTTTTTATAGGAAGGACAACTAGAATAAAATGTTACAATAAGAATACCAATCCCTTAATGTGGTGAAAATATGATTGGACACTACATAGTTTAAGGAAAATGGATAGCCCCCCATATATTAATGAGGAGAATAATAATAATAATAATAAATATTCCCTAGCAAAATCTCCCTCCCATCCGTTTTTCACCCCCGAGTCATGATCTACATTACTGGTATTGATTGCATGTGTCCACCTTTAATTACACGGAATCCAAGTTCCTCATGTCTGGGAGACTATGGTGGACCCCTATACATTCCCTTACAAATATATTTGGTCCCAGAGAACTCCCTTACAAATATCAGATCTTGAAAAACTTCTCATTCATGATTTTTCCTTAAGGGAAACCCTATCACTCATAATATTCATTTTTTACACAGCCAAGGAAGATTTAACATATAGGTGTTGATCGAGATATTCAACCATTGGTTTGAACATGTCAAATGGAGGTGCACCTTTGATGCCATAGAATCCAAGTGACCCGTTGATAGATACTGTATTGTCAATATAATGCAATCTCTCTATTGGGAGATATGAGTGGGATTGTGTTGTTGGATTTTGTACAACTCTGGAAGATATTATTATTGTATTGTACCTCCTAAGGAAGTTGAAATTGATGTAATTAATCATGTAAACCCTATAAAGAACAATGTAAAGCTTGGGGTGAAAAGAAAGCAAAATTAAAGATACAATTAAATTATTTATTGTTCCCCAAGAGAAGTCGACCCGGTTAGGAAAAAGGCCAGTTTGGCACTTGTATAAATAGAGGGAAAGTTCACCTCATTATTCACTCATCCACTCAAGTGAAGTTCGCATGACCTAGAGAGAGATTCGCACCTACAGCAAGGAGAAGACAATTTTGGGGTTTCTAATTGGAAAGTATTTCCATCTTTTCTTTTTCATTATTATACTTTGTTCTCAGAATTATCATCTCTATACGAATGTTGTTGGGTTTTCTCCCGTTTGATTTTCCTAGGATAAATCTCTTGTGTTATTGTTTCTATGCTTTGTCTTTCTTTTAGAGATCCTACTGAATTTATGCAAGTAAATTATTATGCTATAATTGTATGAAAATCTAACATGGGATTAGAGTAGCACTAGAAGAAGCCATTGCTGGAACTAGGGTTTCATATTTCAAGGCCTTCACTCAACTTTTTGGCGGAAAAAGAGCCTTGGTAATTTCGCTCTAAGGAGGGCGAATCTTTTGGTGAAGGAAGAATTCAATTCTGAGAATTTTCAATTTTTGACCTAATTCTACAGCTGCAGTAGAAATTAGGGTTTCTATTTCTGACCTATTTCCTCCACAGTTTTGGCTTAGCCCTACTTCTTCCAAACTCGCCTCCCTAGGGCGCATCTACCTATGAAGTCAGTTTTCCAAAATTCCAACTTTCATTTTTGACCTAGATCTTGCTAGGGTTTCTGGTCCAGATCTGCATTTAAGATGATTGGAATGAAGGTTGAAGATCGTCTGGAAGGAGATTCCAACTTTATCTCTTGGAAGTCTATGGTTCTTCTCTTACTAGAATAAAATGATCTCTTGCAGTTTGTTAATGAGAAGGTCCCAGAACCAGAAGCTGAGAAGAAAAATCTTGTTGGAGGAAGAATGATGCCAGAGCAAGAAGGATTTTGGTGGACTCAATTAGAGACCACTTGATTCCTCAAATATCAGGATAGAAGAATGCTAGAAATATGTTCAAACCATAAATAAGTTGTTTGAACATAATAGTATCATTGTATCCCTTACATTGAGGAATCAATTATCAATCATGAAGATGTCCAAGTTAGAATCCATTGCCTCATATTTCATGAGGATCAAAGAACTAAGGAACAAGCTTAATACCAGTGGAGATCCCATTGATGAAAAGGACCTTGTCATTACTACTCTAAATGATCTCTCACCATATTGGGAGTCTTTCATTCAAAGTATAAGCGGTAGATCCAAGCTACCCAAATTTGATAAGCTATGGGAATATTGCACTCAAGAAGAGACAAGAATAACAACAAGGAAAAGACTTCATAGAACTCAACCTGAGGAGAATCAAGCATTTGTATCCCATGCCAAGAAAGACAAGGAAAGGGGAAGAAAGTTTCACCAACGCAAGCACCAAAGTAGGAGATCAAGTCCAACCCAGACCAGAAGAAGAAGAAGAAGGATTTATCTCAGATACAATGCTACAGGTGTAAGGAATATGGTCATTATGCCAGTAATTGTCAAAGTTCAAACAAAAGGAAGCATGGAGCTTCAATTGTTGATGTAGAAGTGTTGATCGCACAATAGATCCATTTTCATTAGAAAATGGGAGCCCAAATTAAGGTTGATTTAGGTAATTCAGATGCTTATTACTTTTATTTTGATAGTCCAAGGTTTTCAATAAATTATTCTGTTCAATTATCATTTGCTTCCGACATTAAACATTTGACTAAAAACCATTGCTTTGTTTCCGCAAGATTTTATTTATATTTTCTTTATGAAAATTGTGGAATGCAGATTGCGGAAATGCCAATTTTAATTATTTGATTTTTTGCTTCCACATTCCCGCATTCTGTAATGTGGATTGCAAAAGTTAGAAAACGAATTGAATGATAGAATTCGAATGTCGCCATTTCCGATCCTGCAAATGTTTTGCGGATTGCAAATTGCAGAGACCTTAAATTACCCAAAATCATTCTCGCAGTTTCGTAATTCTGCATTTCCAGTTTTCCGTAATTCTGCATTTCTAGTTTTCCGATTGCACATTGCGGAACCGATAAATTTTCTAAAAATTAGATTCACATCTCCGACATTCCGCATTTACGCATTTTCGACTTTCCGATTGCGGATTGCAAAAATGATAAATTTTCCAGAATTAGTCCCGCATTTCCACATTTCCATGTTTCTAAATTTCCAATTGCGGATTGTGGGTAGCATTTCCACTTCTCAATATTGGTTCCACATTCCTGCATCGCTGCATTGGATTGTGGATTGCGGGAGGATCAAATTGTTGGGTTTTGAAAATCATTTCCGGACTTTCCGCTTTCACATTTTCTTTATAGATTTTTTTTTAATCTTGAGTGTTGGTGTGTTTAGATCTACGGTCCTGTTTTAATCTTATCAATCACATATTTTTTTGGCTTAAATACTGCAAATAAATTGTTCTTTTTACCATTTTACACTTCGATTTAACCTTCCGCAAACAATTGTCGTTGTGAATTTTACCCTGCTACGGATTTTTATTTTCTTCATCAATTTACAAGTAAGTTTTCCCCACTTCCTCCAAATCATTTGCGTAATAATCTGAAATTGAATTGGGATTTTAATTTAATTTTTTTTTCATCATTTTTCTAGAAAACCTATCTTCAGCCATGTCAACAAATACTAGGTCTAAATCGGTCATGGATGAGTTGAGAACCAAAGATCGTAATAGCGGAATATTTTCTGAATTCGATGGGAGGGTTTTCGACACCTTTTTCTTAGACTGGTCTAGGATTTTTTCTATATTTGACAATAATGACTTCTCTGAAATCCAACACAGCCAACTTGCCTACATTAACATTGGTAAATAAAAAATCCATGCAACTACGACCGTGCCATCCCTAATGCCTTATACCAATGCAGTCAAATGGATTATAGACAATGCCGACCCTCTTGACCATTCCTTGAATGATATAAACAATACTCTACTAGCTTCTTTAAACCTAAATTATTTTCTAGGGTTAACACACTCAAAACTCCCCAACAACTTCTTTCAAAACAATTCCTTTAATCTTCTGCAAGCCGCATAAATTTTGATGAAATGATTAAGACTTGGATGGAAAACCCTGCCATTTATGTTCCAAAACCTGATAGGAAGTACCCTATTGCTTGGTTCAAAGAACATTTTTATTTATTAGCAGCCATGTTATGCAGGTTATATGTGTTAAATTTTACGATAATTTCATTCCATTATCATTTAGGATCACTAAGAGAATAACATGTACAGCATATCTACAGCATATCAATCATAGACACAATAGCAAGCACACAAGAGACACGGAGTTTCCTCGGGGAAAACCAAGAAGGTGAAAAACCCCGCAACTTCCTCAAAGATAAGATAAGCCACAAACCAAGATCACAATGATCAAGCCCAAAGAGATGTCTCTAGCAGATACTCCTCCTCCACTTCTGCACCACTTTCTCTCTTAGCTATGCGAGCTTGAGAAGTGAGTGAATGATTCAAATGAGAGACACAACCTCTCTATTTATACACTAACCTGTCCTACCAATAACTTAACTGGGCCGACCTCCTAGTGAAGTCTAATAACCCAACCACTTAACTCAACCAGGGCCAACCCCACATTGGTGGTCTAATAACCCATCAAATATAAGTTGCAACACTTGAAACACTTGTGACACCTGCAACACTTACAAATACAAATGACGAAACTTATGACTGGAGGAATAAAACATCTCCATCATGAATATAATAAGGTACAAGTGTAATACATAGAAGAATATCTTCTGAAGTTACAAATACATCAACATTCCCTCTTAACTAGGAAGGTATTCTATTGACACAAGTCATCAATACATAACGCCACAAGTCTTCAATTCTAGAGTTGGATCATCGTCACTGGATCACGGAGCATCATCATCATCACTGCTGCTATACTCGACATCTAAATCATTGGGCTATCTCTTCAATTCTTCTCGTCATAGGAAGTTCTACAGATCCAACCCTTTTTCATGCTGGGTGTAGGCCTAGCCTCCTGTAGGTCTTCATCATATGTGCGAACGGTCTGATAGAGGTGGAATCTCAGGACTAATTATGTGCAGATGCAATACCTAACCAAAGTATCCCAGGAACATTTATTTGCCTAAGAACGACCAACAAGATCTCTCTTAGGACTGATTACATGCATCTCCTCACAATACCTTTAAATAGAATCCCAAGAACATTTATGTGTCGCAACACGACCGACAAGATTTCTAAAGAGCATCCCAGGACTTATTATGAGCACACAGCTCAACCTATCGGATCTCCAGGACTGATTACATGCCTCCCTAACAAAACCTCGAAAGAGCATCCCAGGACTGATTACGAGCACACAGCTCAACCTATCAAATCTCCCAGGATATTTTACAAGCTGCAGGACAACCTACCACATATGATCTCTGACCTCCAAGTATCATCCTGATACTCATGATCCAACTGATCATCATCGCACGGTGCATCAACTTGATGCACACCAACATCACATGATCATCTTGATCATCGTCATAGCATCGTCCTGATGCATATCATCCAGAGCATCATCCTGATACTCATCACACATGATCATCCTAATCATCGGCATAACATCGTCCTAATGCATATTGTCCAGAGTATCATCCTGTACTAATCACACATGATCATCCTAATCATCATCATAACATCATCCTGATGTATGTCATCTGAAGCATCATCCTGATGCTCATCACACAACGCTTACATCCATAGCCATGGGAGGATCCTCCTGCCACCATGCTTGGAATGGCTCCTGCAAATGTGTCCCATCACTTCTTCATCGAAGTATCTTCTATCTGAAGAACACCAAGCCTCTCTCTAAAGTACTCAAACTTCACTCTGGCTAGTGGTTTGGTCAACACATCTGCAACCTACTCATCCATCGCAACATACAAGAGCTTCACTGCTCCTCTCTGCACCATATCCTTTTGATATAGTGATATTTGATCTCAATGTGCTTCGAACTATCATGGAATATCGAGTTGTCTAACAACTTTACACTACTCTGGTTATCACAATAGATACAGGTAGCATCCAACGGGAGATCAAATAACTCAGATAGTATCTTCCTCAACCATACTACCTCACAACTAGATGAATAAGCTGCAACATACTCTGATTCGACTGTACTCAGTGCTACGCACAACTGCTTCCTACTAAACCAAGAGATCACACCTGATCCCATACTGAAGCAGCACCCCAAAGTGCTCTTCCTATCTGCAGCACTGCCTTCCCAATCTGAATCAACATAACCCTCCAGGTTTAAACTTTTGATTCACATCATACTTGAGCCCATAATCAACCGTACCCTTCAAGTACCTCAGAATATGCTTTACAGCAACCAGGTGAACACCTCTGGGATCCATCAGGAACTAGCTCAATGTGCTCACCGCAAAGCAAATATCTGCTCTTGTGTTTGTTAGGTACATCAAAGACCCAATCATATGACGATACACTGTGACATCAACTGACTCAGATGAAGCATCACATAGAAGCTTCAGGTTCGATCCCATAGGTGTGGCCATGGCCTTGCAGTCCATCATCCCGAACCGCTTCAGGATCTCTACTGCATACTTCCCTTGTCCAAGGAAGATTCTGTCTGCACTCTACCACACCTCCATGCCTATAAATTAGTGCATCATCCCCAAGTCCTTCATCTCGAACTCGGAAACAAGCTTCCTCTTTGTGTTGGCAATCAATCCATCCTCACATGTCACAAACATGTCATCCACATACAATAGTAGGATCACAGGATTGCCTTCCTCAACCTTGTAGTAAAGGTTGGAATCTGCTTTACTCTTGGTAAAGCCCAAACTGGATAGGAAATTGTCTATCCTACCATACCAAGTCCTAGGAGCTTGCTTCAGGCCATACAAGGCTTTCTTCAACCTGCACACATATGACTCCCTGTCATGTGTCTCAAAACTGAGTGGCTGCTCCACATACACTTTCTCTTCAACTACACCATTCAAGAAATCTGTCTTGAAATCCATCTAGTGTATCTTACACTTCATCACTACATCCAAAGCAAGTACTGTTATGATGGAATTGTATTTGGCTACAGGAGAAAAAGTCTCTTCATAATCTATTCCCTCTTTCTGGGAGAGGCCACGAGCTACAAACCTTGCCTTGTATTTCTCTATGCTACCGTCTGCAACATGCTTGATCTTATAGATCCACTTGGAAGTCACAACAGACTTCCCTTCAGGTCTTGGGACCACATCCCAAACATCATTCTTCATGATCGACTAGTATTCCTCGATCATGGCATTACTGCATCCCGGATCTTGGGAAGTTCAAATTATTCAATATCTTCAATAGATAGTTTTCTTGAACTTCGTTGCTAGAACAAATGTTGTAGTCCTTCTTTTGTAGGTGATTGTACACGATCTTTCCTACAAGTCAAATTCAATTGCATGATTAGAAACTTTTCATAGTTTTTCATAACAAAATATTACACATAAGAATATATATCATACAGTCATGCAATTATCTTAGCCAATACTTCAATACAACATTTATCCATATCCCGTAACTTTCTAGATGCCTTCCATCTCTACCAGAACATTGTTAAGAGTTTGCACTACTCCCAACATGTCAACAAAGAGGTTTCATTCTAGATAAGTAGCAATGGAATGTTGTATAGTGCCATAGGCCACTTACCCATTACATGCATATTAGTAGTATACTGTTCATTAATGCAATTATTCTAATATGCATAATACACAAACTAAGTCTAGGAACATAAGTATATACATCATTGAACAATATTATTTAAACAATCATATATACAAGAAATGACAATTCAAATACTTATCTTTGTTTGTTTGTTGGGTGGACTCCCTCTCAAACTTTTCTTCTTTGCAGGAGCTACTAGAGTCCGACTCTGTAGTAGCTTCTTCTACTCCTTTTTGTTGTGGATTGTAAGGAGTGGTCAACTCCCTATTAATCCCTGAATCACCACTCAGAGAACTGGATGACATCGGACTGCATACATCGAAGTGGATAATTTTCAAGATTCCTTATGCCTTGCTTTCACTACTTGGAAATGCTTTCTTTTTGTTCTTTTCTTTTGCACATCCTTTGCAAACACCTTCATGCTTTGACTGGATTTCAGGAAGACCTTCTACTACTTTGCTTGCAGTTGGTAGTGCCCTATTGTGCACATGAGCAAGCCTTCTATGCCAAAGTTCACTTGGCTCCTTGGATTCATGTACCATGGCATGTTCAAATTGTCCCTTCAATTTGTACAATCCTCCCTCTTGCTCTCCAATCACCACTGCATCATCTAATGTCTTACCCTTTGGCCACATGAGTACTTGGCCATCTATAAATGAAACTCTCATTCACTTTGCATCCAAGGATGATATGGAGAGAAGATTCTTCTTAAGTCTAGGTACATATATAACATCTTTCATTTTCAAAGACTTCCCAGAGTCTAGTTTGTAGGAGGCTTCACCACTTCCTTTTATAGGGTATTGATAGTCATCACCAAGTTCACCTTATGAGGTGACTCATGTTCAGATAGTCCTATAAAGGATTCTTTAAATCTCGTCATGTGTTTGGAATCCCCACTATCAATAATCCAATCATCACACCCATGTGAGATAGTCCCTGTGAGAGCAGATATTAGCACATATTCTTCCTCACTTGAAGAGTCTTCACTTTCTGCCCTATTCTTCTTCTTGGGAGGTTCATCATCCTCAACAGCATGAGCATGATGCCTCTTCTTGATGTTCTTCTTCTTATTGTTGTTGGTAGCTTCTTTTCTTTTCTTGGGACATTCTGAGGCAAGGTGTCCTTTCACATTACAATTGAAGCATCTCAAATCTTTCTTCTCTCTGTGATAGGGGTGAGAATATTTCTTGTGGTGAGGTGGCTCCCTTTTGAACTTTCTTTTCTTGGTGTGTGTTGTGAGAGCTTGATATTCACTTCCCATATTTTCTTCTCCAGCCACAAGCCTAAATTCTTCTTGTGAACATTCCTCCCATAGTCTATTGAAAGAGATCAATTTCTTTCTTGCGCAGATTCCTTGGATGAAGGAGTCCCATGACCTAGGTAGGCCATTCAATGTGGTCATTATAATTTCTCCATTCTCCACCACTTCATCCATAGCTTCAAGTTGTTCCTTGATTTGAGAGACCTTATTGAAGTAGGATTGGATGGTCTCTCCATTCTGGAACTTTACCCCTTTCAATTGATTCCGCAAAGTCATCTTCTGATTTATATTCTTTCCTTCCAAGAACTTGGTCAAAGAGTCAAAAAAATCCTTAGGTGTCTTTAGGGAAGACACATGGGGTATGAGATGATTTTTTATAGAATCAACAATGGTTCTCTTGGCCTTTAACAAGTACTTATTGTGTAAGGCCTTAGCCTCATCTCCCTCTAGAACTTGAACCTCTTCCTTTATGTAGTTGTCCAATTCATTCTCTTCTAGGATTAACCCAATCCTATACTTCCATGCTCGGAAGTTATCAGCTCCTTCAAGCTTATCCTCAAGATTGGTGTGGTGAGAAATCTTAAATAGTACTTCAAATGGAAATAGAAAGTTTTAGGTCTTACCACTTGATTTGCTGAAAAACTGGATCTGGAGCTGGATTAGGGTTTGTCAGAGAAACCCTAAAAATTCAAACTTTGAATTCCAAACTTTTGAAAGGATATAAAGATGCACCTTGCTAAGCTGATCAAGTTGGTATACTTCAATTTTGAAATTTGCAAGATTTGACCCCTCAAAATTGCCTTTGAACTTTTCGGATCTTCTGCATTAAAATCCCGAACTAGGGTTTGATATTGCTCGAGGTTCTACCTAGCCAAATATTTGACCTTTTTCTCTAAACTTGATTCTTCTAAGGAGCATCTAGCCGTGGTCACATATTCCAAAAATTTCAACTTTCTCTGAAACCCTAATTTCCCGCAGCAGAAATTATGTCAAAACTGAAAATGCTCAGAATTGAATTATGTCTCTACAGAAAGATGCACCCTTGCTAGGAGAGTTAATCTAGCCTCCTGCATTTGATGATCTGTGGAGAGAAACCCAAAAATTAAGAAGCCTTAGCTTCCACACCTGCATAGAGCCTTCTTCTTAGGTCAGCTCTGATACCATGTTAAATTTTACGATAATTTCATTCCATTATCATTCAGGATGACTAAGAGAATAACATGTACAACATATCTACAACGTATCAATCATAGACACAATAGAAAGCACACAAGAGACATAGAGTTTCCTCGGGGAAAACCAAGAAGGTGAAAAACCCCACAACTTCCTCAGAGATAAGATAAGCCACAAACCAAGATCACAATGATCAAACCGAAAGAGATGCCTCTAGAAGATACTCCTCCTCCTCCACTTGTGCGCCACTTTCTCTCTTAGCTATGCGAGCTTGAGAAGTGAGTGAATGATTCAAATGAGAGACACAACCTCTCTATTTATACACTAACCTGTCCTGCCAATAACTTAATTGGTCCAACCTCCTAGTGAAGTCTAATAACCCAACCACTTAACTCAACCAGGGCTAACCCCACACTGGTGATCTAATAACCCATCAAATATAAGTTGTGACACTTGCGACACTTACAAATACAAATGATGACACTTATGATTGGAGGAATAAAACATCTCCTTCATGAATATAATAAGGTACAAGTGTAATACATAGAAGAATATCTTCCGAAGTTACAAATACATCAACAATATGGGTTACCCAACTGTGGGTTCTTCAAGGCAGAATGGGCACCTGTGGCACATCATATTCTCACCATTGGTAAATCCTTCAACTGGGCACAAATATTATCTGTGGTTTTGAAAGAAGCTATTGAAAAGTACAAGAAAACCACTGCTTCCAAGAAACCTGTATTCTACTTATCTGGTTATGTCATGGATGTGTTATGTTCAACCTTCCCTTTTCCTGCCATGGGATGGAATTAGACCAGAGAAGGACCTCCTGTCCATATCTATTCTTCAATGTTATGGGAATATTTTTTGCCTCTCATTTATGACATCTGTGATCAATTTCTTGGATCCATTTATTATAAAATATTCAAAGATGATGCCCCCACCTTCTCTTCACAGGCGAAGGCATTGATTTCTACTATGGGGTGTTAAATTTTCAGAATTTACTTCAATCTGATCTAGGATCTTAACTGAGAGAACAACATGTACAGCATATCTATAGCATATCAATCATGGAGACAATAATGCAAGCACACAAGAGACACAAAGATTTATTTGGGGAAAACCATAAAGGTGAAAAACCCCAATAACTTCCTCAGAGATAGATAGAGCAATGATACAACCCAAACATAAGAGGTAGACATATCCTAGCAGCAGATTCTCCTCCTCGCCACTCCTCCTAGAGTGCATGAGTGAGAAGTGAGTGATCAAATAGAGTGCCTCCCACACTCTATTTATACTTGACTTGACTTTCCTTTTACATAAATCATGTAGGCTTGAACTTAACCACATAACATAATGCTGATTGGGCTGACCCCCAATAGGGTGGTCTAATAACCCTTCGACCCACATGGCCGACCCCCAATAGGGTGGTCTAATAACCCTTTGACCCACATGACTTATACAGGGCCGACCCCAACAAGGTGGTCTAATAACCCATCAAGTATAAGTTACGACATTTACAATATAAATGACGACACTTCCTTATAGAGGAATAATACCATCTCTATAGGAGTACATACAACATACATATATGAAATACATTCCAAAGTTACATATACATCAACAGTCCCTCTTAACTAGGAAGGTATTTCTCAGCACAGGTCTTCTAGCACAAGTCTTCTTCTCTGGATCATCGTCACTGGATAATCGTTATCGAGACATCATCATCGTCACTACTGCTTCTATCCCAATCAATCTCTGAATCTACTCATCATAGGAAGTTCTACAGAGCCAGTCCTTTTGCATACTGGATGTAGGCCCACCACCTGCAGGTCTTCATCATCACTGGCCATACTGTGGAATCCTCAGAACTTATTACGTGCATCACAAAACCTCGAAAGAGCATCTGCCAGATATCCCAGGGCAACGAATTACATGCCACAGGAAAAACCTCGAAAGACTATCTGTAGATATCCCAAGGCCATATTATATGTGACCTCACCACAAAACCTTGCAAGAGCATCCCAGGCTGTTATGAGCACACAACTCTACCTATAGGATCTCCGAGGGCACGAATTACATGTGGTCACTACAAAACCTCGCAAGAGCATCCCAGGCTGTTACGAGCACATAGCTCTACCTATAGGATCTCCCAGGGCATGAATTACATGTGGTCATGGCAAAACCTTGCAAGAGAATCCCAAGACTGATTACGGGCACACAGCCCAACCTATCGGATCTCCCAGGGACACGAATTATATGCCATAGGACAAAACCTCGAAAGAGCATCTGCTAGATATCCCAGGGCAATGAATTACATGCCATAGGAAAAACCTCATAAGATTATCTGCAGATCTCCCAGGGCAACGAATTATATGTCCTCCCAGAGAAAAACCTTGAAAGAGCATTTTCCAGATATCCCAGGGCACCGAATTACATGCCATAGGCAAAACCTCGAAAGACTATCTGCAAATCTCCCAGGGCAACGAATTATATGCTCATCTGCACAACCTGATCCACGGCCATAGAGTATCAACCTGATACTCACCATACATCATCCTGATGTACACATGATCATCTTGATCATCATCACTGCAACATCCTGCTGCATGTCATCTGGAGCAACATCCTGAAGCTCGTCATCCATGATCATCCTGATCATACAATGCATCTACCTGATGCATACCAAGTATCTACCTGATACATATCATCATACACGATCCACCTGATCATACAATGTATCCACCTGATACAAATACAAATACATGATACATATCACCATACATGATCCACCTGATCATACAATGTATCCACCTGATACATATACAGATACATGGTCCAAGCATCCAACATGATGCATACAAAATACATACAAATGATCCTACTGATCATATCCAGCATCCAACATGATGTTTACATACATATAAATGATCCAACTGATCATATCCAGCATCCAACATGATGCATACATATAAATGATCCAACTGATCATATCAAAGCAGAAACCAGAACATCATCCTGATGCTCATCATCCAGCGCTTACATCCACAGCCATGTGAAGGATCCTTCTTCCAAAATGCTTGGAATGGCTTCAGCAAATGTGTCCATCACTTCTTCCTCGAATTGTCCTCGATCTGAAGAACGCCAAGCCTCTCTCTGAAGTACTCGAACTTCACTCTGGCTAGTGGCTTCGTCAGCACATCTGCAATTTGCTAATCCGTCGCAACATACAGGAGCTTCATAGCTCCTCTCTGCACCATATCCCTGATATAGTGATATTTGATCTCTATATGTTTTGACCCGTCATGAAACACTAGGTTCTCGGACAACTTCACACAACTCTGGTTATCACAGAAGATACCAGTAGCCTCCAACGGGAGATCAAATAACTCAGACAGTAGCTTCCATAGCCATACTGCCTCACAACTAGCTGAATAGGCTGCAACATACTCTGCCTCAGCTGTACTCAGTGCTACGCAGGACTGCTTCCTGCTAAACCAAGAGATCACACCTGATCCCATACTGAAGCAGCACCCAGATGTGCTCTTCCTATCTGCAGCACTGCCAGCCCAATTTGAATCAACATAACCCTGGAGGTTAAACTTTTGATTCACCTCATACTTGAGCCCATAATCCACTGTACCCTTCAGGTACCTCAGAACATGCTTTACAACAACCAGGTGAACACTCCTCGGATCTGACTCAATGTGTTCACAGCAAAGCAAATGTCTGGTCTCGTGTTCGTCAGGTACATCAAGGACCCAATCATCTGACGATACATAGAGACATCAACCGGCTCAGATGAAGCATCACATAGAAGCTTTAGATTCGATGCCATAGGTGTGGCCATGGCCTTGCAATCCATCATCCCGAACCTCTTCAGGATCTCTACTGCATACTTCCCTTGTTCAAGGAAGATTCCATCTGCACTTTGCCACACCTCCATGCCAAAAACAAATAGTGCATCATCCCCAAGTTCTTCATCTCGAACTCGGCAGTAAGCTTCCACTGCGTGTCGGCAATCAATCTATCTTCACCTGTAACAAACAGGCTATCCGCATACAAAAGTAGTATCACTGGATTATCTTCCTCAACCTTGTAGTAAAGGTTGAAATCCGCTTTACTCTTGGTAAAGCCCAAACTGGATAGAAAGCTATCTATCCTACCAAGTTCTACACACATATATGACTACACCATTGAAGAAGGTTGTCTTGAAATCCATCTAGTGTATCTTCTATTTCATCACTTTTATATTTCTCTATGCTGCCATCTGCAGCATGCTTGATCTTGATAGATCCATATGGAAGTCATAACAAACTTCCTTCAGGTCTTGGAACTACACCCCAACATCATTCTTCATGATCGATGGATCATGGCATTCTTCCCATATCCTGGGAACTTCAATATCTTCAATAGATAATTTTGTTGCTGAACAAATGTTGTAGTTCTTCTTTTGTAGGAGATGGCATATGATCTTTCCTACACAACAAGTTAAATTGCATGATTAGAAAACATGTCATAGTTTTCGAAACAAATTCTTACACATAAAGAAATATGTCATACAGTCATGCAATTAACTTAGCCAATGCTTCAATACAACATTATCCATATCCTGTAACTTTCTAGATGCCTTCCAATCTCTACCAGAACATTGTTAAGAGTGTGCACAACTCCCAACATGTCATCAAAGAGGTTTCATTCTAGATAAGTAGCAATGGAATGTTGTACAGTGCCATAGGCTACTTACCCATGCATATTAGTAGTATACTATTCATCAATGCAACTATTCTAATATGCATAATACACAACCTAATTCTAGGAACATCAATATATACATTATTGAACAGTATTATTTAAACAATAAAATATGCAAGTAATGACAATTCAAATACTTATATTTGTTTGTTTGTTGGGTGGACTCCCTTCCATTCTGATGTGGATTGTGAGAAGTGGTCAACTCCCTCTGAATATCTGCATCCTTGTAGAAACTACTGCAGTGTGCTCCCTCTTGATCTTTGCTTCCTGGATTACCTGTCCTTGAACTTATATACATTCTCGATCCCTATGCATGCTTGTTAGTATCATAATTGTGTTATCCTCTAGGTCTCATACATAATTCATTAGTATAATATTAATATTATCAAGACACAATAATCTCAAGCATGTATAGTCAGGATCAATTCAAACACAGATAATAAACATTATTATTCAAGGTTTCAAGGAAGTCTTTTTTTATTCATACATATTCTTATTTAATCATAGTACTCTTCTGGTTAGTTAAATCATCAATCAAGAGAAGAGATATAATATGCATAAAACCCGTGATTATTCAAAACTATACCTTCATGATTCTTCTGGTTAGTCATATCATCAATTACAATATGCATACAACCATGACTATTCAAACCTATGACTTCATGAATAATCATTATCAACAACACAACAGTATAAGATCCTAACACAAGGTAGGATTCTATCTTGATATAGGAAAAACATACCTGGATTAGCATGCTAGCTAGTTATGTCTAACATACTCACATGATGTCTTCTTGTTCTTCTTCAATGACTTGTGCTAGTAACCTGTATATCTCATAAGTTAACCATTATAAAACCAAGTTATACATACCTCGTAAATGGATCTTCTATGTGATCCATGACAATGGATGAATCCTTGTCTTCATGTCACCATGATCATACGTTCTTGAAGTAGAACATGATTTGTCTTTCTTGGTGTACCTTTTATGTTAGCAGACAACATAAACCTCATACAACACCATAATGCATTAGTACAATCATAAGTGTCAACACCCTAACCAATGAATATCTTCTATCATGCATTCATAATTTTGTTAAGGTGATACAACAAATCTAAAATCAAGATTGTACTAACTGTAATAACATGAAGACAAACATACCATAAAATATCGAAACATACCTCGATGAGTCATACCTATCGAGATCGCTTGTAATATTCTTATGTAAGGCCTTAGCCTCATCTCCCTCTGAAACAGGAACTTCTTCACTTATGCAGGTGATCAATCCATCTTCTTCTAGGATTAACCCAATCCACTTGATTTGCAAGAACTGGACCTGGAGCTGGATATGGGGTTGTCAGGGAAACCCCAAAAATTCAAACTTCTGAAAGGATAGAAATATTCGCCTTGATGAGCTGATCAAGCTGGTATATTTAGAATTTGAAAACTGCAAAGTTTCACTCCTAAATGTTGCCTTTGAAACTTCTGGATTCACTGGACGTGACCCTGAACTGGGGTTTGATGAAGCCCACTCTTCTTCCCAATCAAAAGGTTTGATCCAAAGATCTAGGCTTCTATTTTTCTGAGGAGCTTCCAGCCGTGGTCATAGATTTAAAAAATTCCCATTTTTACAGAAGCCATAATTTTCCACTTTTCTGATCAAAGTCCCGAACTAGGGTCTGATCAAGCCCGACCTTCTTCCCAACCAAAAATTCTGATCTTGGTCTCTAAATTTTTATTTTGATGAGTAGTATTCAGCCGTGGTCTCCGATTACAAAAATTCCAACTTTCTCCAAAGCCCTAAATTCTGGAAGCCATGAATGAAGGTACTAAAAAATAATTCTGTTTTGACATAAATATGTACCTGATTGTTTCTGGTGTAAATCCTAACTTTTCGATCCACAGGGTCTGAAAAAGTTTCTTGAGATAGCCTAACCTATTATCTTTCCATCCTAATAGGTCTGACCTCAATTGGATTCTTTGAGAGAGATTTATGCCAAATGTCGCAACGTGACCTGTTTTGGGATAATACAGGAGAGCGAACTTGTACGGCGTGCCACGTGTCACTGTTTGAACTTCGGCCTCTGAAAATTTTTCCTGAGATAGCTCACCCTGTTATATTTCCATCCTGACATGTCTGAACTCAATTGAACTCTCTGAGAGAGAGTTATGCCAAGTGTCGCAACGTGACCTGTTTATGGGATAATATAGGAGAGCGAACTTGTACGGCGTGCCACATGTCACTGGTTCAACTTCGACCTCTGAAAATTTTTCCTGAGATATTAAAGTCTGTGTAATACCTTTCACTTTTTATGAAATTTCATTTGGATCTTCCTAGCCCAAGTTATGACCTTTTTCCCATGGTCACCTGATTTTGACTCAGATCTGGAAGAGGCAGAAATCCTATATTGTACAGATCATAAATCACAAAGTACAACGAATTAGAGATTGTCCTTTGGATACAAGGTACACGGGGATTTAATATTTGACCTGTAAATATTTTAGATCCGAAAACTTCACCAAAACGGATTTATAGCGAAAGTGCTATAATGACTGGTTTTTGCTATATCAAGGCCTAGCATCGTAAGTGCAACAAGTGTCATACATGCCATATCATGCCTTCTTTCAGGCTAGCTCTGATACCATGTTAAATTTTCAGAATTTACTTCAATCTGATCTAGGATCTTAACTGAGAGAACAACATGTACAGCATATCTACATCATATCAATCATGGAGACAATAATGCAAGCACATAAGAGACACAAAGATTTACTTGGGGAAAACCATAAAGGTGAAAAACCCCAATAACTTCCTCAGAGATAGATAGAGCAATGATACAACCCAAACATAAGAGATAGAAATATCCTAGTATCAGATCCTCCTCCTCCATAAGTGCGCCACTCCTCCTAGAGTGCATGAGTGAGAAGTGCGTGATCAAATAGAGTGCCTCCCGCACTCTATTTATACTTGACTTGACTTGCCTTTTACATAAATCATGTAGGCTCGAACTTAACCACATAACATAATGCTGACTGGGCCAACCCCCAATAGGGTGGTCTAATAACCCTTCGACCCACATGGCCGACCCCCAATAGGGTGGTCTAATAACCCTTTGACCCACATGACTTATACAGGGCCGACCCCAACAAGGTGGTCTAATAACCCATCAAGTATAAGTTACGACATTTACAATATAAATGACGACACTTCCTTATAGAGGAATAATACCATCTCTATAGGAGTACATACAACATACATATATGAAATACATTCCGAAGTTACATATACATCAACATGGGGGATTGGTATGTTGGTGAATATTTTTCTTACATCTGAATATGGGGCAAAAAAACAATTAATCTCTTACCTAGAATTGTGCCTGACAGAATGGTTATTGAGGAGATTTCCTTTCAGACAATAATTGATGGTGTCTTCCCTCGCTTCATTGGAGAAAAGAGGAAAGGTTGGCCTAAGTTTCTCACTTCTCTGGGACCTTTGGTCATCCAGAATTCCACACATGCCACCTTGCTTGGTAAAAGGGTTACAACTCTGAATGTTGGGGAAACTCCCAAAAGGATGCATGATGCCAAATCCTTCTTGGAAAATCACTTTTCTAAAGAACATATAAAGAGAAATTAAGTGCATGAAATAGAGCCTAATGATTTGATTTATGAAGGTGAAAATTCCTTCCAATATATTTTAAGTAGGACTGCCACTCATGAGGAAAAGGGATTCATCCATCAATATCAACAAGAGCTCAAGATGAAGGTGCTTCAAGATAGAAAGCTCAAATTATCAAATGAAGAAAGGGCTCAGAAAGAGAGGATAGAAAAAGAAGCACATGAAACACATAAAAAGAAAGTTAAGACTCCTTTGCTAATGACTTATCAATAGGATGATAAGAAAGGAAAAGCTCCAACTGATGATCCTCAACAGCCTCAATGTATAATAAATCTTAATTCTTTGATTAAATCAACTAAAGACATGAAGAAATGCCTAGCTTTGATGAGCTCTGCACTTTAAACCAAATCTACTGCTACAACACCTCCAACTAAGAAGTAGAAAACAAAAGCATCAGTAGAAGGGGTTGAGTTGTTGCAAGTTGATGACAATGGAATTGATGATGAGTTATCTCTCACCAAATTATCATTACCCTTGTCTACTTCTATTAATTTGACATTGACCACCACAATCACCCAAGTTCTTTATGATCCAATTGAAAATCCACCCATAGAGGATTGTCTCTCAGACATTCAATTTCCTGAAATTATTACCACCCTCACTATGACATCCCCTCCACTTGTTACCATTCCCACTATTTTTCGATCTATACCATTATCAACCCCTATTGTTCCCCTTATTTCTCCATCTGTTCAACTTATTATTCCTATGGAAACTTCCCTCAATGTAGTAGAAATGCAAGTTTATTCTACACCTCTAGATCCTGTCATTTCATCCATGATTCCCATTTCTTCTCCTTCAACCTTAACTGCTACAACAACTACTATGTTAGGAACCCGTGTCAACCCTTCTTTTTATTTTGTTAGTATATTGTTGTTGAATGCATATGCTTTGCAAGTCATCCTGTAGTATTATATGTTCCATGGTATTGACCCATACTTTGTATTATCCCATAGTATTATATGTTCCATGGTATTGATCCATAGTATTGGACGCATATGCTTTGTAAGTCGTCACGTAGTATTTTATATTCCATGGTATTGATCGATAGTATTGGCGCATAGACTTAGTATATAAGTACGTGTTGAGGCCAGTGAAAGAATCCATGACTTATTTGTATTGAGCTTGCTCAAAGGAGGTTTCCCCCTCGAAGTGTCATGTGATCAATAAATATCTTTTGTGTTCTGTTATATCATGCATTTTTATCATTTAATTGTTGCAGGTTCCTCACATTTGGTATCAGAGCACGTTCTTGGGTGGAATTTCCGCCAAAGTATTTTTTCTCTCGCATCTGTATTGTTACTTTTAATTGCAGGTTTGGATCCAGGAATAATCCCTATCCGTTTAACTGTGGGAATTACTTGGGCATAGCCCTAAAACCCATTGTGAGGAGTACCACAGAAACCCCAAAGTAGCTATCCCATTGAGAGGACCTACCAATGAAAAGAGAAACGACCCCTACCTAATTGACTAGATCCCACCCGTGAGGTAAACCAAGAGTTGTCGTTTGTGGCAAAGCGGTTATCAGTTTTACCTGAGGCGTGGAGTGAGGGGTATTGTTCCAATACGCAAGTCGTCAGACAAAATTGGTGGTCGAATGAATCCCCAAAATCGTCAGGACGTCGAGCATATATGGGGTCCATATCGATTGTCAGTTGATAAATCATTGATTACATTTGTCCAGATCTATTGCAGATCAATTTCGAGCCATTTCAAATCCATTTCGGAAATTTTAAAAAAAAGAAAAAAGAAAAAAGAAACCATTTCAAATCCAAAGCCGTTCATTTGGGGGATTTTGAGGTCTAAAATGGTCTCCTAAGAGATATAACAAAATATTACAAGTTAGGCATTTTGTGGGAGAGGTATATTCACAACTGACATTTTACACTACAATCAATGTAAATATGGTTTAAGTTAAATTGAAAAGATATTTAAAATAAAATCAATAAAAAAATCATTCTTTGATGTGACTAAAAGTATTACTTTTGAACACATAAATTGTTTTTGAATATAATATGATGAATGTACTTATAAAATAAAAAGTAATGTACTCATAACGTAAAAATTAAAAAAATAATGCACTCATAAAATAAAATAAAGTATATTATTTTGAATTTTGAGCTATAATTTATTCAATATTCAAAATATGATTGAAATAACATTTATAATTTTGAATTTTGAATTTTAAACATGAATAAATTGTTATTTCTTTTAAAATATATATTAATTATATAAATTTAACTTATATTCATTAAAAATAAAAATCAGTCATATAGTCAAAGAAATCCAACTTATATTTCAATATTTACTATGTTGACTAACTATTATATAAATCTAATTTAAATTTATTAAAACTAAAACTTAATAATTTATTTATATTTTAAATATTAATAATCTATTTACATAAATATCTACATTATTTAAATTTATTTTTATTTACAAAATACATAATTAACTTACATATCTATATTAATATTACATATCTATAATTTAGATAACCACGTATTTATTTTATGTATTCATTTAATAATCAAAACAATTATTTTGCATTTGTTTTAATTTATATCTTTTACCAATTTACTTTTCTTCTTTTATTATTATCTTGTATCTCATAAAATTTATCCCATTTATATTAATATTCTTAAATTTAAAATTATATATTATATAAATAGTAATTATTCCACATATATTATTTATTTATGAATTTAAAAATATAGATCATATACTAAAATAAAATAATATATTCATGAATTATGTATTCATAAGAATTTTGTTTATATAATATAAAGTTTAAAAATTTTAAATCCCAAAGGCTTTTAAAGTTTTTTTTTAGGTTTGAAAAATTTTAAATTATATATTATATACATATTTTGATTTTAGTTGAATAATAGGTAATTTTATAGAAGGTTTTAAAACTTCATCAATATATTATAAATTATACATTATCATTATATTGTAAATTTATCTATATATTATAATTTATTTAAATAAAGTTTTAAAATTATATATTATATAATGTAAATTATTTATATGATTTTGAATAGAAATTTTAATTTTTTTACTATTAATAATTTATTATTTAAAAATATATGTTATATATTGAAAAGTAATTTTATAGTTTTGATTTTGAATAGAACATTCACTTTTTTTGCATTTGTAATTTATTTATTTTATATTCAAACATAAATAGTATCTTTTTTCTAAGTACTTTAAGGTACTTTAGTAAATTTATATTATATTCGAAAGTAATCTAAGAGTACTATTTTCATTATGAATACTTTATTTACAACATTGACATGGTTAAATATGGGTTTTCATTCACTATTTAGAATTTGACAAATAAGCATCTTTAACTCAACCAATGCCACCTCAACTATTATAGATGATGCCATCCTCTAGAATGTGATCAGTTCATTTAAAGTTGATTTTGATAGTACATTTTTTGTTTTGAGGCCTATTTTTTACCTCAAAATTCCCCTAATGTCAAATCCAAAGTCGTTTTAGATCCATTCTATTTTTTCGCCATATCTTCATTGCTTTAACTCTATTTCCATTGAAAATTCACTGACACCCCTACAATCTCATTACGCATATTTCATTCATGAGGACATATCCCAAATTCCACTTCCCGAAGCCAGAAATCCCACATCTATCTATTTTTAGGGTTTGCCATAACTTCTTCAACTTTCATAATTGCTTTCAAATTTTGTCACAGTATTCAGTTCCTATTTCTGCTTCTTTGTCCCTCTCTGACAAATATTCTCATTCTTTCACCCCGCTTCTGAAATCCGCATTTTCTGCTTCCATGTCCATTAAAAAAGTGTCCAAAACCCAATCAAACCCTAATTACCCATCAAATTTTTCCCAAATCCAAATTTTCCTTTACTAAAGAAGCTTTTGCTTTTGTTTTTCTACCCATTCAAAAAAAAACTAATGTTTATGGTTGTCACCCGCACAGGAGAAAAAAACATGGAGGGAGAACTTGCAGCCCTCAAAACCAAACTCCAAGATCTGGATGAAAAATTTCTCGGCCTCCATCTTTAGCATTCCACCATGAATAATAAATGACATCCATAGTCTTCTACAGACACTGGGCTCTCTTCTTTCAGCAATTTTTGTGGGCCGACGCTTGATTTTCCTCTCTTCAATGGTGATGATCTGACTAGATGGATATACTGGGTAGAACAGTATTTCAGTCTGCATAATACTTTTGATGTCAACAAATTTCCACTTGCATCCTTTCATTTGGAACAAGAATCCCTTAAATGGTACCGTTAGTACATCAAGGCTCATGAAGAGCCAAAATGGACATATTTTTTCCAACTCATTTTGCAACGATTTGGTCCTAGTGCTTTTAATGACTTCATAGGAACACTCACTAAACTTCGTCAAATTGATGCAATTCGATCTGAGGTTAAAATTTTCTATTCCAACACAATTATGGAATCCCTAGGGTTGTCTAAGTTGGCATAGGACAAGATCGCAACCCAACATCGCTCCAAATCCACTTTTGTTCCATTAAGAAATATGGTTTCCTAGTGACCTCCCATCATGCCAACTCCTCGATCAACTGCTATCAATCATTTGTATGAAGCAGAGATGCAGGCACATAGCAAAACCTGTATCTCTTGGATGTAGATTCTTTGCCTGCCTCTAATTTTGGTGAAGAAGCTCCAGATACAATAGATGATCAGGTTGACATTCAACAGCCTCCTGTTGAACCTCCATCTCAGGATGACCACTCATAGATATCTCTCCATGCTTTAGCCAGAGTCACCACCCCACAAACAATGCAGGTTAGGGGTTACTTCAAGAATCTCCCTCTTACAATACTCATTGATTCTGGTAGCACTCATAACTTCATTGACCATCAAATCATCCAATAGGCTGATTGTTTTGTCCATCCTTGTTACAACTTTGAAGTCGTGATTGTCAATGGGGGCACCTTTCCTTGCAAGGGAAAGTGTCGCAATGTGCGTATCTCTATGGGAGATTATAACCTGTGCTCTGATATGTTTTCCTTGGCCTTAGGCGGATGTGATGTCATTCTGGGAGGTCAATGGTTATGCACACTTGGCCCCATCTTATGGGATTTTGCTGAACTTTGGATGTAGTTTTAAGTCAATGGGAAAAAACACACATTGGCGGGATTACAACCAGGGTCTCTCAGCATCATCAGTTCACATCACATGGACAATATACTTAAGAAGAGTTCACATGGTGTCATTGCTCAACTCCATTCCATTAAGATGCACCCATCAACGGTATCCATTACTCCTTTGGATCTACAACAAATTTTGGATAGATATGCAGGTGTCTTTGCTGAACAAGTGGGATTTCCACCTTCAAGATCAAAGTACCATCATATTCAGCTCCTTCCTGGAATATTTCCTCTCAACATCAGGCCCTATCGCTACCCATTTCACCAAAAATAGAGATTGAGATGCTCATTCAAGACTTACTGAAGCAAGGTATTATTCGCCCTAATACGAGTTCTTTTTCTTCACCAGTTCTTCTTGTCTGAAAAAAATACGGGTCTTGGCGCCTCTGCATTGAATTCTGAGTAGTGAATCACCTCACAATCAAAGATAAGTTTCCAATTTATGTTGTTGATGAGCTTCTTGATGAGCTTCATCGTGCTCAATTTTTATCCAAGTTGGATCTTCGTTTTGGGTATCATCAAATTCGCGTTCATGAGGATGATATCTCTAAAACAAATTTTCGCACACATGATGACCACTATGAATTTTTGGTCATGCCCTTTGGCCTCACTAATGTTCCTTCCACATTCCAAGAATTGATGAATAAAATATTCCGGCCCTACTTGGGAAAATTCATTCTGGTATTCTTTGATGATATCCTCATCTATAGTAAAACATGGGCTAAGCATCTCCAACATCTGGATCTTGTACTGCAAATTTGAGTCTGATCATCATCTCCATGCCAAACAGTCTAAATGTGTTTTTGGACAGGAGGAAGTAGAGTATCTTGGGCATATTATTTCAGCACAAGGGGTTTGCTTTGATCCTTCCAAAATAAATGCCATGAAAAAATGGTCGCATCCTCATACACTCAAGAGACTTTGTGGTTTTTTGAATTTGACTGGCTACTACCGCAAGTTTGTCAAAGATTATGGGAAGATTGCAACTCCATTAAATGCTCTATTGAAAAAAGATTCTTTTACATGGACACATGTTACTGAGTGTGCATTTGAAAAAATGAAACAAGCTATGTGTACTACACTTGTTCTAGCTATGCCCTATTTTTCCAAACCCTTCACTATTGATAGTGATGCTTGTGATAATGGAATTGGTGCTGTTTTCCTTCAAGATGAGCATCCCATTGCGTTCACTAGCAAATACCTTTTTGGTAAGAATTTATCTGCCTCTACATATGAGAAGGAAATGATGGCTATTTTGCATGGAGTATAGAAGTGGCGGGCATACCTATTAAGGAATCATTTTTGCATCAAGACTGATCAACAGAGTCTGAAATAATTCCTGGAACAACAAGTCTCCTCCCAAACACAACAGAAATGGGTTAGCAAACTCATGGGTTATGACTATGAGATCACTTAAAATAAGGGTAAGGACAATCTTGTGGCGGATGCTCTTTCTCACACATTTCATGACCAAGTTTCTCTTTCAGCTATTTCTATACCTGTTGCAAATTGGTTACAATCTATTCAACAGGGCTATGTCAATGACTCCTCACTATCTCAAATCATCCAATAGTTGGCCAAGAACCCTTCTGTTGTACCGCATTACTCTTGGGATGGTGCTTCCCTGAGATACAAGGGTCGTATGGTGCTTCCCTAGAGCGCAAATCTTCAACATGTTGTCTTCTATGAACTCCATGATTCTCCATCGGCAGGGCACTATGGGTTCTTCAAAATGTATGAGCGGGCACGACATAAATTCTTTTGGCAGGGATTGAAAAATACAATTCAACAAATGGTGTTTGAATGTGATACTTGTCAGCAACAAGGGTGAAACAATGGTCCTTCCAGGATTGCTCGAACCCTTTCCCATCCCTACACATATTTGGATATATATTTATATGGATTTCATTGAAGGGTCCCTAAATCTGGAGGTAAGACAATGATTTTGGTTATGGTTGATCGCCTCTCGAAATATAGTCATTTTTGTGCCCTCAACCATCCCTATACCGCCTCTTAAGTCGCACAAACTTTCCTGGACCAGATATTCCGTCTTCATAAAATCCCTTCTTCCATTGTCTTGGATCGCGATGCAACTTTCACCAGTCATTTTTGGACAGAACTATTTCACCACACTGGAACCAAACTGAAGATGAGTTCAGGGTACCACCCACAAACCAATGATTAGACTGAAATGACCAATAAATGTTTGGAAAAATATCTTCGTTTCTTCACCTTCGAATAACAACATTAGTGGGAAAAGTGGCTTCCTCTTGCTGAACGGTGGTACAATACCTCCTACCACACTGTATCTAAAATGACTCCATATGAAGCAGTCTATGGTCAGGCACCGCCAGTGCTTCTTGCATACACCACCAATAGTTCACCAGTTCAGGAAGTTAACATGGTTCTTTGAAACCGCGATCATATTCTTTATATTTTGCAAGAAAATATTCACATGGCAAGAAATCGAATGAAACAACAAGCCAATCAACACTGTTCTGAGCGCACTTTTTTCAGTAGATGATATGGTTTTTCGTCATTTACAGCCTTACAAGCAATCCTCCCTGAAACTCAAAGGGCCTCATAAGCTCGCTCCAAAGTTCTATGGGCCCTATAAGGTTCTTCAGAATATTGGGTCTGTTGCTTATAAATTGGAACTTCCTACTTCTTCTAGCATTAATCCAGTATTTCATGTCTCTTGTCTAAAGAAATTTCTTGGCACCAACATCAAAGGACAAACTATTTTACCAGAACTGGATAATGAAGGATCCATCCTTTTGGAGCCAGAGGCCATCCTCAAAAAGCGCACTCGTCAGCTTCGCTCTTGATCTATCACAGAGGCATTAATTTAGTGGCACAAAATGCAACCAGAGGATGCTACATGGGAACCACTCCATATTCAGCATAAATTCCACATCTAAAGCTTTGAGGACAAAGATTTTTCTAAGGGGAAGGGGATGTTAGGAACCCATGTCAACCCTTCTCTAGACTTTGTTAGTATATTATTGTTGGACGCATATGCTTTGTAAGTAATCCCGAAGTATTATATGTTCCATGGTATTGATCCATAGTTTCTATTATCCCATAGTATTATATATTCCATGATATTGTTCCATTGTATTGGATGCATATGCTTTGTAAGTCATCTTGTAGTATTATATGTTCCATGGTATTGATCCGTAGTATTGGTGCATAGACTTAGTATATAAGTACGTGTTGAGGCCAATGAAGGCATCCACGAGTTATTTGTATTGAGCTTGCTCAAAGGAGGTTGCCCCCTCATAGTGGCATGCGATCAATAAATATCTTCTCTGTTATGCTATATTGTGCATTTTCATCATTTAATTGTTGCAGGTTCCTCACAAATTTTGTTCCCTATACATATTATAAACCCATGGGAAAGATTACGGTTATAGAACCCAAGAATGGGTGAGAGTTCAGTAGAGAGATGGCCACAAAATGTTAAATCAAGCCACAGGAATTAGGCTAGGTTTATTATGCATGTACAGTTGTAGTCTTGTTAATGGAAAGAGCATTTGGAACTTCTACATATTGTAGATGATTTGATTAGATTAATTTTTGTTAATATGTAGAACCCTAGTTGTAGGGAAATCCACCTTTGGAGGATTGTTGAACTGGAGTGAAGATGAAATAATTATTCCATCGAGGGGAAGGAACTCTTGCAAAAAATTGGTGTTGATATCGATTTGAGAAGTGGAGATATATAACGTTGATGGAATAAATGGTAGGTCAATTGTTGTATTGCATATTGGTGGAAGAAGTTGGGGTTTCTTGTGGGTGGTGTTTACAAGGGTGAATAACATGTTGAGGAGGAGTGATATCAATATGGATATTGGAAATAGGTTCTAATTGAATCCCAATTAATTTCTGAGTTTGGGATACAAATATTGAAAATAACTATTGTTAAATGCAGGTTGAAGACACTAGAAGTAAAACGATTTCTTGGAATAACATGCTGGGTTTTGAAGGATTTCTATATGAGTCAAAGTTTCTATAGATTGACAAATTTTGTACGAGAAATTTTGGTTGATACTGGAGTGGAAATTCTAGTAGTTGGTAACTATGGGAATGTCTAGGTTCCTGTAGAAAGGCCTTGAAATTGTGTTGAAGAAATTGGCTCACAAAGAGGAGAGACAAATGTATTTAGAGTTGAGATGAGAAAGCGTGTATCTGGGCGCTGGTGGAGAGTAGATTTGGAAGAATCAAACATGAATTCAATTTAAGAGAAATCACTTGGAAGTTGAGTTCCATAAGAGAGCATAACTATTTTTGGAAAATAATGAAACATGGATATCACCATTTGTATCTATGCTAAAGGTAAGAGATTTATTATTTTATATGATCATACAAATTAAAGTTCTAGTTATTGATTAGTAAGGTGATGCCAGGAGATTCGATCCCTTTGGATTTGAATCCCTATTTAAAAACCAAACAGAGGTCCATAAACAACTCCATGGGGACAGAGTGTTTTACTTCTGAACAAGTAGTTCGTTTTATAGAACTTAACTAATTTGATCAAAAGCATGATATTTAAATTTCCATTGGAATGCATGGAAGAAATTTCTTTTATGAAGGCTTGAATTTCAAAGTGGAAAGGTAATGAATGAAGGTATATAGAAAAAAATGTAGGTAAACATATGAGTGCTTAGTTCATGAGAGATAATTAGTGGGAGGAGAGATCATGAGTGATCATAAATTATATTATATTTTTATTATTTTGGTGAGCATTTGTTGGTATCTGTGGAACGTATGAATCATGCAAGATGTGGGAACAAAGGCTATCATAGAATACAAATTGAACCCATAGAATGTAATTGAATATCCCTGAATACTTAGTTGGTGTTTAAACTGCAAATTGAGAACATGATTTGAGGATCCAACACACACATGAATGTATTCAAGCTCATAGTTGCAGGGACATCAATTCCTATCACCACGGTTGAGGGGAAGCAGTTTGGAAAGAAAATTTTAAGTACACAACTGAGTGCTGGTGCCATTAATAGCCTAGCCAAAAAATTTCCCGCACCAAGAAATTACATCCCTTAACACATGTGGGATAATATATTTTACCTCTATTTCTCCTCTTTATATAATAAGTGGATACAAGAATGATTTGTTACAAGATAAATGTCGGATAACTCATTTATATGAATATTACATAAAATTAAAATAACTTTTGAGATGATGCTAAACATTATGGCCTTTCATGATTAACAATATCATATTAGTTATCATTACAGATTTTAATGATGACTAGAAGATATTATACAAATAGAGGAAGGATTAATTACTAATGTTTTTTTGGCACTCCTATTTTTGTAGATTTTTCATTAGATATAGTAGCCATTAGGCTTTTCTTTAGATTTGGGCATGATTCTACATGTTTGAAAAACCTAACCCTTTTTTTTTGCAAGTTTCTTTCATTTTTTATCAGAATTTTAAAATTCTGATCTCGCTATTGACTCCAAAATATCAAAATTAGATAGAATGACTATTGGTTTTTTAAAGTCGGCCTATTTGAATTAATTTGTATAAGGCTTGTTTTAGGGATATAATTTTTTCTATATCCTAAATTTTTATGCATTTCTTAGATCTTGTCATTTCCAAGCTTATTTCGTTTGACCTAACCTAGTCCTTTCTTCCGAATATAATATTTTTTTTATGTAAAAGTTTGTTTAAGGTGATTTTTTTCTTGTTGGATGTGGTTTTGATACCTTTCTAATGAACCTACCCACCCTCTTATCCACTTCCATTTGGACTGTACGGAATGCATTTTTTTGTTGTTCGACATCCTTTTCTCTACTGTAGGGAAAATTTCCTAGGTTTTTGGGGTGGATATGTGTCTTTGCAGGGTTAATTTAGGGTTTACAGGTTTGATTTGTCCTTTGGGGGGTCGATCTTCCTACTAGAGAGTTTGTTTACTTGGGATGGGGTAGGTTTCACTTTTGTTGGGTGTCCATGTAGGCTGTATGGATGGTCATTTAATTCCCTTATCTGTTGTTGTAGCTTAACCCTTCTCTGTTGTCACAACGTAAACCTTCCTTGCGTGAATTTAGGGTTTGAATTTCCATGGGTTACTTGGTTGGGCGTGCTGGATGAAAGTTGTGATCTCTGTTGTGAAACCCTTCTAAGTCGAGCTTTGCTGGCCATGATTTCCTTTTGATTTGAGATATAAGTTTTATATCACTGTGGGTTTATTTTGTAGATGTTGTGGGTTTATTTTGTAGATGCTGTGAGTTTTGTATGGTGGTTGTGGGTTTAACATGAATCCTTTTAATATATATTAAAAACTTAATATTTTAGGTTTTAATATTAACAATTTTTTTATATTTTGTTTTAATATTTAAAATATTATTAATATTTTTTTTAATATATATTTTTATGTTAAAAATTTATGAAATGGTTTTTATTAAAAAGGTTTTTTTTTTTAATATTAAAAAAAAACAAACAAAAACAACTTTTAAATATTTTTAATTTCAAATTCAAACATGCATATTCAATTTCTTTTTATAATCAAATATTTAATATGTGGGGAGTGTGTTTATTTGATTTAAATGTTTTGGATCTTTTTTATGCACTTGCATTGAATTGTGTTTCTAGATGTTGTTCTAGTTCTTGATGGTTGTCTCTAATGTTTCTATGTGGAAGTATTGACATTTTCATTGTTTCTAATGTTCCTATATGAAGCATTGACATTTTTTAGGACATGGATATATTTCATGGTGACAACAAAGAAGTTAGTCAATTCCAAAGACTTAGTTGCTTAGTTGCAACGATTTTCATCTTATTTTCTCTTTCTAATTTCTTGAGTAAAAACAATCTTTGAATGTGTCATATCATGTTTTATTGGCTTTTCATAATATTATTGTCCTTGTTGGGTTTAGTTTCATTAGTATTGTAGAGATTGTATCTAGTTCCTGATGGTTGTCTCTAACTTTCCTATGTGGAAGCATTAACATTTTCAAGGAATTCATCTCTTGCATGTTAACTTGATGACAAATAAGAAATTAACTCTTGCTTATGGTTATGTTTCTTAATGACTAGTCATTTCATAATTCTAAATGTTATCATAATTTAATCATAATTTGCTAACTTTTACTCATTATTCACTGGTTTGAACAAAGTTATCGTAAGCAATTTCAAATATTGTCATTTACTTCTTGTACTTATTTTTTGCATTAGGGTTTGCTTCTAATCATGACACTTGGAGATTTTTTCTTGTTCTTGGTATCTAATGTTCCTATATGGAAGCATTGACATTTTTAAGGGCATCGATCTCCAATATTTCGTCATGATAAGATATAAACCACCTAATTATTACTATTCTAACAAGATGATTAATAACTAAATCGTTCTTCTATATGTTGATCATGTTTAAACATTTTCATCTATATTACGTCATGTTTATTTTGATCATATATTTGCTCATTCTTTTAATATTTGCATAGAAGAGACAACATATAAGCAATCTATATATTCTTGAGCAATGTTATAATACCAATCTCATATTTGTTTGTGAACCTTATTTGATCATATTATTGCTCACTATTTATATGTTGTGGCTTACACTTATTGTGTATATGTAACTTCATTTTCCTTAATGTGAAATTTCATATTATTTCATCATCTTATTGCTCACTCATTATGTTGTGCCTGAACTTCAGTGTGAGCAAGTTAATCTTTGATTTGATCATATTATGATGCCATATATTTATATGGTGTTTGTTGATATTTGGTGTATCAACAATTTCATTTCTATATGATCAATGCTATTTTATGATCTCTATATTATTTAATGTTGGAAGATGTTTTGTGTAGAGATGATCTCTATTCATGTTGGTATTTATAACATAGTTTTTCTAGAATATGTGAGAAAATGGGTTCTGTGATTTCTTACTAAGCATATTAATAGTTTGATCTTCCATATCCCCTTATTACAAAAATAATTAAGCACCATCTTCTACTTATATATATTGTACCTTGATTGGGAAGAATGTCTACTTGCCACATGTTCTGATGTATTGGCCATATGCATTTTATGTAACCCCTTGTTGTGATTTTATCATATTTTTTCAGCTATTAATTATGGTTGTGATTATTTTTGTGGTGATATAGGAATATTATAGTTGGATCTAGTAGCCTTGGAGTCTTCTCTTTAGATCTAGGCATCTTGCAATTGCATCTAGCCACATATTCAAGGAAGCTTACAGTTGTATCTAGTAGCCATGAAGGATTATCTTTGGATATAGGAATCTTGCAGTAGATATTTCATCGTACAACCTAGTTCGTTTGCAATTTCATGATTCAGTGAGAAGCGGTTGTTCTTCATCAAATTCCTTTAGTCGAAGTGTGTTCTTATTTGCAACTTATGGATATTCTGGAAGTCATCATTAAGGGGGAGTGTTAGCAATGGATCCTTCCTCTATTTGTATTCTATATCCCAATCATCATTAAAGGGGAGAGTTGGAATATGTAATGATGAATTTTGTGATATTATTAATCATGGAAGGTCATAATGTCTAGCATTATCTAAAACATTATTCTACTTTTATGTAATACTCATATAAATGAGTTCTACCACATTTATCTTGTAATAAATCACTCTTGTATCCACTTATTATATAAATAAGAGAAATAGAGATAAAATATATTATCCCACATGTGCTAAGGGATGTAATTCCTCTTATACCTCTTGGTATATAATAAAATCAAGGGAGACTCATAAGGCATCATTGATTTGTGTATTTTACCACATATGATCAAAAGGAAATTCCATGTATTATGGTGATGGAGTGTGAAGTGTGGTGGGCTTTGATCATGTATTAGTAAAAGAGGATATTTTTGAGTAATGGAAGACAACCTTCCCTGGTCATAACCCAATTGGGTCAACCACATATATCTGTTGTTTTCTTGTTTCTTGTCTCTTTCATTTACTTGCATATTATTTTTATGTTGATATGTTGTTATATTCATATATATGTGGCTAGTTTAGTTATATTCTTATACCTATGATTTCTTACAGCTATATTGGGTTGTTCCATCTTCCATACGTCCTAATAAATCCTTATGTTCTACAATTACGGCCGAGGATGACTCTGGGGATCGCTACAACACTTCATTACACCACAATAGGTGTTCATTATCTTGCCTCCTACTTAGGCCTTCCTCCCAACTTCCTCTTACTTAGTAGTTTGTCACTATTATCCCATTATCCCTTAGCCTAGATCTATTAAAATTATGTCTCCTTCTCACTTGACATAGCTCTTTTTTATTTTCCTCACTATCTTACCATTCCTGATTTCTTATTCCAATTGTGTGTTTCTTTGTCGTTCCTTCCTATTATGATATTTCATCCTTTTTCTCGAATCTTTACTCTTCATTATGCTCAATCAGTGCTAGCTTTAGCACCTTAAACCCCCCTCCATTGGTGGATCTACCTTCCACAATAGAAAACCATCATCCTAGCATTTTCTCCTGGTGCGAGGGGTTTTAATTCTCCATTTTAAGCCATGATAGAGGTATAAACAAAAACTTAACCAACTAGGTTTAATCCACAGTGGGATTTCTTTTAACAACCTACCCCTATCTCCTCTCCTGAGCTCATCTTTGGATTTCAATTATGATTGATTATTTTCAACCACAAATTCGAGTATATATCTCATTAGAGTACTTTCCACCCAAAAATAAATAACTCATTAATGGTGGGTCTAACTTGTTCAACCTGATCATATCCCTTGATGTCTAATTGCAGTCATTCTTTGTCTCATTTGATATTCAAGTTCTTCCTAAAAAATTTGAAACCACTCTTCCAACCTCATAAGGAGCTCGATCCATAAAATTTCATATTGATCTAATGGTCGACCACCGTAGAAGAGATATTGTCTAAACTTAGAAACTTCACACTCTCTCAGTTCAATTTCCTATATTGCAATATAATCAAGCTCCTTATTCCACGATAGTTGGATGTGACTTTCTATTACATTGGTATCCATGAAATTAGAAAAGTTCCATTAAAAATAGGGTCCCTATAATAGAACCATTTGTTGGCGCAAGATGAAGATTGGGGTTCTTGTGCATGGGACAACTAAGGGATACCGTTATACTCTAGAGTGTTGGCATATTAAATCCCCAAAAGGGAAGGTCTCACCCAAATCACTGCCAAGACCAACACAATATAGGAAGTAGCTACATATATGGATATGGTGGTAAGGGTTCCTACTATCTAGATTGCAACATCATTATTCATAACAACATTCATTATCCATTCAATAGTCCTTATCCACAACATCTGTCATCATTATTCATCATTCATGTAATAGCATATTAACATTAACTAACAGTATTCATTATAATATTTATGCATAATACAACATAAACACATAGACATGCAACAAAGACATTGAAGTTTTGAAGTGGCCCATCAATCCATTTATTATCATAGAATTAGTTACATATGGCTTGTATGACTTACATATACTGCATAATTACCCATCGCAGTGCATACATACTCTTGAGTAAACCCCGAATCCCATATCTATTTATTCCTTGGTTGTCTTGTTCTGCGAAAAACTCTGATATGCTTGATTTCCCTGATCTGATATCCTTCGTCAGTAGAAACTTCATCACAACTTCTTAAGAAAAACAAGATTCTTTTTCCACTCTTTGCTTCCTTTTATAGTTGTAGAATGGGTCCCAAAACTGGTTTAAGGTGATTGCAGTTGTTACTCATTTTCCATAACTTTCTCTTCTTTTCCACTTTTTCTCCCTTTCCTTCCTCTTCTTCTACTACTTTCGATCTTCTTCAAAACTAATATCCTACCGCTTTCAAACTTATTCAAAACTCGGGAGCCAACAACTAGAGCCCTCAAGTGTTTGATGTTAACTCATATATTTTCACTTTCTAGATTATACTAAGTACCTTTCCACACATTATCATTGTCGATGAGTTGGCCTGCATTTGTTAACAATATACATTAATGACAGGTAATCAAATGGTGTCTCACTATGTGGGTGAATCCATGAATATGGGTGTCTATTCCGTGAGAATCGGGTGCTCGAAAAACATAGCAGAAGCCATTCGGCTGAATAAAAATATTTATTTGTCCGAATGATTTTTTTATTCGTTCAAATAAATATGATTATTTGGCTAAATAACCTATAGTTTATTCGGTCAAATAACCTTTAACGATTCACCGTTAGAAATAACGAAGACCTTGATGTGTGTACGAGGCATTGCCGACCATATAAAATGTCCAGCGTTTTTTGTATTTATTCGGCAGAATAATTATTCGGACGAATAATTATTCTGCATAAAAGCTTAGCTACGGCCATCGTTTGTCATTTTTGGGCTTGAAGCTTTCTGGACCCCGCCTGTTGTCACCGCCTGCAGCTGCTGGACCCCATGCTTGTTTCCACCGCCTACACATTGACCCCATCCGCGGTATCAGAAATACACGAGATATCATAAATAATAGAATAGAATCACTTTTATATTGATCACGGGCCACTTCGAGGGGGCAACCTCCTTTGAGCAAGCTCAATACAATTAACTTCACGGTGCCTTCAATGACCTCAACACACACTTATATACTAAGTCTATGCCCAATACTATGAGTCAAAACCATGGGATATATAATACTATGGGACGACTTACAAAGTATATGCGTCCAATACTATGGGTCAATACTATGGGCTAATATAAACTACGGATCAACAAATACTACGGGACGACTTACAAAGCATATGCGTCCAACAACAATATACTAACATAGTAAAGAGAAGGGCTGACATAGGTTCCTAACATCCCCTCTCCCTTAGAAAAAGCTTTGTCCTCAAAGCTTTGGTTGGAGAAATTGCTGCAGAATCTGAAGGAGTGGTTCCCCGGTAGCATCCTCGGGTTGCATTTCAGGCCACTAACGCCTTTGGAGTGTCAAGGAGGATTGCTTGGAAGGCTGTAGATGAAGAAGAACCCTGTCAACTGCGTGGAAAATGCGCTCAGAATGGTGCTGATCGGCTTGTTGTTTTAGGCGAATTCTGGCCATGTGAAGATTGTCCAGCAGAATGCGAAGAATCTAAACGCGGTTTCGAAGAACCGAGTCAATTTCCTGAACTGGGGAGCTGCTAAGGGTGTATGGAAGAAGAACTGGCGGTGGTTTTCCATAGACTGCTTCATATGGTGTCCTTTGAGATGTGGTATTGTACCACTAGAGCGCTGCTAGGAAATCCATAGAAATAGTTGGCCAAAGCTATGTAGGGATGGGCAAGGGTTTGAGCAATCCCGAAAGGAGTGTCGTTTCACCCTTGTTGACTTGGAAAGTATCATCGTCAACCACCATCTGTTGAATTGTCATTTTTAGTCCCTGCCAAAAGAAGTTACATTGTTCCCGGTCATACATTTTGTAGAACCCAAAGTGCCATGTTGATGAAGAAGCATGGAGTTCATAGAAGAGAGAGCCCTGTTGAACATATTGCAACCAATTTGGAACAAGCAGAGAAAGAGCTGTAAGAGAAACTGGGTCATCAATTGTGCAAGAAAGAGCATCTTCCACCATATTGTCCTTACCCTTCTTGTAAGTGATCACATAGGGATAACCCATGAGTTGGATAACCCATTTCAGGTGTGTTGGGGAGGAGACCCATTGTTCCAGAAAATTTTTCAGACTCGGGAGATCAGTCTTGATGCAAAAATAATTCCCTAATAGGTATGGCTACCACTTCTGTACTGCATGCAAAATAGCCATCATTTCCTGCTGAGAGGTAGAGGTGGATAAATTCTTACCGAAAAGGTCTCTTGAAGGCAGCAAGCGCATTGGTTCAGCAAAGATACCTGCATATCTATCCAAGGAAATAGTGGAGACTGTTGATGGGTGCATCTGAATGGAATTGAGCTGAGCGATGACACCATGTGAATTCTTCTTAAGGATTTTTTCCAGGCGATGTGAACTGATGATGCAGAGAGACCCTGGTTGTAAGCCCATAAATTTGTGTTGTGCCCCGTTGACTTTAAACTGCATCCAAAGTTCAGCAAAATCCCATAAGATGGGGCCAAGTGTGTGTAACCATTGAACGCCCAAAACCACATCACATCCGCCTAAGGACAAGGAAAACATGTCAGAGCATAGGTTATAATCTTCCATAGAGATACGCACATTGTGACACTTCCCCTTGTAAGGTAAGGTGCCCCCATTGGCAACCATGACTTCAAAGTTGGAGCAAGGATGGACAAAACAATCAGCCTGTTTGGCAATCCGAGGGTCAATGAAGTTATGAGTGCTACCAGAATCAATGAGTATGGTAAGAGGGAGCTTCTTGAAGTATCCCCTGACCTGCATTGTTTGTGGGGTGGTGATGCCGGTTACAGCATGGAGAGAGATCTCGGGTGGGTCGTCCTGAGATGCGGTGTCAACAGGCGGGTGTTGAATGCCGACCTGATCATCTACTGTATCTGTAGCTTCTTCACCAAGTTCTAAGGCAGGTGGAGAATCCATATCCAAGAGATAGAGCTTTTGTTGAACACATCTATGTCCCCGAGTGAATTTCTCATCACAATTATAGCAAAGCCCTTTTTCTCGGCGTGCCTGCATTTCTATTTCAGACAAATGCTTGATAGGAGTTGGTTGAGGAGAAGGCGTGATGGGAGGTCATTGGGAACCCATATTTCTGAAGGGAACAAAGGTGGGTTTGGAGCGTTGTTGAGCTGCGATCTTGTCCTCGGCCAGCTTAGCCAACCCTAGGACTTCCATCATTTTGTTGGGACAAAACATTTTGACCTCTAAGTGGATTTCATCCTTGAGACCACCGATAAAACAACTCCTGTAGAATTCATCAGACAATCCTTCTGTGTGACTAGCCAATTATCAAATTCTGTCTAATACTCTCTCACTGTGCCAATTTGGTGAAGTTTAGTGAGTGCTCCTGTGAAATCATCAAAAGCACTAGGACCAAATCGTGGCAAAATGAGTTGGCAAAAATCTGTTCAGTTTGGCTCGGGATGAGCTTTGATGTACCAACGGTACCATTGAAGGGCTTCCTGTTCCAAATGAAAGGATGCAAGTGGAACTTTCTGGACATCAAAAGTATTATGCAGACTGAAATATTGTTCTACTCGGTATATCCATCTAGTCGGATCAGTACCATTGAAGCGAGGAAAATCAAGCTTCGGCCCACGAAAATTGCTGGAAGAAGAGAACCCGGTGTCTGGAAAATATTATGGCTGTCAGTTATTGTTCATGGCTGAATGCTGAAGATGGAGGATGAGAAATTTTTCATCCAAATCTTGGAGTTTGGTTTGGATGGCTGCAAGTGCTTCCTCCATGGTGTTTGCTCCTGCACGGGTGACAACCATAACCAGGTTTTTTTTTTTTTTTTTTGGTGGAATGGGTAGAAAAACACAAACAAAAGCTGATTTAGTAAAGGGAAATTTGGATTGGGGAAACAATCTGATGGGTAATTGGGGTTTGACTAGATTTTGGACACTGTCGAAAGGACAAGAAAGCAAAAAGGGGGATTTAAGAAGCCGGGTGATAGAATGAGAAAATTTGGCAGAGAGGGACAAAGAAGCAGAATTTAGAAAGGAATTATGTGGTAAAATTTGAAGGTGATTGGGTGAAATCTGAGGAAGTTATGTCAAACCCTAAAAATAGACAAATGTGGGATTTCGAGCTTTGGGAAGGGGAATTGGGGATAGGGTCCTCAGGAATGAAAGATGCAGAATGGAATGACAGGGGTTCCCCGAAAATTTAAGGGGAAATAGAGTGAAAACAAGGGAGATATGGAGAAAAAACTGAATTTTATACTGATTTTTTTTTTTCTTTTCAGAAATGGATCGGCAACAGCGGCACAGAAGGGATCCGCAACAAATGGATCTGCAACGACGCGGAAGGGATCGAAAATGGCTAGATCTGAAACGGCGAGTGGATCTGGAACAACTTTCAGAATAGATCTGAAATGGCTGGATCTGGAGCGGAAGTGATCGGCAATAGTTCAACTGAAAATAGATATGGACCCCAGGTATGTGCGGCTTCCTAACAGTTCAGGGGTTTCACTCGGCCACCGATGCTGTCTGACGGATTGCGTATTGGGGCAGTACCCCTCACTCCACGGCTCAGGTAAAACTGATAATCGCTTTGCCACAAACAACAGTTCTTGGTTTACCTCATGGGTGGAAACTAGTCAATCAGGTAGGGGTCGTTGCCCTTTTCGCTGGAAGGTCCTCTCAATGGGCCAGCTACTTTGGGGTTCCTGTGGTACTCCTCACAATGAGTTTTAGGGCTTATGCCCAAGTACTTCCCACAGTTAAGCGGATAGGGATTATTCCCAAATCCGAACTTGCAACAGATGAAAAAAAAAAATTTGGCAGAAATTTCACCTAGCGAGCCTAAGAAAGTGCTCTGATACCAGATGTGATGAACCTGCAATAATTAATTAATGCAAATACATGAGATATCAGAAATAATAGAATAGAATCACTTTTATATTGATCACGGGCCACTTCGAGGGGGCAACCTCCTTTGAGCAAGCTCAATACAATTAACTTCACGGTGCCTTCAATGACCTCAACACACACTTATATACTAAGTCTATGCCCAATACTATGAGTCAAAACCATGGGATATATAATACTACAGGACGACTTACAAAGCATATGCGTCCAATACTATGGGTCAATACTATAGGCTAATATAAACTACGGATCAACAAATACTACGGGACAACTTACAAAGCATATGCGTCCAACAACAATATACTAACATAGTAAAGAGAAGAGTTGACATAGGTTCCTAACATTCGTCTCATTGTTGGGATTCGGTCCTTGGCGTTCGGTTTCGTCGTTGGGGTTCAGCATTGACAAACAAACATGTATGCAAAAACTCCCTATTGAGATTCGTAATTTTTAAAAATATCATAATTAACTAAAAATAAAATATAGGTATGTTGTTTAAATTAAATTTACTATATTATCTAAATTGAATTTCTGATAAATTAATTGTTGTTCCATTGAAATTTTTTAATAAGTTCTATTCAAGTATATGCATTTTCTTATTTTGGTCATTAACAATATTTTACATACAGATGTAGAAATAACTAAAATAGGAGGATTTTATGTTCATGAACTCTGTTCTTGAATAGAGCACATGAACTCTGTTCATGAACATAATACTTTTTCTTATCTTTAAGATTTGTATATTAGTTTTTCTTTTATAGTGTATAACTTGTATTACTTTTTATTTACAATTTTCAAATTTTTATTTTAAAAATTTTATAACCACTAATTTTTTTTCACTTAGAATAGCGAGGTAGAGCACCATTATAAAAGATAAAAATATAAACATTCTAACCCATATTCTGATTACACATTAATGGATAACAAGCAACTTGTACAACATAATGGATCTAACATATATTAAAACTTGCAATCAAGCTATAACATTAGACGTATTCATACCAAAGTTTAAAGGGGCCCAAAAGATTATCTTCCAGTCATCATATTTCCTACAGTTATAGCTTACAATAAGGTTGCGAACATACCCAACAAAATACGATAGTAAGAACAAACCCAATCATCAATTAACCAACCCTATAATATACTCTTTAAGTGTTTTTATACAATTTTTAGCTGCTAAGGTTGACTGTTTCAAGATGGTTATATAACAATAAGGATGACTACGCCAATCCATTATCTTAGTTAGCTCATTTAATACATTTTACTTATCATATTTGTTGGTTACTGGCTTCCACCACTTCTTTCCATCTTTCTCGCACATCCTCTATGATGATCCCAATGATCCACATGCTTGCACCTTTCTCTTTTCCTTATTCCATAACTTATTATCAAAATGAAGGGTCTTGTTGAACTTTGTTCATGAACTGTATGATGAGTTCAAGAACTCTGGTCATGAATAGAGTTCATGAACTCTATTCATGAACAGATTTCATGAACTCAACTATATGATCATTTCATGAATTGTTCATGAACTGTTCATGATATGTATGATCAATTCATGAACTGTTCATTAACTATTCATGATATGTATGATCAGTGTTTCCATAATGTAATCCAAACCCAATACATTCCCTTATGTAAATCAATCATATGATAACGAACAATCCATTACCTGAGCAAACATAGTGTTGATTATAACTCCATATTCAAATGGTTATTCTTACTTGTCCTATCTATTTAGGTAAAGGTTACTCGGGGTTATACTTAGTTTATAGAATTATATACGATGAAACCTATAGATTACTATAACATGGATAATATCATTCAACATTGTATCAACATAATGTACAGTATTACTCTTGCTTATAACATTTAAACGTTTACTTTTATTACCCAAACGAATCTTGTTGCCATATATAAACTCATACCTTGTTACTAGCTCTGTAATGCAATATCATGTAACTAATAAGCCTATATGGAATTAGAGAATACACTATCTTACTATCAATCCCGTAGAATAAGTGAGAGATGTTTTAACTTATGAACACCGATAGCTTGGTCAAGCTTTAATACTGATATCACTTAAAGGTTAGACATAGGAAAGTTACATATTGAATGAGTTGTAGTATTAAGCTAACCCGTATGTTACTCGACAGCTATTTACTAGTGCTTATGATTACAATGGTTATAATATTTGAACCAATGGACTCCAACTTTACATGTTATACCACAATCATTACCCATATTAGCTTATGTGTGATAGTTAGGGGAATACACTGTGCTGATACACTCTCAATATATGCTAATCGTATAACATCAAGCATCATTATTTATAAAGACTGTGTTAAGTAGAGCTAAGGTCAACGGTTCTCATTAACAACACATGAATAAGGAGGATCAATCATTGATTACTATAAACCAATGATAGTAATGCTATATGATACTGGTTATACTAGTTATTACTCAGCCTAACAAGGCTCATTGATTAGTGAACAACTTGTACTATGTTTGTATTGATTACGATGGTATTTTATATTCATAATAGAACTAGTATGAACATTGATCTTACAGCACATGTATTAATAGTATAAGCTCATGTACGAAACCAAATAAGGGTGAGTTCATGAATAAATTTCATGAACTTGCCTTCCCTCTGTGCCGTGTGGGTGACCTAAAAATATAGAGTTACATTCTGCCACACCATTGTTACCATAATTCTTCCCGCTTTCTCAAAGCCTCTCAAAACATTCCACCATCTAATGCATAAGTGTTACCGAGACTGTAACATACCCATAATACTAAATACTTTGTGGAGCAACATGCTATAGAGATTCAAATTTGATATATTAAACATGCCCAAAAATCCCAACTCTCCCATGGCACTATTTACAAAAGTCCAAAGTAGACCATACCAACCCGATAAGATATTTTTATATTATCAAGGTCAACAACTATTAAAGAATCCTAAATGTATACAACTTGTACATAGGAAGCTCCGATTCCTAATACTAAGGTTTGGTATACAATTAAATTTCAAGAGGGCGATGGTTAGATATCAATAGGGAAAATATATGTATATAAAAACATTCATACGTACATAAATTGAACCCAACAAAAAACTACAAGGACTTATACATCTTCTCTTTTAAAGAAGGACATAGTATATACATCGATATGAAAATGAACCATCGAGTCCTTTCTAATGTATACTCCTTGATAAACAATGCAAAGGCATATTCATAAGGATATAAGCAACATAGATCTATTGAAGTATCCATCAATGTTTTCTTTTAACCGTGATCAGCTTAGTTTCTTTAGCAACTAGGTCCTAAAACCTTTATGCATTACCACGCCGTTAGCATCTATCAAGTATTGAGCTCGTATCCATCAGAAAACAATCGCGCTAGGAAGACTTTTAATGGTGTCAAACAAACTAGAGATGGATCCTATTCATCCATCAACTCATATGCCGATTGTCTGGATTAATAAAAAATAACGTAGGTTAAATTAAATGTATTAAATAAAACCATCATAAAAAGAACTCCCCTTGACATGGGTGTTATACCTATAATGGTTGGTTGGTCAAAATTACAATTGATCATAACAACACTTACAATATTTATTTTGTCTTATATAACATAATATATTTTTCTGGGAGATTAGGTTAAATGTTTGGAATGTTAAAATATCAAAACATGTCGAATTTGAATATGTTATGAGTTGATAGTTGTGTAAATGTATATATCATATCAAATGGAAAGAGAGGAGTCTTTGAGGCAAAAGCGTAGGAGGTCACGGTCATCAGGAATTGGTGTCTCAACTGATGACCAAAGGTTACCAGATTCACCTCGGGATTCAAGCTTATTGTGTAGTTCACATTCATCTGATCATCGGTGAAGCCAAAGGGGTACAGATGATTCCCCTATATATTCTGTGGGAGAACGTTGATCTCGACCTTCTGTTGGTATGAACATTTATGTCTTAATACATGTATCAATTGTAATTTTGTGCGTGTTCAAAACGTTTGTACATGTTTAATTTCAACTGTGTTTGTGCATGAAGCAAAACAAGGTTCCGAAGAGGCTCATAATTCTACACAAAGGGATGAAGTTTGATCAAGGAGGACAAATGTTGAACCAAATGTGGGCATAGAGCAAAGTTCGGAAGAGCCTCACAATTCTACACAGAGGGGCAGAGGTCAAGCAAGGAAAACATATGTTGAATTAGATGTGGGTTGTATACCCATAATGCTACGAACATAAAATAAGATAATAATTAAATAATTAATAATTAGGTTAACTAAGTTAGGTTATGAAATGAGGCATCTCCTCAACATCAAATGCCCGAGCCATATTTAAGGCAGGGTTATCATTGTAACATATCATCCATTTTTATCAATCATTTTATCATATATATTTTTATATTCAATTATGTGAAGTCGGATTCGCTTCTCAATGGAGACAACCGGATTCAGTTGTAGCATTTGGTATCAGAGCCAACCGTTCTCGGCCCTGCTGATTCTGGCTTTTAGCCATACATCTTAGAGCTTCTCCAAATCTGGCTTTTAGCCATAAGTGTCAGAGTTTCTCTGAATCGGATTTTTGACCTCCACTCCAATCCAACGCTCATCTCCTCCATTATCCATTTCCCGCATACATTGCCCCGCGCATTCTCCCTATGTGCCCTACCTCCCATCCCCTCCTACGCGTGTCCCCACTCCTCATCCACAGTCCCCACTCCACTCCATCTCACCACGCCTGCGTCCTCCACCACCCCGCGCTGCTCCACTCCCGCCTACGTAGCTGCCACCACTTACGTCTTCCCTCGTCTCCACGCTTTCCCCAGCTAGCCGCTCCCTGCTGCCCCACTGCACTCCATCTCCAGCATCCACCACTCTACCGCCGTCACCCCTCTACTGCCCCACTCCACTCCATCTCCAGCATCCACCACTCTATCGCCGTCACCCCTCCTCTCTACCTGCGCTCCTCTTCACACCAACGTCATCCCTCCCCCACTACTTCCTCACCATGCCCTCGCCATGCATCCTTCCCCCACGTCCCCACACTCCATCTCCCTCCCACACTACTTGTGCCCTCCCATTGCTGCGCTGCTCCCTCTCCACTCTTCCACTGCCGCCCCTCCCTCTCCACTCTTCCACCGCCACCTTCCACCACCTGCTCTCCCTCCCATCCTCCCTGGCTCCCGCCATCCATCGAAACCCTAAAAAAGAAAAAAACAATTAAATTAAATATTAAACGATATAATAATAATATTATATTTGTTTAGAATCTTATTTTATGTTCATAGCACATAACAACTTATCCATCTGATTTACTTGAGGATCTTCCATGGGAAGGTGGTGTTCAACAAATGACCCTTGAAAGTTGTAGATCCCACTATGACAAGTTGCAACATGATCTTTCTAGTTTGGATCTCCCTCCAGAGAGAAAACAAAGTCTAGAGATTGTTTTGCGATCATTGCAAAAGTTCATTAAGGCATATGAGGATCTCAGACCCACTACGAATGGTTTTTTTGACTTGATGTGGAGGAGAAGGTCCCAAGTGATGGGTCTGGACAAGTGGGTTGTTGTGAAGGAGAGAGTGACTAGAGAACACGCCAATTCAATGTTTAATTTCAAAGAAGGCCTAAAGTGAAAAAATGTTGAAAGTCCAATATTTCAAGAACCCTGAACTTGCACATTTAATATATGATCGGTTCCTTGAAGCCTATGGTCGATTTCCATGGATCGATGAGGTTCCTAATTATTTTGATAGATTTTTTTATGTGGAGTTTTTTTTAAATATGAAGCCAGACTATACCAATCTTCATTCTAACTTTTATGGAGTTGGAAAGGGGTGAATATACGATCAAAAAGGTGCTCTTAGAGATCCCACAACTCTTCAACCTGAACCCAAATATATCTCCCACCCAGGCTTGTGACATTAAAATCAAAGATAGAGCCCACATCCCAACTTGGGATAACTGCAAGGGATTATGTTGCCGAAGGTTTAATGTCGACATTTGTAGGTGTTGATGTGGGATTGGTTCGAGAGAGGGATCGAGCAACAATTCGTCAAAAGTTTGTTTACAAAACGAATGATGAGGTAGATGGAATGAGCATTGAATATCTTAGGGCTTATGCTAAGGTTTGACGTGATACAGCTTCAGATGTCCTATCCAATGACACATCCAGTATAAAAGAGGTTTGTTGTTTATGTACATATAATTTATTTAATTGTTTTATTCATTTTGAATTGAACTTTTTGTTACATTATATATATGACATTATGTCTTTTTTATGTATAGTAATAAATACATTACGTAAATCTTTATTGGTTGCAGTTTTCTAGAATGTTGAATGAACATAATTTTCAATTCTCCACTAGTGAAAATGTAGAAGAGCATCTAGGAGAGGTATATTTATTATTTACATATTTATATTTATGTTTGAAAGATATTGTATACTTTTTTTAAATTTTAATTTATCTATTTATCTTATTGTTAATGTGACTTATCCATGCAAGTTCATTTAGATTCCAACTTAAATTTTTGATGATTTTCTATCTCTTGTGAGCTCATGATTTTAATTTTTTGTTTCAGTTTTAAGTGAATTGTTTAATTTTAGTTTATTTTGCTTGCACAATGTTTTATTTATTAACAAAATTTAAATTTTAGGGAACACAGGAACATATGGAAGTTGGTGGTGAGGATATAGGTTCTTTTATGGATGTGGATATTGGCAGTGAGGTAACTTTGTTAATAATTGAACTATATTCTTTTCAAAAAAAATTATAAGTTTAATATTTTATTTTTTTGAATTTAGTTTAAAATTGTTTGAATAATTTATGAGATTTATAATTTGATTTTATACATGTTGCAAGTTGGGTCTCTTCGAGGAAAAGGGAAGATCCCAGTGGATGATAGTGGTGGACTTTCATTCATAGAATGATTTTTATTGGTCTTTTTTTGTTTTCCCATAGTACTACCATATTGTATATATCTTCATGTTGATACATATGATGTAGATGTTTTGGAAATACGGGAACTTTATTTTTGGATTATATATGTACATTGAACTCACATGTTCAAGAACCTTTTTTTTGGATTATATACATGTACATTGATTTTACATATTCTGTATTTGCTTGGAATGATTTAAATATTTTTGGGGGCTAATTGCATAGCAAATATGATTTTGCATGATGTTCGTGAATGTATGTTCAATCTTGAAATGGTATTAAGAAATATTAGTACACATGTTTTAATGTTTAAACTATGTCATTTTATGAATAATATAAATTCCATGTGATTGTTGTTGGAGTTTGTCCTCGCAAAATGGAATATTTTGGATCATTGTGTGATGTAGAACAACACTATTTAACTAATGTATCTTCTTTTTGTAATTTTTAGATTGCAAATTTTATGTAAAGTAGACATTAATTATTTGTTGTTTTAAATTAGTTCATAGAATATAGTGTTTTGCAGTTTGCACTCCTGAAGCTTTCTTTATTGAATTTCAGTATATGCCTTAAGTTTTGATAGGTGCAAATCTAAAGTTACAAGTTTTAAGATCTGTAGGATTTAATCCTTGAGTGCAGGTTTGTAGTATTGACAATTTTTTAGCACATATATTTGAATTTTTGATTGCAGAGGTAAAAAATCTATGAGTGTAGATGTAAAATATTTTCAGTGTAAAATGTAAATAAAATTTAGTTAAGGTTTCAACCCTCTTGGTTGTCTTTTAATATATGATCTTGGTTTCAACAATAAACTTGAATTTCATATAAATGATAAATTGAATCTTATATAAATGATTCATACTTTCAATTTTTAACTAATGATTCATATGTTCAATGTTCAAGTACCACACTTTTGTAGTTGGTGAACTATAGATGCCATTGAAATCATGGCAAATGGGGATTTAACGATTTTTTGTTTTTTAATCATAAGCAAGGATTTCAGGATTGTGAATCTTATGCTAAATTAGAGCAATGATTTTAGACAACAATTTGATGAACTTTCATCGATTTGTTGTAAATAATCATTTCTCTAATTTAGCATAAGCTTCACAATCCTGTTGTCCTTGTTTGTGATTAAAAATCAAATGATCGTTATCTCCATTTGTCATGATTTCAGTTATGCGAACTTAACTAGTTATGATCAATTTCATCATCATATAAAATCATATCTTCATATAATCTAGATCAAATGGAACTAAATTCTATCTACATAAGTGATATTGTCAAGAATTCAAAATAAGATCTTCATAGAATTCAAAATTGATAAGGAATCCAATTTAGGATTTTCTTCACATACTTAAATCCAATAGATCCCTCAATATAATGGACTTAATTAGCTTAATCTAATACTTGTAAAATTACATTTGCATTCAACATTCCATAGTTGAAATATAACATTTTTCAACTTTTTCCAACTTTTAGTAAAGTTCTCATTACCAAATAATTATCGAATCGATTTCAACATGCTAAAATACAATCATTTAAACTCTTATTCTAGTTCCCATTCAAGATCATAGACATAGTTCTAAATATAAAAATATATTTTACACAACATTTGACATGCACAAAAACGTAGATCGATTCATTTTCGATATAGTTAAAAACATCACAATGGAATGCCATCCTCAATTATTTGTTCATGGTCATACTTGGACAGTTTCCATTTTCTAGTTTTTTTTTCGATGGAACTTGTAACAATTTTATTCGAGATGCACATACTAAATTACTATATTGACAACATATAACATCAAGTTCATAATCCTAAAAGTAGACATAATTTTCAGTCATATGGGTCTGCTGAAAAAATAACCTTTTAAAATGATGGATCCTCTCTCATATGTAAATCCTTTGTCATCGTAGTCCTCCAATAACTTCATCTTTCCTTCAGTGCATCGCATCAAATAATATTTCACCTTGTCTTTGTTGTCTAAAGGTGCAATCACAACGAAAACATTGTGAAATTTCCCACATAAGATCCAAAGAGATGATGTAAACCTCACAATGAAAGAATTTAGGAATAATAGAAGAAGAGACAAGCAATAGAACTTAGATCCAAAGAAAATCTAATTGAGGCAGAATAATTACACATGTTACATTAAATTGAATAGTGAACAGGTAAATATACAATGCTGAGTATGAGGATTCGAATTCACTAGGAGGAATTCGAATTGGTCCTCATGCACAGATCCATAATTAGTGGAGAGTCATAAATGCCTAACTAGGAGTCCACCTTCTCATTAGTGAAGTCATCAATGCACAAGTAATGGTCAACCGGGAGTCAAACTGAATCTAACTGAATGTGGTTGGTATAACTGGCACATGGAAGCACTAATATAGTGAAGGAGGCTTAGTGGAGGGTGCCATAGGAGTTAACTGGAGTCAAAATGGTCAATATAGTCTCACTGGAGGTCCAACAGAGTGATAAACTCAGTAAAGAGTCAGTTAATCCTTAAATCAAGGAAATACTTGAAGATAACTCAATATAACTGAATATAACTTGACTGGTAGGTGAAGAAGGCGCCCTTGTCATGCACTGGAGCAAAGGAGGGCACATTAGTCACTGGGAGGGCTAGAAATGATCTGAAAGAAGCTCCAGGGGCTAGTCTGCTGAGGACTAGGTGCTGAGACTGATGACCTAGAATGCATGCAAAATGCATGCAAACCCTAATTTTGCATGCATGACTGAAAATGAAAATGACTGGAAAGCTAGTAGGACTAGGATGGAGTATAGGAATATCCTAATAGCTAGTAGATATTGTTCAATGGTAAAATTTCATGATGATATTAGTGATTGGTCAATGATATCTTTTTTGCTACAAACTAGAGTTTCCAAGGTTTAAAATACATATTAGGGCTTGGGCTACAAACTATGTTTTCTAGGACAGGCTAGGTTTACATGCTACGCTAGGCTAGGATATGGTAGTTTAACTTTAGTGTAATCTAATATTAAACTAGAGTGGTTTAGGCCAAGGTATGCTTGGTTAAAGTAGTTCCATTGTTTTTAGCAAGCTAAGGATAGGTTAGGTTTAGTATGTGAAGTTGGAGTAGTTTAGGCTGGATTAGGGTAGGGTAGGCTATGCTAGGGATGTATAAACTAGATATGATAGGTTTGGTTAGGTTTGGTAGGGTAGGTTAGATAGTGGAGTGGTTTAGGATAATATATATGTTTGATTTAATACAATTGTTAGCTTGATCAAGGTAAGGATATGTCAATGGTTTAAGTAAGTGTAGACTAGGTTACATTAAGGTAGTTTACTTTAAGAGAGTTTAGGAGGTGAGGTTAAGGTAGTAACTAAGGTTGGGATAGTTTAGGCTAGTTTAGGGTTGTCTAGTGGGGTAGGATAGTCTAGCTTTATCTTATCTAGTTTAGATTAGAAGATGATATAATCAATTTAAAGAAATTATGTTAAATTAGGTGCATTTTTCAAGTCTAATATATTAAAATTAAAGACAATTACAAGTTTTCCAAAAATGTAATAGTTCTTTACTTGATTTTATATCAATATCATTTTGCCCTCTTGTAATGATTTATAAATGAAGGATAATAATGATTACTCCACAATTAAGGATGCCATATTAATTAATTTTACGTCATCCTTAATTTAATCTTACCATGGAAACTAATAAAACATATAAGATCGCAAATGAAAAAAACATTCCTCTTGGTCCTCTTTTCACATAAATCATTTTAGGGCCCATAAAATTTGTTATTGTTTCCAAGTGACTATAATATCCTTAAGAGATCAATTATTATAGGAGGGCACTAGATATTGTAAATTTATCTATTTCATCATGGGCAAAGTGAGGAAAAAAGAAATAACAAAAGATTATCGTTGCAAGATGTTGCATGGGCCATGAACAAGTTGGATTTTGGAAATTATATGGATCCATTGATTATTTACATTGAGTGATATATAGATATTGAAGGGGACCATATGGTTTCAATCAAAGAAGAAAACCATTCAAATAAGGATACAAGTTCCCATACTTTATATGTTGTATTTTAAATGAATCATCACTTGGATGATATAGTACAACAGAGCTCCATTGCATGCCACACAGGATTTATATCCACTCCATTCAAACTCAAGATTGTGTATTAAAAGAATAATATTAAATAAAATATATTTATATATTACAAAATGATAGGTTATGCCCATAGTACATAATGGAAACTTGTGCCCAAGGTAGCAAAATGAGTGTACATTTGAATACCATACTACAAAAATAACACAAGTGTCTTGAACTCACTACAAATATACATCCATTTCAAATTTCTTTATCCTTGCTTTTATTATCACTACCCGAATCCTCAAAAAAAATTAAGCTTCCTCTTCCCTAATAACGAGGAAGACAATCAACTCTGTTGTCGAGATTCAATGCTCATTTTAGAACTCTGCACACAGAACACCATTTAAAATTTATTTAATGTTTATTAAAAAAAACTGTGTACACTTATTATAATTGGAATCAAATAAAACATTTATACTTACCAAACAGGAATATGTGTGTGTCACAATCGGTGCCGCACAAGGTGAACCTATCGATCCAATATCTTCATATTTTCCAAGATGGTGTAATTCATATATCTGCGAGGCATGTGACTGCGAGGAAATAACAATAGAATTCCCAAGAATCCATGATGCATGAGTCTCTTGAAGCACCGATTCAACCACAAGATCCAAATGCATGAGAATTGAAAAAACATAACACTCATATGTACATAGATATTTGAAAAATAAATTCATGTACCTACAACAACTGTTAACACCAAAAAAGTGCTCACTAGCTCATCCCTTTGGACACACACCTCTATTGACCAAATTTCCTACCAACCTAGCCTCCAAAACCCCAAAATACTCAAAATTCCCTCAAAAACATACTAAAACCCCAAAAGAGGGTCAAAATCAAAATAATAGGGAATAAAACTCAAAAGAAAAAAAAAAGAAAGAAGAGAAAATAGGGCAAAAACCCTAAAAAATCCCTAAAACCCTAATCAAAATTTATAAAAGGGGTGGAGGCCCCTCATTTCCATATCCCTCAACTACTCTACCCTTATGCTGCTAAATTTTTTCCAAATCCTTAAGCCATTCATCTTTAGGCTTTTTGGCCTCCCTTGAGATAAAAACTTTAGCCACCACCGAAGCATTGGAGAGGAGAGTACAGAACCAAGGAGCTTCGGAACACACTGTTAGAACTCCACCAGCTGAGGTAAATCTTTTGCAAGCCCTTGCTTTCCCATAATACAAAAATTAAAGATTCTTTGTTACTTTGTTTTGAAAATCATTTGTTTACTTCTTTAAGTTGTTTTAAATCTCATGCACATGTTAGATCGAATGGTTTATTGTTTTTTATGATTAGTTTAGTTTTTTATCACTTCCCTTCAACCTGCTACTAAGGGTCCTTTCCCTTAGTAGGTGCCCTTTTGCACAAGCACCTAGCTACAACAACATCTGAGAGAGATAGTGATACATATACCTTATGCATTGATGTGGATGGAATGATTTCCGCTACAGTCACAGGTTTCTCTAAGGCCACATATCTGGCACCCTACATAAAATATATTACATCAACAATTAAATATATTTTTCCGTCCAATAATATAAACATGGTAAATGATGGTCAATTCAAAATATTTGCATCTCCTACAATGGTGATAAACCAAATTTGTATGTAGCATTGAAAACTACATTTACTTCATTTTTTTGGTCAGGTCCCAGATGTAGTGGAGTGCTCTACAATACCATCTAAACATGTGATTATAATATGTCAAAAAATTAATAAAATAATATTTTATTCAACAAACCGATGTGGCAATTTCAAATATAATATAGTAGATACGTTTACCTCATGCATGGACGTCGATGGCATAAATACCTATGCAGTCCAAGGCTGCTTTAAGGAAACATCAACAGTTTCCTTAGTAACTGAAGATGGATCAATGTGTGTAGTATGACCTTTCCCATATTATATTGGAAACATATTCCAACAAACAAGAATGAATCAAACAACTTAGATACTGAATAATGAAAGATAAATAATGATGCACTCAAAGGTTTGTCAAACTTTACCTGGTAATCCTGCCAAGGATCTGTATTGACAATGGGTGAAAATTGCACAATAAAATATCCATCCTCCTGCATAAAACATATTATCAAGAATTAAATATATTTTTCCTTCCATTAATATAAATATGGTAAATGATGGTAACATAGAAATATGTACATTACCTACAATTGTCATGCAACATAATTGTATGCTTCATTATTTGTTGCATTTACTTAAATGTGTTCATCAATACCAAAATGTAATGGAATCCAATCTGATACTAGCTAAACATGTGATTATAATATGTCAACAAATTAAAAAATAATATTTTTTAAAACAAGTCAATTTGTTACTTTAAAATATAATAAAGTATTTCATATTGATAAACTTAAACATTCCATGAATCCACTAGTGCAATTTTTTTATGAAGGCCTATAAAAAATTCTACCACAAAATAAGAAAGGATGCAGAAACATATGTCACTATGTATCATGTTCTGTGCTCTACTACATGTCTTCAGTTTCTCAGTTTCACTAGAATTATCATCACCATGACCTCCACTAGGTGACTTCTCACCACCACCAGATAAATATGATTCCCCCTCAGATGATCTCACAACAAAATTCCCATGGCGAACCAGTGTCTTGGTCAACTGTAACAATGCCCCATATGCCTTATCCAATACGATAGGTGCAGGAGGATATAAACTTGGGGGTTTGTAACGTACCAAACTAAGAAATTTATCACTTTCAATTGAAAACTCAGCCAAGATGACCAAAATTGGATACCACTGTAGAGTACAAAAGTCAATATTTCAGTACACTAGCTCCACAAACTAGGACTTTCCTCAACCAAAGGTAAAGGGTATTATTGATAGGCTCTAAAATTGGCTAAGGAAGGATATTGACTTTAATGGATTCACTTTTGCACCGAATAGATTGACTAGGGAGAGACTTACGCATTACGGGGAAGAGGTAGGGTAGTGCTACCCTTACATCCCAATTTGGTGGTTTAAAAGGTGATACTTGGACTATGATATGGATAGGACACTAAGATATGTGAGTAGACTTAGTTACACTTGGATTAGGATCAGGTTATCCTCATGGAGTTTGATTGCCAAGCATTTGACCATTAACACTTTCAGGAGTGCTTCACACCTAGGATGAGGTATTGTTTGTCCCCAGGACTTTTGTGCGAACTCCTATGCTCTTGGTGTTCAATGGGGTGCCTCTAACAATCACATGGATGCTAAGGAACCAACTTGGGAATGTTTGAGAAGAGGTAGGGTCATGATACCCTTAGGAGAGAGAGAAAATACTTCCTATCTCCAAAAATCATGACGGCCTCAACCAAATATTATACAAAGAACATGCATGGACTCAGAATGATGTGAATTATACACAACACATCTTTCCTAGACTCTAGGATGTGCAATTGTGTGTTTTCCAGAAAGGTGTAATTGGTAGAATAACAAGGAGGTAATTTATAGAAGGCTCCAAACATGGTACGACCTTGACCAAACTAGGAAATGATTGCACAATTTTTCTCAATATGGACTCAATTAACCATAACACGGCTCAATTTGACTTCTAGGTGCGTGAGTCTCAGTCAATTAGTCCAAAAGCAAAAGATATAGCATAACATTGCATAATAGAGACAAATAATAATGGATGGAGACAATGATTGATCAACAAAGCTTCTTTATTATTAGTATAAGCCTAAATGGGCCATGTACAATGATGATGGTTGCCTCATAGCAGTGGATAGAAGTATATGCCAAATAAAATGTAGCAGGAGAATAGAAATATAGAGAACAGAAGAGAAGAGAATAATGGACCCAAAATAGCTTAAGATCAAAGAAGAAACACCTGCATAAAATAGAAAATGTGTGACATTGTCCCAAGAATTCAAGCAGTTATAGGTTGCATGAGTATGGAAGATCGGTTCCATAAAACGTAGCTAACATGACCACCAGAGAGATGTAGATAACTTGCAGAAACTGTGATCATAGGCACATAATCATATCAACATCAATATTGGGGTTCATTAGTATAGTACAGCACAATGAAAAGAGTTGGATTCTCAACTCCACTTCAGCAGCTAGGGAGGACTATTGGTAAATAACCTCACCACCGAAGAAGGATACTCATCATGACACAGGTAGCACTAGAATCACCCCAATTGCACTAGGAAATCATACACAATATCAAAGCATATCATGCTTCTCAAACTCATGCACTTCTTCATATATGGAGCTTCCCCACTTGGATTGGCCTTAATACCAGTCACATAAACCATATCCATGTTCAAGCCACCTGCCAATAACCTCCTCCTAAGCCAATTTGTCCAATTGACCCATTAAACATAAATACCATGGTCCAATACCATGTTGATCCTAAACCCACTAGCAGAAAACCACTTTCCTCCATAAAAACATTCATTGAGGGGTCCAACTTGAATTCATGACTTAATTCTCATCATTATGGTGGAATATTCCTGGTTTGACCCAATTTACCCAACATTAATCTTATTTTTCCCCAAGGGTGCCTTATTTTCTAACCAACCTTATCCATCTAACCACTCTCAAAACACCCTTGTGAGATGATTTAGAATCAGACTTGCTTTGATTCCATGTTAGAATTCCAATACCATGTGAGCATTCTTGATATCATGTGAGACTAAGATCTGATACCATGTTAGAATTCAATGGCACGGCTCTGATGCCATGTGAGAATTCACAATTTGATCTAGAAACCAAATCAATCTTTACTATGATTTACTAAGCTACACAAAACATTTGAGAGAGAAATAAGCTAGAATGATCACACAATGAGAGCATAATTAAAATAATTTCCAATACTTTATTATTCATCAGTATGTGTATATATAATGAATTATACAAAGGAGGAACTCAAAATACTTAACTAGGGTTCGATTTCTATGCATGATATAGGTTTAACTAATGTAGACTAACCCATCGTTGATAATGAATCATGAAAATGGAGCACTTAACTAATACTAGGAGACTCAGGAGGGTGCATAATAGATCACGACTTCTAGTGGAACTCGTGATATGTGTCCAACTGAGGCTAATTGAGGCTACATGAATCAAATAGATGAGTTAACTGAGTGAAAGTGAATGTAACTGAATGATCAGTGAGTTAAGTAATCAATTAACTAGTGATAACTTAGTAAACAAGGACTAACTGAGCTAAATGAGTGTGGAGGGTGCACATGTGAGTAAACTGAGGGTGAACTAAATGGTAGGTGCATGGATGCCAGTTAACTAGGTGTCAATACTACTAGTGACTGCATGGGACCATGGGGGGCGCACCAAAACCCTAATGATGGCATGGAGGGAAGATACATGAATGCATGATACATGGGAGGCTTGCATGTGCATGCAAATGCATGCAAGAGTGCATAAAGGGCACATATGTTCATGTAGGTGCATGCAAGGATGCATGGAAGGAGCATATGTGCATGCAGGTGCATGTAAGGGTGCATGCAAGGATGCATGGAAGGACCATATGTGCATGTAGGTGCATGGAGGGTGTACATGTGCATGTCGGTGCATGCAAGGGTCAGTCATGACTGTTAAATGACCAAGGGGAACAATGCACTAGGTAAAACAATAAAAATAGGGTATGCCTAATGTCTATATGGGTAGAACCTTCAAACATTCTCCATGTACATTTTTTCTTTGGTACCAACACAATGGGTGAACTTGGTTGAATGAATCCTTTCTAGATCAATTCCTGAACAATGTTTCTTTATCTATTCAATCACAATCATTGACAACCATTTTGGAACATAATTCACATCTAGACCTAGTTAGTTAATAATCCTTGCATAAGGTTCCAAGTGTTTAATGTAAGTTGTTCTATGGTTTGGCTTCAATAGTGCCTAGTCTAGGTGGTTTGTCCACATATTAGACTAGTGGTTTGTCATTATAGCCAAGTTTTTCCACAAGTGTTCCCATTTCCTTATTCTGGGGAGTCAAAGGTGCCCTATTTAATTCATTTAATGAGACAGGTGCACCACTTCCCTGTTTTATGGGATAAGGTTGGACCAAGGGTTCTTATGCACTATAAATGGTCAAATTGCTCATTAATGGCCACTGCCAAAGACCTAAACCACCTAATTCATCCTCATAATGATTCCATCCACATTTATTTACATGCATAACTTTCTCATAGTTCTCATAGGTTCATTGGACCTCATTATGGACCAATACAAGGGTTACACTTGGCACAATGTCATAGATTGGGGGAATTACTCCACTATCCCTAGCATTAATGTGAGCCACTCAACTCACCACTAAGCCTCTCAATTTTTTCTATTGAGAGAATCTATATATTGTACACATGTTGAAAAATTATGTAATGGAAGATCAATCCACATGAGTGTTTTTCTCTTGTGTTCTACTTAATATTTTCTTCATATTTCTTCTATTTTCCTGTCAATGTTTGGTAAATTCTAAGTGAAGCTTTCTCTAGTAATCTAGATCCACCTATCACACATATAGAATTTGAAAAACCTATACACAAGTATCTTGAAAGATGCATTCACATGAACAAGATTTTTGGAACCCTGAAGTTTGATACATAATAGTTTAAAATTAGAGTATCTAATTCATTGTTTATTTTGTAGTATTTGATTCCTTGTGTGCATCCACAACTTAATCATGTCCATTATGTCCATTATGCCCATCTATCACTGAATCCTTCCCAAAAATGAAGTTGAAATGAGACTTAGGCAAGTAACCAAAATATGTCTCAAAAGAACACCATTGTGTAGAAAAATGTATGGCACGATTATAGGCATGTTGTACATAGTATAACTGTTCATCCAAAAGCTTAGGTTGCTTGTTACAATATCCTCAGAGTAGGTGTAGCACCATCTTTTTAACCACTTATGTCTTACCATTGGTATGTGGATGAAAACTAGTGCTCTTCTGAAGCTTAGTGTCCATTAATCCCAACAAATTTGACCAAAATTCCCGAAGAAAGTGAAAGTCTCAATCAGATACAATGGATGTGGGAAACCCAAAATGAACCCATACATGCTTGAAAAACAAATGTGCAGTATTTTCTCCTATCACATGTTTCTTACAAGGAACCGAAACATACATTTTGCTAAATATGTCCACAGCAACATATAGATAATCATGGCATTTTTCAGACATAGGTAGACCTCCTACAAAATCCATAAATGCACTTTCCCATGGACAAGAATGTACAAGAAGTGGCATGTACAAACCCAATTTTCTGTTACTTGGTTTGCTAGGGACATACATGACACATCCTTTTACATATTCGGACAAATTTTCATTCATCTGAGGCCAATAAAAATAGCATTGTCATTGAGTTGCAATTGAGATACTGCTTTTCCTGGACCAAAATGACCATAAATGAGAGAAGTATGCGCTTCTGTGATTACACTATACTCTTTCATCTCGAGGAATACATAATTTACCAAGATGATATAATAATATGTACATGATTGTCTAATTCATCTACTTTATTACCATGGGTTAGTGTTTCATATACATAAGATCTTCATGCTTAGCATATTGTTCAATGTAACTTTCATGAGTTAACAATGGATGCATTAATAAAAGGCCTTGGTAACATATCAACAACTTTGTTTTGTATACCTTTCTTATACCTAATGACCAAATGAAATTGCTTCAGGAATCCCATCCATCATAAATGATGCGACTATTGTAGCTTGGTTTGTGATTGGAGATATAGGCTAATGATCTGTATGGATAATTGTCTCTTTCTGATAAGATAGTGTTTCCACTTCTTGACACTTTGAACCAAAGCATACAATTACTTGTCATATGTAGGATAATTCCTTACTCCGCCAATGAAGTTCTCGAAATGGTAACAAAATGGTTTCCTTCTTTGGCGTAATCACTTGCATTAGTTTCAATCTCAAATGTTGCTTTAGATTTAGCAATGCTAGAACTAGGGTTGTACTAATATTCACTTTCAAATCCTTGAAGGAATTATGTTGTTTACCTCCCCACTTAAAGAAGTGCTTATTACTTGTCAAAGCATGCAAAGGAGATGCAATAAATGAAAAGTTAGCAATGAGTCGATCCCTCCCGAGAAGGGAGTCGATTGTTGTGAATTTTTTTACTTATCTTTTGTTCATTTTACGTTTAGGTTGGTGTGGCCGCTTAGTGACCCAATGGGACGTCAAGTTAATCACCTTGGGATAAAGAAATGGTTGCTTAGAAAAAGCAGACGACGCATTAGAAACTGTAAAATTATATCAAGAAGGGATTTGTCTTAAAATGCTAATAGGCATAAGTTTTGATATAGGGATACGAGAAATAAATTTTCTTATAATGTTCAAAAAGATTAGAAATAAGTGTTTCTAGGTCACCATAGTTTTGAAAAATTATAAGGTTAGGGAGGTACATGTATTGTAACAAAGATTATGAAACTGTGATCTTGTTTGGGTACAAGCACCACACTCTAAGAGAAAGTGACTTTCATCCTCCGCACTCATAGTTTTACAGATATGCAAACGTACCCCACAGGCATATGAAATCAGTTTTATGTTGATCGATCAGATGGATCTCAATCTGATTATAGCCATAAAATCCATCCATGAATGAGAAGATGATGCTTCTGTCACAATTGTCAATGATTTGGTAGATAAACGGGGTAGGGTAGTTGTCCTTAGGACAAGCATTATTCAGGTCCCTTTAATTGACACAAACCCTAATGGCACCCTGTTTTTTGGTAACGGGGACAACATTAGAGACCCAGTTTGTCAAGGGGACAAAATAAATGAAATCATCCTTCAACAACTTTTCAATTTCAACCTTTATGGTCGCAGTTTCTGAGGGTGCACTGGACATAGTTTTTGTTGGACGGGTTTAGCATCGGGATATGTTTGGATCTCATGTACAACAATAGCAGGATCAATCCCAGAAATTTCCTCGTAGCTCCATGAAAATACATTATGGAACTGTTTGAATAAGGCCTTATATGAGGTAATCTCTTCAAGAGAGCAGTTTTGGCCTATACGAATATGTTCCATGACTCAGGGTGTGGTCGAGATGTCGATAAGATAAGTAGCCATAATGTTTTCCAAGTTACCCTCAATTAGCATATCACAAGTGAGGATAGGATATTGGGGGTAGGGAAAGACATCGGGCGAGATGATTGTTTCAATGTGGTTCTCCACCGAATCTAGTGGTGGGAGGAAATACGATCAATGGTGGAGGTCTTCCAATGGGGGTTCATCCACACTCATTATCTCCAAAATGGACTTGTCAAAATGAAAAGTCCAGAGTAGAGGATTGGGTAGGGGCGAACCCCATTGCAAGGGTGGATAATGAGGTGTAGATTCCACTGAAGAGTGGTCATCAGGTGCCGATTGGATAGCCTCATAAGTATATTTTGCTTGTGTGAGAGGCATAACACCTCCAATCGAATCCAACTTATCAAGATCGGGCACGAGCCATTGGTCAATGGAGTGGGATGGTGAGGGGATCATAAAATAAATTATGTTCACCATGGAAACATGGGAAGGGGGATCCGACAATGGAAATACTCCCATGAGGGATGATTCTTTAAGGATTCCTACCCCCACACTCTCATATATATGTGATGAATGACCTAAGAGTGGTACATTTTCTGCAGGATGAGAAGTCGTTTCTGATGTGCAGAAGTCCATTTGGTCGATGGTGACAATATTCCATTGGTGGGGAAATTGTACGATGTAGAATACAGATGATGCGACCGCAGTCATGGCATAAAACCAATTATGACCAAGGATTAAATTATAATCCAATGGGGTGGAGACTACCTCTATGTTAATGGAAATGGTCTTTCCTCCTAACTCTATTGCCAAAGATTGTAACAACCCATGTGGTTGGAACCCACAACCGTCAAATGATTTCAAAGTGGTAGGGGAAAGGTTCAATTCGGGAGAGCCAATGGCTCTCCAACAGGATAACGACATTACAGAGGTGGAGGCTCCTTCGTCTAAAACAGTACGATGGATGCTTTTCCCAGCGACGTTTGTGACAATTTGGAATGCAAGTTGGTGGGAAATCCTTAGTTTGAAATACTCAAGTCGGAACATAATGGTGTTTGAGAAATCAGGGTCTACAACGTCGATAGTAGCGAGGAGAGTCTTACGCTGGTTAGGACAGTTTTCTAAGACTTCCAACGTCGACATAGCACAAGGATATTGTGTTAAGTCCTCTACAATGTTGTATTTTTAAGGAGCCCGAGCATTGGGATTTAAAAATAGATTCTCTAATTGTGCTCTTGGGTGGACGTAGCACTGAATCAAGGGAAGGTTTCTTGATAATGAGAGGACCTTGTGGTAGGGGAATATTCGATGTAGATGCAGAAGGTTTTTCAGTATTACTTATGTTAGATTCCTTAGTTGGGACTGAGTCATAGGAATATGATTGAGTGTTCAAGTTGATAGTTTCACTACGCATCATGCGAACATGAGCGGTCGAGGATGGTTCTCCTTGTGAAGGAGAGGTTTGTTGTGCAATCATCTGTTGTTGTTGGGTGGGGAAGAGATCGATTAAAACTGTGAGTGTAGGGTTCCCCTTGAGGAATTTTTGTACTTCGTCCCGATGTGGGCACTCTTTGGTGAAGTGGTCATCACCGCACAGTAAACAAGGATACTTAACCTTTCGATTTTGTTTGGTGTCGTCGATATTTTTTTGTTTGGGCTCTTGCTGATTAGAATATTTTTGTTTTTCCCTTTTTTCTTCTTTTTACCACCGGATTTTTGAGGTGAAGCAAATTCGATTGAATTCACTTCTTCGGTGGTAGTAGGGTTGGGTGATCTATCGGTGTTGTTCCAAGCCTATGGTGGGGGTGGAGTCGAGCTATGGTGGCTATGTGATCCAGCAAAGTGTGGGGCAGGATGGTTCTGAATGGAACCAATGAGATCTCGTGGGTGGTTTTGCTAGGTCGTAGGTAGGGCAGTATGCATCAGGAACAATACCATATAGGGTGCCAAATTGAGCATAGAACAAGTCTAACTACTGGGCATGAGTGATAGCTTGTTCTTCTTTGACGGCCCCACCCATAGCGACATCTTTGGATACAACGGGTAGGAGTGACTTTGTAAACCAATCTGTAAAGAGTTGGTCCGGAATGGGAGCTTTGATCAGGCGTCGTCTCCTCCTCCACTTATGAATATGATCAGAAATGTGAGTGGTAGTGGTTTTTTAGAGAGAATTCAAAATGTATGTACCAGTTTCATAGCAGATTGGTAATTGGAAATGTGTTAAAAATGACATAGCCAAGGACCAAAAACCAGGAAAAGAATGAGGTGGAAACTCAATGTACCACTTGGAATCAATGCCAGTAAGGGTTCACTGGAATAACCTCAAACGGATGGAATCATCCATTAAGGAGTTAGACAAACACCACAAATGATAGGTCATTACATGGTTTTTTGGATCCTCGTCGGGTTTTCCGTCAAACATTAGGATGTCGGATGGTAACTTCACCAGAATGCTTGGCTAATTAGTGCTATGATAAATGGGATCATTAGTCAACCGTGATAAATATGGATACTGGTAGTATTGATAAGGAATCTGTGTACCAGTAGGACCGGGTACCGATTGGTTGTAAGGTCCTCTCGTAGAGAATTGGTTGTGTGGGGGTGGGCCGCTAGGGTTGGAAGGTGGACCCAAAGGGGGGTCCCTGGCCGCTAGGATAAGGTGGTCCTCCAACGAAAGGTGGGGGTCCTCCCCCTCTAGAATGGGGTAGTCCTCTGCCATAAGATGGGATTCCTCCTCCTCCAGAATGAGGTGGTCCTCCACTATAAGGTGGGGGTCCTCCTCCTCCAGAATGGGGTGGTGGTGGTGGTGGTGGACCGGATGGTGGTGGAGGTGGTGGGACAGTTGGTGGATGTGGTGGGGGTCCTGTTGGTAGAACATTATGGTGTCCCCATGGGGTATTTTTGTTCCCATGATAAGGTAAGCTAGGAAAAAGGTTTCTTGGATAGGTTTTTCTGATATTAGGATTATGATGTCCTGGAAAAATATGCCCCCATGAGGGTTGGGTCCAAATAGGTGGACCCCCTATATGATGGGTCCATATAGGTTGTCCCCTGGTTGGAAAAGTACTTCCAACCATACGATAGCTTGGATGTGAAGTATGTCCTCCACTCACGTTATGAATACTAACTGGGTGGTTCCCCCCAGTCAGGTTAGGTCCACTAACCAGGTGTTCCCCCCTGTCGAAAATTTCCCACTTATTGGAATGTGCGTGTTGACCGAATGCTGACCACTAATGCTGGGTTGACCTGTAACAAATGGTTGACTAATAATAAAGGGATTACTTACGATAGATTGTAAACTAACAGGTAGATTATATATGTCCCTCAAATTTTGAGGTGGGGGAGGTGGAGGTAATGTCCCAATGACGTAGTTAATAGAAGTTGAAGGTTTCCCTTCATAGGTTGGGGTTAGAGGAGATGTAGAACTGGTCACCTGACTTTGAGGTGTACTAATAGGAAACGAGGGTTGACCTGGTTCATAAGTGGTCATGTTAGATATGGGTGTTTCTGGTGAAATAAAAGTTAAAGAACGTACAGGGGAATATTGAAATATGGGTACTTCCGAGATACATACTCTACGTGAGAGACTTTGGAATCTAAGTTGTTCTCTATTCATGTGTAAATAGTTCATGTTCTCATAGAGTGGTGCAAGGAACTCGTCGGTAGGGATCCATCGACGAGGTATAGTTTCTTCCATGGGAAGTGACCCAAAATCGGAAACATGTCGACCTAAAGAGGTGTCCCAAAAAGATGCACTTGGACCAAATGTTGTTGATACAGGGTCATCATGGGGCTGAATGAAAACCCAATATGTAGCTCTAGGATGTCCTTCCATCTAATGATGTGTCATATGAGGTAGGTTTCTCCAAGATCAAATGTCCCATAGGATGAGATATGGGTGGACTTGCGGGAGACAAATAGTTCATTCTCGACTCTAAGGTAGAGGTATCTTCCTCATGTGACATAGATGTAATAGTTTGGTCCATGTTTTCTCTCGAGTTCTCCTCCTAGTTAAGGGGATATTCAGGTGGAAAATTAAAAAACCTTTGGGATCTTCTCAAAGGTTGATCAGCTAGAGCGACTGAACCAAAATTGATCCTAAGTGTTTTCTATACAAAAAGAAAAATGCAATCCAAAATCTACACAAACTAAAGCTACAAGAAAACTTAGGTGGTAGGAGTGGATTAAATGGTATGGAACCTCACAGGATTATTAAGGAGGTGAAACTTGTGATATACCACAGGGTCCAACAGTTATACCCAGCCCAATCTTTTAGAGCACTAACCAAGGAGGATTAGGACCGTACCCTTGACCATATAACCCGAATACCTGAAGCATATGCGTAGTATCTCCCTGAGTGTTGTTCTCAGTGTATTTCCACGCCAAGATGACCAATAGGTTAGCTCGGATTATTACATGAATCCTAGAAGGGTCTGTCGATATACTCAAGGTATGTGGGAGCTCAGATCCGTAGTGGTGTTGTCTAATGCACAACTATATGACAAGAGCCTTTCGATATACTATCGAGTACGTGAAGTACCTTTCGATATACCCAAGGGTAGGTGAAAGGCCATTTGATATACTATTTGGTACGTCGAAGAACCACAAGCTCTCGGGATGCAGTGCAGGAAAAGAATGATAGATTCCATGCTTAAAGACATCGGAACACATCTCTAACCTAACACAAAAGTTCCTATTCAGTCTAGCTCTGATACCATGTTAAGTTTAAACCAAATAGACAAACAAGATCTCTGAAAGAAACACAATCACAAGATAGACACACAATATACCCTGGGAAACCCTCATGGGGTAGAAAACCCAGCAAAGCTTTCCTCAATAAGATGATCAACCAAAATACAAGATGTGCTCCTTCTCCTTGACTCCTTAGCAGATCTCCTCAACTAGTGCGCACTCTTCCACAAGTGAGTGAATGATCTAATGAGGAGTTCACCTCCTCTATTTATACTTGACTCCCAACTGACTAAAAGACTAATGGGGCCGACCTCACCTGGAGAAGTCTAATAACCCCTAAAATATAACTTCTGGGCCGACCCACACATGGTGGGTCTAATAACCCTAGTTAATACAAACCCCTGGAGGAATAAACATCTCCAGATACATGAAAGGGTTACCTCGGAGGAATGAACCATCTCCGGAATAATAAAGTACAAATATAATATTCTTTGAAGTTACAATATTCAACACTCCCCCTTAACAAGAAGGATATTATAACAACATCTGCAAGAGCAAGGAGTCATCACATATGATACATCTACAAATCATCGGAAGCTTTCTTCAATTCATATTCATTAGTAACTCAACCAGTTACTGGAACAGTGTCGATATCAATCCGATCATCGGCATCGTCATCAGCATCGTCATCATACGATCATTAGCATCGCCATCATACGATCATCAGCATCGTCATCAGCATCGTCATCACACGATCATCAGCATCGTTGTCACACGATCATCAGCATCGTCATCACACGATCATCAGCATCGTCGTCACACGATCATCAGCATCATCATCACACGATCATCAGCATCGTCATCACACGATCATCAGCATCGTCATCACACGATCATCAGCATCGTCATCACACGATCATCAGCATCGTCATCACACGATCATCAGCATCGTCATCACACGATCATCAGCATCGTCATCACACGATCATCAGCATCGTCATCACACGATCATCAGCATCGTCATCACACGATCATCAGCATCGTCGTCACACGATCATCAGCATCATCATCACATGATCATATTCCTAGGATGATCAATCCTGCTCCTTTTAGGACATAGGTCCATGGATGATACAATCCAATCTCCAGTTCTCGGAGACTTCAGTCTACGGATCAATTCTGGGACCTCAGTCCGGGGACGATGCAATCCCCTGCCTGTTCATTCGGGACTTCATTATCGGAGACCCAGTCTACGGTTCTATTCTGGGACCTTAGTCCGGGGACGATACAATCCCCTACCTGTTCATTCAGGATTTCATTATCGGAGACCCAGTCTACGGTTCTATTCTGGGACCTCAGTCCGGGGACGATACAATCCCCTACCTGTTCATTCAGGATTTCATTATCGGAGACCCAGTCTACGGTTCTATTCTGGGACCTCAGTCCGGGGACGATACAATCCCCTACCTTTTCATTCAGGATTTCATTATCGGAGACCCAGTCTACGGTTCTATTCTGGGACCTCAGTCCGGGGACGATACAATCCCCTACCTGTTCATTCAGGATTTCATTATCGGAGACCCAGTCTACGGTTCTATTCTGGGACCTCAGTCCGGGGACGATACAATCCCCTACCTGTTCATTCAGGATTTCATTATCGGAGACCCAGTCTACGGTTCTATTCTGGGACCTCAGTCCGGGGACGATACAATCCCCTACCTGTTCATTCAGGATTTCATTATCGGAGACCCAGTCTACGGTTCTATTTAGGACTGAAAGTCCAGGGATGATCCAATCCCCTCAACTGTCCGCTAAGGACTTCATTCTCGGAGACCTCATGTCTACGGCTCTCTTTAGGACTGAAAGTCCAGGGATGATCCAATCCCCTCAACTGTCCGCTAAGGACTTCATTCTCGGAGACCTCATGTCTACGGCTCTCTTTAGGACTGAAAGTCCAGGGATGATCCAATCCCCTCAACTGTCCACTAAGGACTTCATTCTCGGAGACCTCACGTCTACGGCTCTCTTTAGGACTGAAAGTCCAGGGATGATTCAATCCCCTCAACTGTCCACTAAGGACTTCATTCTCGGAGACCTCACGTCTACGGCTCTCTTTAGGACTGAAATTCCAGGGATGATTCAATCCCCTCAATCTGTGTTCTCATCAATACAAGTACAAGTATCCTCATCCATACAAGTACATAATCAATATCTAGCATCAACAGCATGTATACATCATACATCAAAAGCATGTATTCTTACTAATACATCTAAAAGCATGTATACATCTGTCATCAAAAGCATGTATTCTCACTAATACATCTATCATCAAATCATATATACATCTAACATCAGAAGCATGTATATATCTAGCATGTATTCTCACTAATACATCTATCATCAAATCATATATACATCTAACATCAGAAGCATGTATATATCTAGCATGTATTCTCACTAATACATCTATCATCAAAATCATGTATACATCTAACATCAAAAGCATGTATATATCTAGCATGTATTCTCACTAATACATCTATCATCAAAATCATGTATACATCTAACATCAAAAGCATGTATACATCTAGCATGTATTCTCACTAATACATCTATCATCAAAATCATGTATACATCTAACATCAAAAGCATGTATACATCTAGCATGTATTCTCACTAATACATTTATTATCAAAATCATGTATACATCTAACATCAAAAGCATGTATACATCTAGCATGTATTCTCACTAATACATCTATCATCAAATCATGTATAAGTGAAACTAAATGAAAATAAAATAGTCCTAAATCTAACTATTTCTAAGTGACTAGGTGAAGTCTCACTGTTGATGAGACTTGCTTGTCATCAGGAACCATGCTACTCCCCCTTTCTAGGAGAGTCCTTTTGAACTACACCAAGCTTGTCTCGAAAGTATTCAAATTTCACACGAGACAGTGGTTTGGTAAGGATATCAGCAATTTGATCTTCAGTGCTCACGTACTCAAGCTTGATAGCTCCTTTCTGCACCATATCTCGAATATAGAAGTATCGGATCTCTATGTGTTTTGACTTATCATGGAACACAGGATTTTCTGTCATCTTGATGCAGCTTTGATTATCACACATAATCATAGTGGGATCCATTTCTAAGTCAAACACCCCAGATAACAGTTTCCGAAGCCATACAGCTTCACAGCTGGCAGAGCAAGCAGCTATGTATTCTGCCTCAGCAGAACTGAGGGCCACACTGGATTGTTTCTTGCTGAACCAAGAGATCATGGCAGATCCAAGGCTATAACATCCACCTGAAGTACTTTTTCTGTCTGAGACACTGCCTGCCCAATCAGAGTCTGAGTAACCATGCAAGTTGAATTCATGACTTCCATTATAGAGTAAACCAAAATCTAATGTACCTTTTAAGTACCTCATTACATGCTTTGCAGCTATTAGATGAACCTTTCTGGGTTCTACTAGATACTGACTTAGGGTATTTATAGCAAAGCATATATCTGGTCTAGTATTTGTTAAGTACATTAGTGACCCAATGATCTGTCTATATAAAGTTAGGTCCACTAATTCTGATGAGTCATTAACCAAAATCTTTAAGTTGGAGTCCATGGGAGTGGCCATGGGTTTACACTCCAACATATCAAATCTCTTCAGAATTTCCACAGTATACTTACCTTGATTCAGAAAGATTCCTCTTGGTTCTTGCCACACTTCTAATCCTAAGAAGTAGTGCATCAATCCGAGATCTTTCATCTCGAATTCTGAAGAAAGCTTCTTCTTGCTTTCAATGATTTGTTTCTCATTTCCAGTTAGAAATAGATCATCTACATATAATAAAAGTATAACTGGTTCATCATCCATCACCTTGAGATAAAGGTTTGGGTCAGCTTTACTTTTGGTAAAGCCCATGCTAGTTAAGAAATTATCAATCCTTCCGTACCAAGCTTTGGGAGCTTGTTTCAACCCATATAATGCCTTTTTCAGTTTGCATACATGAGTCCTTCCGTCATTTACCTCAAACCCTTGTGGTTGCTCTATGTATACTTCTTCTTCAATTACACCATTCAGAAAAGCTGTCTTAACATCCATTTGATGTAGTTTCCACTTCATCATGGATGCAAGAGCCATGATAGTTCTAATTGAAGTATACCTAGCAACTGGTGCAAATGTTTCTTCATAGTCAATTCCCTCCTTCTGAGAGAAACCTCTGTCTACAAATCTTGCTTTGTATTTTTCAATACTTCCATCCGCAGCATGTTTTATTTTAAAGATCCATTTGGAAGAAACCACACTTTTGTCTTTTGGTTTGGGAACTATATCCCAAACATCATTTTTCATTATTGACTGATATTCTTCAGTCATTGCTTCTACCCATTCTTTCTTTTGAGCTGCCTCTTCATAGCTGGTAGGTAGTTGATCCACTAGATCACACATCAGGGCCATATAGTTGGATACTAACTTTGGTTTCTTTCTTTCTCTAGTGGAACCTTCAGGAGCACCATATCTTTCTGCTCCTTGAATAATGTCTCTAGCCCATGCTGGTCTTCTTTTCCTTGACAATTCTGTAACAGGAGGTTCTTGTGGTTCCAGCATGTCATGATCCTCTGGTGTGTCCTCTTCAGGAATGTGAGCATTCTCTGAGATTCTGGGAGATGTATCTTCTTCATAAACTTCTTCAAGTTGACACTTTCTAGATTTCTTGAGGGCTGCTTCCTCATCGAAGGTAACATCTCTACTTATTTCTATATGATGGAAACCTGGTATCTAGATTCTGAAGGCTTTGGAGGTTTCACAATAACCAACAAATATTCCCTTCTTACCTGAGGGATCTAATTTGGATCTCTTTTCTTTTGGAATGTGTATGTACACAGGACACCCAAATATTTTGAGATGACTTACCTCAGGCTTCTTTCCTGTAAAGACTTCTTTTGGAGTTTTGAAGTCAAGAGCACTATGAGATAGTCTATTTTGAACATATACTGCTGTCTTGGATGCTTCAGCCCATAGATACATGGGAAGGTCTTGATCATGTATCATAGTCTTTACAGCTTCCATGATGGTTCTATTTTTCCTCTCAGCTACCCCATTTTGTTGGGGATTGTAAGGAGTGGTTAGTTCCCTTTTGATTCCAGCTTCTTTACAGAACTCTTCAAATTCCTTTGAAGTATATTCTCCACCATTATCTGTTCTGAGAATCTTGATTTTCTTGTCTGAGAGGTTTTCTATTAGAGCCTTGAACTCTTTGAATTTTCCAAAGACTTCATTCTTACCCTTTAGGAAGTATATCCAAGTTTTTCTTGAATAGTCATCAATGAAAGAGAGATAGTATTCAAACCCACTTAGAGATGTGGTAGGCATAGGTCCACATACATCTGAGTGTATTAGCTCTAGAGAACCCTTAGTCTTTGTTTCACTTTTCGGAAAGGGATTCTTGATATTCTTCCCTTTCTTGCATCCTTTACATGAGCCATCATGATCAACCTTCAAGTTTGGCAAACCTATAACCATCTTACTCACATATGGTAAAGCTTTATAGTTAATGTGAGCTAGTCTTCTATGCCATAGCTCACTGGGACTAGAAACTTCATGAGTAAGGGCAGATTCTGGATGACCCTTGAGTTTATAAAGTCCTCCTTCTTCTTCACCAATGACAATTGCATCTTTGATTGATTTTCCTTTGGTCCACATGAGTACTTGACCATCTATGAAGGCTACTCTAAATCCTTTCTTGTCTAGTGCAGAGATAGAAAGTAGATTCTTCTTTAAACCTGGGACATATAAAATTTCTTTCATCTTCAAAGGTGTTCCTGAATCAAGCTTGTAGCTTGCTTCACCAATTCCCTTGATGGGATATTGATAATCATCTCCTAGAGATACCTTCTGTGGTGAAGACTTCTCTTCAATCTTGGAGAGAGTTTCCTTATGACCTGTCATGTGCTTTGAAGCACCACTGTCAATGAGCCAAGTGCCTTCACCAGGGGACACAGATCCAGAGAGAGCAGAAAATAGTACATATTCTTCTGGTTCTTCTTTCTTTACTTTAGATCTTTTCTTTTGAGGCCTTTCCTCCACTTCTTCTTCTTCTTCTTCTTCTTCTTCACTGTCATCTTCTGCCATATGAGCATGATGTCTTTTGTGAACAAACCTTTTCTTCTTCTTCTCTGGTAGGGTACAATCTCTGGCATAGTGTCCTAGCTTGAGACAATTGAAGCATTGGACTGTGGAGATGTCTCCCCCTTTCTTTTTGAAGCTATGAGAGGGTTGAGGCCTTTTGTGGTTCACTTTCTTGAAGTAGCCTCTCTTTCCTCTTTTGGTGTGGGTGGCCAAAGCTTGGTCATCCTCTTTGAGAAGTGCTTCTCTGTTGGCAACCCTAGCCTCCTCTTGAACACAATCTTCCCATACTACATCAAACTTCATACTTTCTTTTCTGGCACACATAGTTTGAATGAATGACTCCCAAGGTCTAGTGAGACCATTTAGAGCTGTCATCACAAGTTCATCTTCATCAAGAGTATCACCAATGGCATCTAGTTGTTCTTTGATTAGAGAGACTCTTGAGAAGTAGTCTTGAATGGATTCTCCTTTGTGCATCTTGGTACTTTTCAACTGAGTCCTTAGATTCATCTTCCTGTTGATGTTCTTTCCTTCATACATTCTTCCTAGGGCATCATACATTTCCTTTGGAGTCTTCTTGGAAGACACTTGGGGAATCAAGTGGTCTTTAATGGAATCAGCTATGATTCTCTTTGCCCTAATTAGGTCCTTCCTGTGTTTTTCTTTGGCTTCATCTTCTTCTGGTTCTGCAACTTCCTCCTTGATATAATGAGCAAGATCATTCTCCTCAAGAATGAGACCAATTCTGTATTTCCATGCCCGGAAATTCTCTATGCCTTCTAGCTTGTCTTCAAGCTTAGTATTTGGAGCCATATTCTCTTGGGGGAGTCCAAGAGACAAAGTAGACTTACCTGGGAAGTTACTTTTCACTTTTCCGGAATCTGGAACAGAATTTTATCGCACTTTTGGTAGAATTAGGGTTTGACTTTCCCGGAGTTCTATCCAACCAAAAAGTTCGATCTATAGCTCAAAAGAATGCTCTTGAGAAGAGTTATCCAGCCATGTAATCAGAAATAAAAAATTACAACTTTTTTTCTGAAACCAAAATCTGACGTATCGCACTTTTGGTAGAATTAGGGTTTGACTTTCCCGAAGTTCTACCCAACAAAAAAGTTCGATCTATGGCTCAAAAGAAAGGTATTGATGAGAGCTATCCAGCCATGCAACCAAAAATCAATAATACCAACTTTGGGCTGAAAACCCTAACTTCACCAAAGAGAGAGAAAGAGGTATTCTTACCTTGTGAAAGATGTCCTATTCAGTCTAGCTCTGATACCATGTTAAGTTTAAACCAAATAGACAAACAAGATCTCTGAAAGAAACACAATCACAAGATAGACACACAATATACCCTGGGAAACCCTCATGGGGTAGAAAACCCAGCAAAGCTTTCCTCAATAAGATGATCAACCAAAATACAAGATGTGCTCCTTCTCCTTGACTCCTTAGCAGATCTCCTCAACTAGTGCGCACTCTTCCACAAGTGAGTGAATGATCTAATGAGGAGTTCACCTCCTCTATTTATACTTGACTCCCAACTGACTAAAAGACTAATGGGGCCGACCTCACCTGGAGAAGTCTAATAACCCCTAAAATATAACTTCCGGGCCGACCCACACATGGTGGGTCTAATAACCCTAGTTAATACAAACCCCTGGAGGAATAAACATCTCCAGATACATGAAAGGGTTACCTCGGAGGAATGAACCATCTCCGGAATAATAAAGTACAAATATAATATTCTTTGAAGTTACAATATTCAACAGAAAACATGTGTTAGAGATAGATCATTGCACCTTGTATAAAGGCACATTACGCCAATGACGCGCTCTTCTAAGGCGTAGAGTGTGTCACCTTGAGTTAGACACTCCTTGCTAGAAGGAAGGGTGCGTTGGGGTGACTACAAAAGGAAAAGGTAAAGGACAACACCATTCGTTCTGATGTTTTAGCCCAGGGAACTTTAGGGATTAAGGCATGGAGTTGATACATGAATAATGATGACAAGATTTTGGTGTAACACTTTTTAGAATTAGGTGTAAAAAGATGAAACGTAGAAAATCGGATCACCTTCCAGAATATATAACTTTTATTTATGGAAAAGTGGTATAACCACCCCAAAATGTCATTATTTTAAGATTGGTATGTTATTTTTTCTCTAAAACACAATGCATATGTTCACATTGGTCCATTGGTTTGTTGTGTAAATTGCCAAATTATGAGGAAAAAAATATGTAGAGGTAGGCAACATATGGATCTTGTGCAGGGCTATTTTTCCAAAATTTAAAACTTAATTTTATATTTTTTTTAAAATTACGAAATTCAGTGAAGCCTTAAAACAACATGGTCGAGTGTTGGTCCACCATATCATGGTCTGAACATAATCAATAACATTTTTTTTTATAGCTTGTAGGTATTCTTGTACTCTTGTGCGGGTTCTTTTTTGTTTTTGAAATATGTAAGCCAATCAAAAGTTATAGCCCAAATAAATGACCCATGTTTTTTACAAATTTGACATGAGTGCAGTTAAAAATGAATTTAAAATAAAAAACAATAATAGATCTATTCAAAAAATATATAGTTAGAATCTACACACAGAGCTCGACAAGTGTGTGCAATTTCATCAGTAGTGCACAAGTGGAGCATATGCGGAACTAAGCATGAAAAACATGAAGTTACAGAAATTGGTGTGCTATGTCATAACTTAGATCGATCCTCAAGGTATGGCAATCCGAAGCTAATTCCAAACCTGCAAGGGTGCAAAAAAAAAATTGAATCCAAACACGCGTACACGCAAATACGTGGACGCGCATAGGCGTAGACGCGTTGTTGTGCGCACACGCATAGAGGCACACACGTGTTGTTGTGCACACACTTGTAGATGAGTGCACACATTTATGCACGCTTGCGCTCATTTTTACACCTTCATTTTTTTCTTTCTATCCCTAAATACCCCCTCCCTCTCTATAACCCCACTCCCCCTCTCTTCCTATCCACCCAATCCCCCCCTCTCTTCCACTCTACCCAATCCCTCCTCCCTCCCTCACCCCTCTCTTCTCTCCTTCACCGCAAGGGTTAGGATTTATATTATTACAAAAAAATCACTAACTCGTATTATCCTCATGTACATATAAATCTTCATCCTTATAACCATAAATACATTACCCCTATATCTCAATCCCCAAACCCTTGACCATTAGTCCCTAGCCATTGCAATCCCTAGTCCCTGATACAACTAACCAATATAACTATGGTCCCACTATAATCCTAAACTAGTATAGCCCCTAAAACTCCTAAATACTAACACATAGTGATATATATCCCTTAACCCCTATAATCCTAACCACTTAATCCTAACATCTAAAGTGTCTAGTCAAATAAAAATTAACCACTAACCCTTATAACCTCTAATTCTCATAAACCCTAAACTCTATCATCAAACACCCAACCCTTAAAACCTATAACCCCTAGCCAGCTTAGAGAGATTGTCAGAGAGAGAGAGAGAGAGAGAAAGATTGGAGGCTATGGGTTTAGTGAGATAGAGATTGGGGGTTATGGATTTAGAGAGAGAGAGAGATTGGAGGTTGAGGGATTAGAGAGAGAGAGAGTTGGGGATTGGGGGTTAGGTGATTAAAGAAAGAGAGTGAGAGGGAAATAAATTAGTGGTTATGGGTTTGGGGAGAAACATTAAGAGATTGGTGGTTAAGTGTTTAGAGAGAGAAAACAAGGGTTAGGCATTCAAAGAGAGAAAGAGAGATTGGAGGTTAGAGGTTTAGATAGAGAGAGAGAGAGAGAGAGAGAGAGAGGTATTGGGGGTTACAGGTTTAGAGAGAGAGATATAGAATTAGAGGTATTGGGGGTTGCAGGTTTAAAGGGAGAGAGAGAGAGAATGGAGGTTATGGGTTTAGAGAAAAAGAGGGAGATAAAGGGATAGATTGGTGGCTAGGGGATTAGAGAGAGAGAGAGAGAGAGATTGGAGCTTTGTGGTTTAGAGAGAGAGAGAGAGAGAGAGAGAGAGAGAGAGAGAGAGAGAGAGAGATTGGAGCTTTGTGGTTTAGAGGGAGGGAGAGAGAAATTGGTGGTTATGTGTTTAGAGAGTGAGAGAGAGAGGGAGAGGGAGATAGAGATATAGAGAGACTATATGTCACGATTTTGGAGAGGGAGAAAGTGAGAGATTGGTGGTTTGAGGCCGAGAGAGAGAGAGAGAGAGAGAGAGAGAGAGATTGAAAGTTAGGGGTTTAGAGAGAAAGATCAGTGGTTAGGGGTTTAGAGAGATAGATATTGGAGAGTAGGTGTTGAAAGAGAGAGATATTGGTGGTTAGGGGTTTAGAAAGAGATATATTGGGGCTTAGTGGTTTAGAGAGAGGGAGAGAGTGAGAGAGATAAATAAATATTTCGGGTTAGGGGTTTATAGAGAGAGATTGGTGGTTTACAGAGAGAGAGAGAGAGAGAGAGAGATTGGGTGTTAGGGGTATAGAGAGAGAGAGATATTGTGGGTTAATGGTTTAGAAAGAGAGATAGAGGGAGAGAGAATTATGGTTATGGTTTTAGGTAGAAAGAGAGAGAGATTGGGGTTAAAGGTTTAGAGAGAGAGAGTACGTTAGGGGTAGAGAGAGAGAGAGAGAGAGAGAGAATAGACGTTAGGTGTTTAGAGAAAGAGATAGAAAGAGCGATATTGGGGGATTTGGGTTTAGAGAGAGTGAGGGAGACTAGAGGTTAGGGGTTTAGTGAAATATAGGGAGAGAAAGAGAGGGATTGGTGGTAAGGGGTTCAGAGAGAGAAGAGATTGTTCCTTAACAATTGAGAGAGAGAGAGATTGGTGGTTAGGAATTAAGAGATAGAGAGAGAGAGAGAGAGACTAGATATTAGGATTTTAGAGGGAGGGAGAGAAAGTGAGAGATTAGTGCTTAGGTGTTTAGGGAGAGAGAGATAGATTGGGTTTTTTCTTTAGAGAGAGAGAGACATTAGGGGTTAGAGGTATAGAGAGAGAGAGATATTACAAGTTAGGGGTTAAGGGTTTACAGAGAGAGAGAGAGAGAGAGAGGAGGTTAGGGGTTTAGAGATAGAGAAGGAGAGAGAGAGATTAGAGAAATTAGAGGTTAGGAGTTTAGATAGAGAGTGAAAGATTGGTGGTTTAGAGAGAGATGTTGGGGTTTAAGGGTTTAGAGAGAGAGAGAGATTGGGGGATAGGTGTTTAGAGAGAGAGAGATTGGGGGCTAGGGGTTTACAGAGAGAGAGAGAGAGAGAGAGAGAGAGATTGGATTTTAAGGGATTAGAGGGAGAGAGATGGAGGGAGGTTGGTTTCTAGGGGTACAAAGATAAACAGAAAGAGATTGTAGCTTAGGGGTTTAGAGAGAGAGAGAGAGATTAGAGTGTATGGGTTTAGAGAGAAATATATTGGTGGTAAGGTGTTTAAAGAGATAATTAGAAAGAGAGAGGTATTGGAGGTTAGGGGTTGAGAATGAGAGAGAGGTTGGTGGTTAAGGTTTTAGAGAGAGAGAGAGACAGAGAGAGAGAGAGACAGAGAGAGAGAGAGAGAGAGAGAGAGAGAGAGAAATTGGGGGTTAGGGGTTTAGAGAGAGAGATTGGAGATTAGGGGTTCAGAGAGGGAGATTGAGAGAGAGAGAGAGAGAGAAAGAAAGAAAGAAAGAAAAACACTAGTGGTTAGTGGTTGAGAGAGAGAGAGAGAGAGATTGGGGTTATAGGTTTAGAGAGAGAGAGAGAGAGAGGTAGAGGGAGAGAAATTGATGGTCAGGGGTTTAGGTAGAATGAGAGATATAGTGGGGGTTAAGGGTTTAAAGAGAGAGAGTGGGGATTAAGTGTTTAGAGAGAGAGAAAAATATTTGGGGTCATGGGTTTAGACAGAGATATTGGTGGTTAGGGGTTTAAAGAGAGAGGGCTAGATTTTAGGGTCTTAGAGACAGAGAAAGATTGGTTGATAGGTGTCTAGAGAGAGAGAAAGTGATAGAGATTGGGGGTTAGGGGTTTAGAGAGAGAGAGATTATGGGTTAGGAGCATAAAGAGAGGTATTGAAAGTTAAAGGGATTGCAAAGAGATAAAAAGAGAGAGATTGGGAGTTATGGGTTTACAAAGAGAGGGAGATATTGGGAGAGAGAGAGAGAGATTTTGTGTTAGGATTTTAGAGAGAGAGAGAGAGAGATTGGGTGTTAGGGGTTCAGAGAGTGGGATATGGAGAGGGATTGGGGGTTATGGGTTTAGAGAGGGAGAGATTGGAGCTTAGGGGTTTAGAGAGAGAGATAGAGTGAAATAAATAGATTGATAGTTAGGGGCTTAGAGAGAGAGAGAGATTAGAGCTTCATGGTTGAGAGAGAGAGATATTGGTGGTTAGTTATTTATAGAGAGAGAGAGAGAGAGAGAGATTGGAGGTTATGGGTTTAGTCAGATAGAGATTTGGGATTAGGGTTTTAGAGAGAGAGAGAGAGATCGGGGGTAGAGGTTTAGAGAGAGAGAGAGATTGGGGGTTATGTGTATAGATATATATATATATATATTGAGGGTTAGGTGTAAAGAGAGAGAGAGAGAGATTAAAATTTAGGGGTTTAGAGAGAGGTATAGAAAGAGAGAGATCAATTTTTAGGGGTTTAGAAATAGAGAGATATTGAAGGTTAGGGGATTACGGAGAGAGAGAGAGAGAGATAGATTGGTGGTGAGGGGTATAGAGAGAGAGAGAGAGAGAGAGAGAGAGAGAGAGAGAGAGATTGTGGTTTAATGGTTTAGAGAGAGACATAAAGGGAGATAAAATGGTGGTTAGGGTCTTACATAGGAAGAGATAGATATTGGGGTATAATGGGTTAGAGAGAGAGGTGGTTATCGATTTAGAGCTCGATAAAGTGAGATATTGGTGGTTTCGTATCAGGAGAGAGAGAGAGAGAGAGGGAGAGAGATTGGTGGTTAGGGGTAGAGAGAGCAAGAGAGAGTGGTGGATTGGAATTTAGGGTTTAGAGGCACATATAGAAAGAGAGAGATTAGGTGTTAAAGGTTGAGAGAGAGATATATATTGGAGCTTAGGGGATGAAAGAGAGATATATATTAGATCATATGAGTTTAGAGAGAGAGATTGGTGGTAAGGGGTTTAGAGAGAGATATATTGGTGGTAAGGGGTTCAAAGAGAGAGAGAGATATTGGGACTCGGGGATTTAGATAGAGAGATAAATATTGGGGATTATGGGTTTAGAGGGAAATAAATAGATCAAGAAGGTTTGAAAAGAGAGAAAAATTAGGGTTAGGTGTTTATAGAGAGATGGAGAAAAATTTGAGGTTAGGAGTTTAAATGGAGAGAGAGAGAGAGATTGCAGGTTAGGGGTTTAGAGGGATAACTCATTACCCCTATAACCCTTAAATACTACCAATTTGGAACACTAAAATATGTAACCTTTAACCCCATAACCTTAACAACTCTTAACCTGCAATTCTTATAACACTAACCCCTACCACCTTTAACCCATATACACTCTATCCCTTTGAACCCCCATATATTTAAAACTAATAATCCCTATAATTCATAACATATTAACATCAACCAACAAAACCCCAAAATGGTAACCTAAATAATCCCTAACCCATATTCACCATGTAACCCTATCACCCATAAACCCTTAACTCTAACACAAATAACAACTAACACTAAATTCTTGACCAATAAAACCCTTCCTAACCATAGAACTTATAATCCCTAGCCCCCATGAGCCTTTATGAACCCTACTATCTATCTTGAAATCATTTTTATAACCTTTATTTGTATGGAATTTATAATAATTTATTAGTGTTAACCCCAAATACCTTAACCCTTAAATCCTAGTTAACTCAAAACACCTTAACTGTAACATCCCTCATTTTTGACCTAATAAATTTGTATAAATATAAACAATTATTGTAATCGTTTCTGGTGAGGAGCTCAAGGCCAAGGCCCCACCAGTAAACGTTGTATGGCATGGTATTTATTTCTTAAAATTGTAAATCTAGGTCACTAAAAAGTTGAGATACGACTACATCATGACAGACTGAGTCCATTTAAGAGAAAGAGGTTGATTGGCTATAAAGCCATGAGAGCTAAAGATATAGATGATGATATATCATCCTGGTGCCATAGGCACATAGAGGAAAGTAACGATTTAATTAGTCGACTCGAGACAGGTTATCCAAAAGCTAAATAACCTAATGGTCGCAAACTTTAAAGAAAATCCTAATGACGTATCCATTAGGTTAAAAGATAAACTCTCATTTGTTAATTCTAATTATACCGAGAGGCACTCTACAACCCAATATGAGGGAGATCTTGTGAGTCGAGTGTCTGTCAATATTGTCGGCTAAAAATAAAATGTAGTAATAAAAAGTAAAAAGTAATAATATGAGGGAGATCTTGTAATGTTACGTTTGCCGATATGAGGGAGGTATTGAGAAGAGGTTTGCACCTCGGGAGATTTGATCCCTCTTGACGCTTGATAAAAACCTAGGATTTGGATCTAGGCTGGTTATAGCGAAAGATCATGTTATTATTAAAACCCTAGTTCAAATAAGAAAATGAACTAAGGGACTATGTTACCACCACCTTTAGAAAAAGTAAAGATGATAAGTATTACATATGGTATCAACACCAAAAAGGTGGAAACAAAAATAATAATAAAATAAAAGTATAGACTTACATATGTAAACCACAACTTATCTCAGAATGAGAATAAGTTATAAATCCATGTTAAACCCTTGGGTTATTCTAAGGATACTTAGTATGATTGGCTATTATTTACAAATAAAGATGAAAGTATAAATATGGAGAAAGAGAAAGAGATATGTGATTAACAAAGTGAAAGAGTTTTAGAACCATTGTTATGAAGTTAAATTTTAATGGATGGTTACAAAAAAAACTAGCACATGCTAGTAAGTATGTATATATGAATATATATTAATGCAAAGTGAACATATATTGCATTAAACCTCTATATATACTAGCAAATAAAAATTATAAGTGCCAAGTATATATGTAAAGCAAATACCACCAAGTTTTAGATAAAGCGCACTCCCTAAAACATTAAGCATAGTGGTATTTATTTAAGTATGGGTAGGGGTTGGTTATAAGGAATAAAAGGAAACAAAGTATTAAGAAGTGAGATTTTTTTTATTTTATGGAGAAAAGACATAAGATATTATCTTTACATATTGAAATTATTTATAAATATCAAATGATTAAGGTTTAACCTCATATGAGAACTCGAACTTGAGTGGGGAACGCTCTTGTGTTTTTTTTTTGAGGAAAAACGTTGTAGAGTTTCGTGGACGGTGTCTCCCACGTTGGGGAGAGAACTATGTCTCTTTATTCCATTTGTCATTAAAAGAATAACAACCATAATGATGGGATTAACTTCCAACGGATCACTTTATAGCGGTTGTTCCCTTGTTTTGCATAGTGTGTTGTTATCTTGGATTCGGCTGTCTCCTTAGTGGAGATCGGCTATAACTCCAACAACCCTTCTTGTGACAATTGTCACTTGTAGATGGAGGAAAGACCTATCAGTTTTAGTTGAAGAAACCATTTTAAGAGTGGGACTCTAACCTTTTCCAGCTATTGGAATTAAACCCGCCATTTGTGAGAAAGAAATTCGGCCGTTGCTATAGTGGAGTGCTAGTTTAAAGCTCAACTAATTTTCAGTTTCTTAAAAAACAGAACGAAGTGTGTGACTAGCGCGAATCCTCCAAGAAAATCACATGCATGGGCGTTTATGGAACTAGATGCTTCCCCATGTATGCTTATGTAATGATTTCTCTTTAATGCATAGAAAGTGCTGTCACATCTGCTATTTGTTTCAGTTACACTAAAACGGCGAGTTATCAACTTATAAGTACTTTGACTGTTCTGTATGCGGGGGAGAAAAGCACAGAGAAAGCCATCCCTGCATTAGAGTAATAGATTTTTGCGTTAAGAGTAATAGCATCTTTGTGTCAGAGTAATATAAGATCTCTGCTATAGAATAAGGGGTAGTCTCTACAAAGGAGGTAGAAAACAGCTGCGTGGGGAGAAGAAGTTGGGGAAGACGGATCTGGTCGAGAAGGGACTGACCTCTGCGAAGAGGTTGGGAGGAAGGAAGGGTCAGCCTTCAGCCTGAGTAACGCTGTAGTAATTCACCTCTGCTAATTTTTGGTCTCGAAGGAATGTCAGCCTCAACGTAGTTTGACTAGAGTTACCCACGTAAGTATCTTACCTCTCTAAAGTTTGTGGTCTCTGAAATTTACCGTATCTTTGTTTTGAATATAGTAAATGTGGTAGTAAGATAAATGCAGTAGTATTTTTATTCTTTGCTTCTTGTGGTATGATCAGACTATAAGCTCAGTAATCATCACCCAGTTTGAATAGAGAAAAACGTTGATAGGTTATATCTTTAAGCTCTGGAGTGATGATCGTTTATTCATCTCTGATCGTTTGGGTTACATCTATGTATTTATTTAGCTTCTTCGTTGTGATACGTGATATACCGATCTGATCTGGCAAAATGTGATAACTTCAATCATAGTTCGGATCTATAGCTGAAAACGTTGATAGGTTATACATTTAAGCTCTCGAGGGATGTACATATATATAAACTTGACGTGAGCCTTGATTGATTTGAATAACTTAACCTTCTAGATGGGTGCGGGTTCCTTATACATTTGTTTCTCTGCATCTGAATGTTGTAATACGATCCCTATATTTCTTGCATATTGTCACATGTTCTCTCTAAAAAAGATGGAGCATTGGGGGTTGTTATATTTTGTTCTAATAATATCCAGACAGAGGATAGATTCCCAGCACTGAATTTGATAAAATAGTTAAATTATGATACCTGATAAGTGGAGTTCTGCCGTAAGTAGCTGCACAATTGTTTTCATATTATATTTGTACTATCTATTGACTCATAATCGCTAATGGAGAATAGTGATGTTGTTCTAAATTTCTTATATTAAATTATATTAATTTAAAAAGTGATGAAAGAATTGCAGGAAAATGTACACTACTTTGTAGAGTAAAGTAGAGGTTAAAAGGAAATACATCAAATTAGAAAAGTGAGTTGTGAGATAGATGAGTACGTGGTACATTTGCATAAAAAATTCTTTTATGATAAAAGTCATTTAGGAATTGGAGAAATATATATATATATTTAGGAAGTGTAAAGTCTTTTTTTGGATTTGGAGAATTATACTGACATATCAATAGTTGTAGGTATTAAAGTGAAAAGGTTAAGTGAGGCACTTAGAAAAGATAATTTAAGTTGTCCTCATTAGTATGTTAGATGCTAGGTGTATAATATATCCTTATACTAGTTCATTTATAACTTTTATTTATTTTAAGGATAAGGTTTATGATAACCTTTTTGAGATCTTGTTACGGTTTTATTGCCACCATGAAGTTAATCGAGCTCCAAATTTTAGGGGTGGTTATATATATATATAGTTACAAAATGTAAAGCTCTATATGATAGAGGCTTAGTGGAAGTAAAGAAAATCTTGTTGCAGCAACCCTGTTGCTCGTTGTAATTCTACCACTTTTTGCCTAATAATAAAAGATGCACACACCTTTGTGGACTAGTCCATGTACGGGTGAACCACGTTATATTTTGTCTCCTATGTTTCCTATGATGTTTCTCAATGTGTCTTATGTGTGAGTACTTGTTTCTGTGCTTAAAAATGTTTATGATTACTTTGATGTATACGATTCATATACAAGGTGGGTAGTTGATATAATGCTTCGTTTATGATTATGATTGTGTTGTTACCATTTAGATTGTTTTATTGAAAGAAGTATATGTTTCTTAAAGAATGTATATTAAGACATAATGAAGTTTGTGTTTCCCGCAAGATTTAAGAAATAGTTGACATCTTAAGTTAAGCATTGATTTAGTTAAAAGTAAAACATCTATCTATTCATGCAAAAATGACGGGAGATAGTACTTAATATACATGAATTTCAATGAGGGATCTTTTCCTTGATTATTATAATGACATTTATAAACAGTAATAAACATTGCAAAGTTTTAATTATTTGTAAGCAATAATTTAAGAAAGTAAACCCACACTTTATGTTTCTGCATATATTTAAGTGGCATTTTAGGCACTTAGAAAAGTTTTAAATTTTACGAAATTTTGGGTTCATGACATTAACCCCCTAACCTACAAGTTCTAAATCCCAAAACCCCTAAATACCTAAGCACTTATGCACTTGGGGATTATGGTTTAGAAGAGGGCCTAAATGTCTCTATTGTCTTCCCCCACTTTTTTATTTGGTTTAACATGAGTGTGTGCATGCCTTGGGAGCGTATGCGCTAACAACATGCACATGCAGCAACGTGCACACGCCTCGTTTCGGTACCAAACCTGAAGGTGCATGCGCACTTCTTTAGGCGTGTGCGTGTCCTCTTTTTTTTTCGCTAGTGCAACCCCATTGCAATGGTTTTGGGGAGCAACTTTGTGCGCCCACCCTAGTCTATATTGGTATATACACTAGTGTATATAGCAGTATATCTTTAGCTCTATCAGTATACTAGTATATAAGATCTATTATACACTATTATACCAGTATACCAATATATATAGTGGTGTATATATTGGTATATACACTAATGTATATATTGATATACACTAATAATAGGCCCACACGGGTGTGGCTCATTGGCGATTCGCTTGATATGAAGTCACATGTTGTAAACAGAGGTCACGAGTTCAAATCACACCCAGGCTTACCCATGTCCCATGCTTTCTGGATTTTGTGGGGAACCTAGGGGTATAGTGGTAGCGGGATTGGATCCATGGACCCTATGTCACTCGAGTACCAACCCAGTCTCCAGTTATCGATTCCCCTAGTTAAAAAAAAAGAAGATATACACTAATAATATACACTCGTGTGTATACTCATATATACACTTGTGTATATATTGGTATATAAACTAGTGTATATATTGGTATATACACTAGTGTACATACCAATAGATACACTAGTGTATCTATTGGTATGTACACTAGTGTATATACCAATATATACACTAGTGTATATTACTAGCATATACTAGTGTATATACCAGTGTATACACTAGTATATACATTAGTTTATATTAACCAATATATACATCATCTTAAAAAAAAATATTAAAACAATGACACACATACAATACACATAGATTTACCATAGAAACCCTTGACCAACAAAATATACAAAACTTAGAGTCACACCTCTTTCTTTTTCTTATTGTTTATTCTTAAGCATTTGCAATATAATATATAAGTATTCTACAATATCCAAAACCCTAATACATTAACCCAAACTCACATACAAAAATGATTATGTATATGTGCATCGAGAATCACTTCCACATATACACATATACAAAAGGTGCAGTGGAAGCAATTCCCTGTATGTGCATATACAAAATTGCTTATGTATGTGCACATATACAAAATATGCATGCACATATGGAAGCGCTTCCATATATGTGCCTCATTTACAAATGCACTTTCGTACATCGAAGCATTTTCTTATATACGCATATATAGAAGTTGTTTTCGGAAGGCTTTTTCGTATATGTGCATATATGGAAGGTGTATATATGGAAGCGCTTTCATATATATGTGCTTTTGTATATTCACATATACAAAAGAGCTTTCCTATATGTGCATATATGAAAGTCCTTATGTATATGTGCATTCTATCTATACAAATAAATATGGGTTAAGTGTCACATCCATGATTGATTTAATATGATCATTTGATTTGTAGCCATTCGATATAATTGATGAATGGTGTCTATTCTAGTGCATCTACACTATTGTATATGCTAGTTCATTTAATCTCTCTCTTTATCAAATGCTTATCTATGTCTCTCTCAACCCCCTCTCTCTCTCTCTAACCACCCCCTCTATCTCTCAACCCACTTGCATATAATATCTTTGTCTCTCCAACTCCCCTCTCTCTTCCTCTCCACCCAACCCCCCCCTTCTCTAAACCCACCTTTAACAATATAAACTGGACTTTAATTCTAGCATAGTAAATCCAAACTCCCACAGTTAAACAACCTAACTAAATCTTGAAGCATATCACAAGAAAGGATTTTACTTGAAGGTGTAAAATATTGGAAGGAATGTTGAAACAAATTTGAGTTGAACAAAATTAGTTATTTGGTGAAATCATGCACTTAATTAATACAAGTAACTTTGCTTGTAAACATTAGATTATCATACGTAAAATATAATGAAGTAGATTGGATTTTCGAGTATGCACATCGACATTGCCGACAATATTATGCATCTGACACACACATAATAAATAGATTGTGTTTTGAAATGATTATCTTCTCATCTTGATCATTATTGACCAAATAATTTTAGACCACTTTCATTAGAATTTGGAAAATGACAAAATGATCATATTGTAGATATAATTCCTCATATCGTCATTGTCCATTTGAACTCTTTGTGTGACCTCATATTTTCCACAAATCACTTCAACATAAATTGCCATTGAATATTTCCATCACTGACATTAGAAATTCCTAATACAGAACAATTACCCACCACCAAAACTATGAAAAGGGGGTCCAGTGAGTGCCCACACTACGTCACTCAGAGTGAGTGGGATTCAATGTGCAACATACTAGGGATATTAATTTTTGTCACCATAAAGAGTATGTCAATTATTAAAGTTATATCTCAACTTTATATCATTTAATTAATTAAATTCTTCATGGTTCAACCTACCCACCAAAAAACGCTATCAATTTCCCATGCTTTCACCAACATCATTCATGGTTTTGAATGAATTGTTCATGTTTCAGTGTATGCATTTCTTATGGTTCTATAGAATTATTCATGGTAAATACAATCATCGCTAAATTGTAAAGCACCATGCAATTTTCCTACAATTCACCCACAATGTCAGTCTCCTACCACTACACCTTTATTTTAAATTTGCCTAACCATTACTCACAAGTAAAAAATTATCCTTGTCATTACCAATCATCCCAATGCCATCACCTTGTCACATTCGACCAGTTCATTGCACTCTGCAAGCATATGTTCAACCATGTACTACCACCATTACTATGTGATTCCAACATATGGATATTAAACCCATATCTTCGTTTCAGTGTTATCCCCAAAATCCATCCATATTATCAGATCGTGAACCCTTGATGAATAAAATAGTTTTTATTATTTTGAATTTTAAATTACCTTATTTAAATGAATATGTTTAGAGTCAAAGAAATATAATTTTTTTTATAAATAACTTATTTTAATAATATATATTTTTTTGTAGATATCCATACGCAGTAATTAATGTAAAAGAGAGAGGAATTGCATTCCAGAACATAAGAGAAATCGACTTTTCAATCCCTACAATGGGATCATCATCAGTTTGTTGGTTCGTGATGATGATCCCATAGTAAGGATCGAAACATCAATTTCTCTTAAATATATATTTAATTCTTATAAATAGTATTAATCTAAAAATTTAAAATTGGATGAGAACAGGGAGACAAGTGCAGGAGGGTATATCATCTCCCCAGGGGGGAGCACAAGCATTATTCTTGGAACATCAGTTAGGAAACTAATAACCAAGCCGAAGCCCTTGTGCTTCTTCAAGGAATTTGTTTGGCGAAGGAAAAAGGTTGGAACTCCCTTATAATTCTTGGGGATTCTATGATGAACTCTCCCCTCTGAAATGACTCTTAAGTCTCTCTTCAAAAACATATATAAAGAAGCCCAGTCGCTAGCCACGTTTAGTATTCACCATATCCTAAGGGAAAACAACCATGTTACAGATTTGCAAGCTAATATGGCACTTAAGGAAAAATTTGTTGTTCTGAAGGTAAATGGGGATCACTTCATCAAGCATATTCCTTGACTAATTCTCTCTTCCATCTGCGTTTCTAGTAGTAAGTTCTTACAAAGCAATTATATAAAGAACTAAAGTATGGTTGTATATGCGAAATGGCTATTTGATACTACAGGGACCACCATATTGTGCCACTCTTACATAGATTATCTCGAATTCCATGAGAGGCGATTGGAGAATTTAATGTCATCTCCTGCTGAAGGTGCTGTCTCTCATGCTAATATCTCTATCCGTTGTCACCTTAGATCCCCATAGGCATCAAATTGTTTGTTCATTAATTCAAGAATGGTGAGATATTATCTTGCCAATAATTCCCTAGTCGTATCAATTTTAATGAAGCGTATTGATGCTTCCAAAATTCAAAGGTTGGAGGATGAGCAAGTCGCTCATAGCACAGAAATCGAGTAGCTTAAAAGTCCTACCATGTCAGAAGCATCCATGGAGGGATCTTCTTGCACAATCTTTAGAACTGCTGACCTTAATATCAACCTTGATTTGGATGAAATTAGAGAGCAATAGTTGTTGGATGTCACCGCACCTCAAGCACAACAACAGGCTCAAGCCAGAGTGATGCAGTTACCCAGAAAGTCGGGTTCTATCTAGTTCAATGGTCAAGTTTATTTGTAAATTGCTCTTGGGTTCCTTTTGCAAAATATACACAGGAAATTTTAGTTCTAACTAGTTCAATGGTCAAGTTTTTTTGTAAATTGCTTTTGGGTTCCTTTTGCAGAATATACACAGGAAATTTTGGTTATCTCTTAGAATATAATAGTAAAAGTAAGAATAGGTTTAGAGTAAATTTTGCTCTTTCTAGTCTATATCTAGAAGACAGATGTCTCTCTCTGTTGATAAAGACTATCATAGCGATTGTACTTTTTTTTACCCTTTTAAAATTTTTTATCTTTAATATAATCTTCTTATTTCTTAAAAAAAATTAGATGAGAAGAATTTTTTTTTTAATCTTTACATTTCACTTTTATTAAAAATGATAAGCACATAAAAGATTATGAAAAGGGTACTGCTAAATATTTATATAATAAACACAAAAGAGTATGAAAAGGTGAGATGATAAATATTTATAGTTTTTATTTTTTATTTATTCATTTATATTTATATTTATATATAGAGGGATTCCAATACATATCTATACATAATATAATTTTATTTGAAAAATGTATTATGTATTTTTTTCTTTTTTTCTTTTTTCTTTTATCGAAGATAAAATTGGCTAATGTGGTTATAATGTTTGATATTTTGGATGATAAAATTGGCTAATGTGGTTATAATGTTTGATATTTTGGATTAGTAACACTCAAGTCTCATCCATCTTGGAGTATACCTTTAATAGTTTTGGATGTCTCCAATTCTGTTATGCACCAAGCACTTTCTGAAACAATAACTGAGCATTCGAGTTAACAGGAACATGGCTCAGAATTCTATCATCCATTTTCTTAGGCCCATAATGGTTTCCAAAATAAACCGTTTCGAAATTTCTTTGAATATCGTCTATATTTTCCTCAATTAAAGCAGAAGGGAAATCATAATAGAAATTCTTCGCGCCATCGAACATGACAATTGGTAGGGTGTTTAGAGGATGATCAGTCCATTCTTGAAAATGGAATCAAAAACAGTTTTTGAATGCAACTATGAAAATGGAATCAGCTTTTGAATCTACACATTATCTTTATTCTCGCCTACACAAATTATTTTGAGATTTTTAGGAATTCAAAAATCTATGAAAATGTGACCTTTTTCAGAATTCCAAAATCTAAATCACTCTTTACAAATATCATCAAAGCTATGCAATTAGTGTTTGGGAAACAGTGGACTTGAACGTTTCCCACACTGTATTCCCAAACAGCGGGCTGCGAAGGAAAGATTACAGACAGATTACAGGCTTAAGAGAGACAACAGACTCAACAACTGGTACTATTATTAGAATGCCAATAGTCGACCAATGCATAATCTTTATACAAACGTAGCATTAACTGCACCAGCGATGCAGTTAATGCTACATATTTGATACTGATAACATGGAATCTATCCCCGGCAGTCCATAGAGCCCATACTCCATGGTTTTAGAAGCTGAATTTGGACAACAACTAGATTCAAGACACCTATTTCTATACTAAATCTAAAGATACCATACTAACGGTTTTAAAAGCCGAATTTGGTCATCAACGATAGTATCTATAAGCCCAGGTATGTCGCATCAGCGGCAAGTGAAGTATAGCCCAAGGCAAGTACAGACTTTTTCATTGCAAGAACGTGACAAGCCTGCAGCCAACCAAAAAAAGATTGATCTATGAAGATAATCATTGACGGTATAACACTCACAAATAACAATTAATCAGACATTAAGAAATAAAATAAAAGAAGCTGAGCAATAGAGCTTACTAGGAATTATAGCAGGATCAGAGGCCGCTGGTAGGCATTTGATTTCAAGACGGCCATTGACAGAGTCCCACCAAAACTTGACGATATCCCGTTCCTTGAGACCTTTCCTTGCAACAAAGTGGTACCAATCATTAAGAAACACATAAGTGCCGCAAGAACGTTGGTATAATATCCTGAATTCTTCCTTTATTTCTGTGTTCTCGTCCCTGTCAAGCACTAGGAGCCGAGTACCTCCTTCAACCCTTGCAGCCCTCCCCAATTCATGATCCTCAACATAACCCTTGGGAATTATCATTTTGTGCTGAGCAGCACATATGTCACTCCTGGTCAGCTTTTTCTGAAACCAAAAAATAGTAAGAATGTCCATCATCTGCCGCTGCTCGAAGACTCGAAGCTGCCACGATCTCCTCTGTGGATGTAGGAGGAGAGGTTACAATTTACAAGTGAAAGATGCATCTAGATGGTTCTTTTATGGTGTTCGAGGTTACAATTTACAAGTGAACGATGCATCAGATTGTATAGTGACGGAGGCATCAATCACGAGGTTCTTGATTGTATAGTGATACCTCATAAAAGGTCCTGCACTTCCTCATTGGCCAAGTTAAAGGTTAACTTTGCTCCGGATAGAGAAAATTGTAAGTGACGGTGGCATCGATGACTGGAGTCTTGATTGTATAGTGTCGGAGTCATAAAGTTGGCCGGCCTGCATAAAAGACAACCAAAACGTCCAGATAGAGAAAATCAGCAATCAAAATAAGGATCGCCCCCCCACATTGTCGTGAAAAAGTCTGCTCGAAATTGAAATCTCGGCATATTCCCACAAAGCGCATTGGTGTACAATCGCATGGCTCTGCCGTCTATTTCTCTTACCACGGTGCCGTAAAAGGCACGAACCTTCTGCTATAGTTCCACCCTCCTTCCACTTAAAATTCCGATTTTAGTACGGGCCGATCCCGCGTACAGAATGAAGACAGGTTGAATGGGTGGAATCTTCAATCTTTTTCTATAAAACGCCAAAATTTTCCTTAAATCTTGAGAGGATATAGGCTTTCTTTCTATCTACTTTTTCCTTTAAGTATTATGATGGGTTTTAGAAGATTTCTTGCAATATTTTTTAGTCCATGTCTTCTGGTCAATCAAACTTCGGACCTCCAATTCTTGGTTCTCCATTTCCTCTTTTTGAGCATATTAAACAACTATTTCCATGGTGTCATCACTAAAAACAACAATTGTTTGATCTATTTTATTGGTTTGTAATCAATTAGTGGTTCAAGGAATTGAAACAAAGGATCCATGCTTTTACCAAAATTGTTGGAACGTATGTTGCTATTGGTAATTTTCATGTTCCAATATTTCCCAATGTGATCCAAGCTTTCTTTTATTGAACCAAAGAATTGTATGTATTACTTTTCTTTGGACCATAATAACCCTCTACCCTCATATGCACTAAAACCTTGTTTGAATATCTCCGGATGGAATTGTATTAAGCAATGAGGAGATTTGATTTTCATATCCATGAAGAGGTTTGTTAGCTCTTTTTTTGTCAAATTTTACATCTTTTTATCTCCTTTGAAATTTTTGGGTTATGGGTCGCACACATTTTACATCCTTTATCTTACAACATTAAGATAATAAACACATTTTGAAATGGGGACATAATTCCATTCATATTCATCATCAACAACAACATCATTACATATATTATTGCACTTCAAAAGAGTCATAACTCCATACAAAACCATATTCAATATAACTATATATTGCAAATCCTTTGGCATGTTGATAGTGAGCACATGCAATCCACTAATCAATTGTTCCTTCGTTCTTTATTGTTATGTAGTGTTATGTTAGTCAATTGAAAACTCCGAACTTATTTTGGTTCTCTGGATGTTTCCTGGCAATATCTATCATCCTTTAATAGTACCAATAAGTTCCATATCTATCTCGTTTTGTGTGGATCCTATTGTTTGCATATTAAATGTAACCTTGTCTTCATAAAAAATGATGAGCCCAACAAGCCTTAACCATGCTTGTTTTAACATGCCCTTGAGTCAATTCTAGTCTCCCTTGTTTGTTTCCATCCAAAGCAACGGGGACAACTATGGAATAGTTTGGGACACCTATTCTTGAAACCCATGAAATGTGGAAATCCCTTCCATCGACTTAGATAGGATCAATTCGGATTTGATAATGAATCTTTGATCCTTTTCCTTGTGTTTTGAGATAATTTGACACTCTCTATTTGCAAAATTACTAAGGATTTGCATTGCTCAACACTTTTTTATTGCACATGGGAATTCAAAAAACAAATCTTGTTAAAGCTTGCAAATAGATTGAATTATATTATATTTTTATTTACCAAGACTATCAACCTCTTATTTATTTTGTGAATGGATTGTGAAATCTATTATGCACGCCAATTCTATTTGTTTAGTTAAATTTGTTTTTTTCTTAAACTAAAACATAAATCTTGTCCAGACTTATGATCATAAAGATGCCAGAGTTCTGCATATTCAGTCCATGTTCTATGGTGGATCACCCAAAAACAACAAAATAACAAAACATCTTAGGAAGAAATGATCAACAAAAACTAATATTGATCAAACATATTGACCATGCCCTTATCACAGCATTGATCCTCCATATATTCTTCCCAATAGACATATCCTTCAATTCCTCCATGAGCTTCCTTTGAAAGAATATCAACAGTCATGTTGAATTGCCTATATATATGTTCGAATGAAATATTTTTTTAAAATTATATATAAATTTTTCCAATAAATGTATTTTTTTAATTAAAAATATTTTGTTGAATATATGAATTTTCTAGATTTAATTCTTTATTGAACTATTTTAGTTGAGTCACTAAATTTGGTAGCCATTTTTCTTCTCTATTTGTTAGAGAAAAAAAATAATTATTTTTAACAAAATTTTAAGTGGTTCAATTGTAGGCTATGCATGCATTTTGTCATGTTCTAGTCGATGCTTCCCTGCTCACTGAAGCAGATGCCACACAAAATTTTCTCCTTTTCTACTACCACTATCCGTAGTACACTCCACTTGCTAACATGCATGCTTGCTCCACATGCTAACATGCATGCTTGCTCACCTACTAACATGCATCTAAGTTAAAAACCAAGCACTGGCATTGAGTGCAAGAGCTATAGAAGCACATGTATGCAAATTCAAACATACTTGTTTAATCAATATTTGTGTGGTTGGCCTTGAAATTTGATTTCTTGAAAGATGCTACTCTGCTTGTTTGTTGGTTCTTTTTAGGAATTAAACACGCTCTAATTGGAATAACTCTAGAAATTTATGACTGCAAGGTATTTCATGTAGGCATCAATTTACAACCTGGTGATATAGTTAGATTTTCTTTCACAAAGTTCGTGATGTCTAATTTGCAATTAAATATGAACATTCCTCGCTTAGGGCATTCCAATTCATAATAGCTTGAGTGGGCCTAACTCTTAAGAATATGTGTTTTCTCTGAAGAACATGTGTTTCCTCCTAGGAGGTCATAGGTTCAAATTTGGAGGGCGTAGGGTATGTACACCTCTATAGACTTTAGCAGTTAAATCCTTGTGCAAATGGGGGTCATTAAACCAAATTGGTGTACGGCTTGGTTGTGACCTTAAAATTAGATTCTTACTATTATTATTGTTACTATTATTACTATTCATATGTAAGTGAGACAAGAAGCTGAGAATGAGCTAAAAAGAGCAATATAGAGACTAGAGAGACACTAGGTACTTACCTGACTAGAAAGCAGAGCTAATGAGGATGTTGGTAGTAAGCTTAATCAGCCACGTGTACTTCTTCAGGTATCGAGAGTTTTAATTTGTCAAATAATGGTGGCTTGCAACCAAATCAAGTCATTAAAGGTATCTAACCTTTAGGTCATGCTAGATTAAATGCATTTCTTAAAAAATTTCTCAATTAACGTTCTTTGTGCATTTTCTGTACCTCTGTGAAATGTCATATTTTTTCTCTATGTTATCATATGCATGCATATTTGTTTAAAATCACTTTATGATAATTAAGTGGATAATCAGAGACTTGATTCCAATGGAAAGGTACCTATAAGTATCTCTCTTGCTAAATATAACTGCCACTTGATAAAATATGTGGAAGGGGTTTCTTATTTCACACAAGGTTTTATACCTTATGTTAGTGTCGATTTTGACGTGCATTAAAATATTATTGATTATTATTGTTATACTAATAGTTTGAATTTATATTTCATGAACTATAATATAAAATATGTGGAAGGGGTTTCTTATTTCACACAAGGCTTTATACCTTAAGTTAGTATCGATTTTGACGTGCATTAAAAAAATATTGATTATTATTGTTATACTAATAGTTTGAATTTATATTTCATTAACTATAATAAAATAAAATAAAGTAATTGATTGTTCAATTATAATTTAGTGATTAAATGAAGATGATTATAAGTTAGACAGGAAATAGGAAAGTGCACTTGATATGATGGGGGTTACTCCATGCTCACATAGTAGGCAAAATACTCCCAATGAAGGATGACCTCATCCTGGTTTCATAGCAATTGGTGGATTATGCATGTTCTTGTAGGTGGTAAGGATGGCACTAGGCTAGAGAGTATGGCGAAATCTACATGCATCAAGCAAAATTTCGGAACTGGTTGGGTAGCAAGGAATGCAAGAGAGAAACTATGGATGGAAGAGATATTAGTAGGTTAAATATGATGTGTTTCTTTAGCCCATAGGTCTTAAAAACGATTTTGGTTGGTCTTTCATTGCTTATTCCAAGCAAACCAAGCTCTCGGGGCACTATTAGTTTTTGTAAGATTTTTACTTCACAACGCTAGCCAAGATCGAGGACCCATGACTTGGTCGAAGGAAATACACACAGTGTGGGACTAGCCCACTGGTTGGGAGGGACTACGTTGTAGTGCTGAGTGGAACAAGAAAGTTGAATTAGTCTACCACCAAAAACCACTTATGAAGCCATCGATCAACCTACAATAGATAAAGAGATGACCATTTCCTTACAGTTAATAGATGATTCTTTTTATAGCTTTGATATTTCTTGATCCAATCTTCTAGTGGCACAGGGTCAATATATTTCTATCTCATAACTTGCAGCCATAAACGTGTACCCGTGAAAAGTCTCCAAATGCATTGGACTGTTGGTAATTTTTCAGATATCTGGATTTTTTTTAGTCTCCATCCTCAAAACATCTTTGGTTTGGATTTTCTTTTTCACCTTAGTAAGGGAATGGAATTCTTTTCCTCCTTCCCACTCCAGAGAAACTTAATTAGAAGCTTTATTTTCTTCTTCTGAATCCCAACAGGGTTGTATACAAGTGAGTGCCAATACACTAGTGTGGCCTCCAACACCAATTTACTATTGTGAGTCTAGCCAGAGAGAGAGTGTCAGTTTCCTTCTAATGGATTTTAAACCTCCTGATTTATTTCCTAGTCTCCCATTTCCTCATGATGGAGGAAATGTTTTCCTGGCATTCATCATAATGATTTTCATTTTTCACACCTTCTTATGGTTCATTTTAATTCAGTATTCTCACAAAGAGCGCAACAACAATAGGGGCAATATCAATTGAGAGCAAGAGAGAAACTTCAAAAATGAAAGAAATGTCATGACCAGTAGTGATGGATTGAACTCCCCACAGTCCTAAAGAATCCTAGGATTGTCATTGGCTGGGTTGAATCCCTAATTCACCCGGATTAAATTCGCCTACCTGAGGATAAGAACAAGAATAAACTGAACCAAAAAACAAACATAATACAAGTGCATGCTTGATATGATTACTAGTATGAAGAGTCTTGCAAATTAAGACAAAAGTTGTATATTCATCAAGGTTTGATATCCAATGAGAAAATGAATCCATGTTGGATTTGTAGGAAGGAAACAAAGACATATATGTTTGCTTATCTTTCCTAATTACAACGAGATGTAGATATTTATTTTTCATATTAGTAGCAACTCAGGTTGTAAATTATGAATTAGTTAAAATTTATTACTAGTTCTTTAACATTTACTGTAAATACGTGGATTTTCTAGGTGAAATTAAGTGAATTTGTGGCAAGACACATTGATGAGATGGAAGGAATACTATTAGAAGCAGAGACAGGGGATTTTGTTGGGAAGCACAAAGGATTTTGGTTTTATACAATTGGGTACCGAAGGACCATGGAAATATTTTCAAACACTATTGCCCAATCTCCATTAATGAAAGAACATAGGAAGTCAACAAATAGAAGACATTTTTCATCACTTGATACTGTGACATGAAGAGAAAACAAATGTTGAAGAGGTATTTAATATTATCTAATGAAGTGTTTTGTATATGTTTTTGGGAGGGATTTCTCATATTATTTTTTTATTAATTGGGAAAGGAAGCTTTAGTAAAGTATAGGGTAGAAAGAAACTATGAATCGAAGTATTATGATTGAAGTTTCTATTGGATGTTATCTTGTTTTTCCCAAGGAAAATCTCATGGGATCCCCCTCATCTCTAGAATATATGGATGGAGGGTGACTTAACTGCCAGCCACAATGGTGTTTGGTAACCCTAAGTTACTCTACCAGATTTAAACCTATGACCTATAGAGTCTCCATTTGTAGCATTCCTTGGAAAGATTGTTCAGCCATTTGAGCTAACCCTTGAGGTTCTATTATATGTTATCTACCAAATAGTATGATAACCTACCAAGTCAAAATACCCACATGTTATCTACCAAACAGTATGATAGCCTACCAAGTCAAAATATCCACATATACAACATTAGAATCCCCGTGTAACATCCCCAAAATTTCACTAAAATTTAAAAATTTTCAAGTAGCAATAATTGCTTGTGTTTGCTATGCGGAAATAAAAAAGTGTTAACTTAAACACAACTAAACGCTAAACAAAGTGATTAATGATAACAACTTCTAAAATTTGTCATTAATGACTAAGAGATTAAATTACTTATGAATCACAACAATTGTCTTAACAGCTGTTAACTTAACTAGTGTCTTACAAAGTCATAAAGTCAATTATCGTCAAGCCAACATCAGGATGTTAAATATTTCAATTGTTTACATCATGTAGTTTATTATTCAAACGCATTTTGTCACTTTCGTTCTACGTTATGCATTTTTTATTATAGAGACTAATTGATCGTCTCACTATAATGAAGGGGTCCTTGTATACGCCTCGAGGCTTACTTAGCTTTTGAAAGCTAATGCTCCTAAAACTAATTTGCAGAATGCAGGTAAGATAGGGAAATTCCAACTGAAGCATGCCAATGTTTTTCACTTTATCTTGCAGTACCATGTTAGCCTTTAAAGTTAATTATGACCCTGTAGAGGATTTATCTACCATGCAATCAACTCAGGTATTTTATGTGATTGGGTCAGTTATCTCCGCATAATTTGTATTCGTATAATATGCCTGGTTTTTATCTATTTTGATGAAAAAAAGGATATCCTACTCTATCCAAATCTATGGAGAATTACTTTGTATTTACATCACACCCTTCTATATCGAAACTATAGAGATATACAATGTATTGATATTACATTCCATTGTATCCAAACTTATGGTGGATATTTTGTAATTATATTTCTATTTAATAGGCTATAGGCATAAAACTTATAATATGTCCCATGCACATAAAATAGATTGATCTTACTATAAATTGTGGTTACGGTTAATATGCACGTTCAATATGCATAACTTATATGCATGAAACTATATATATTGTATACATATGTGTTATAGGTCAAACCTGCACCTCTCCGTCCGTGATCACCTCGAGCTGTTGATCACACAAAAGGACAACTTGGATGGAGGAGCATGTTGACCTTAGATGAGACCTTGACCTACTACACCTCCTTGCAAGCTGGCAAAACCTTAAAAAATGTCATTTTGAGACATGAGCGCTACTCTACCTCAATAGACTAGCACCTGTACCCTACTCCAGTGTGCAATAGTAGCGCTCAAACCTCATGGGTGCTACTCCTCTTCAATAGAGTAGCGCTCAACATTTAAAAAGTCATGAGCGCTAGTTGTAAAACACTATAGTAGCGCCCTGGGCGCTACTCCACTGTGAAATAGTAGCGTACACCTCAAAAGATGATTAAAAAATAATTAATTTCATGAAGAGGATTAGTTGCAGTTGGTTTCCCAATTTCCCTAACTTCCTCCATAACCATCTCTCGACCTGAACTGCCTCCCTTGTCCTATAAATACAAGGAGAAATGAAGAGAGGGGTTAGAGACATGAATGCTATTGACAGACTCTTAAAGAGAAGCTTGTGTTGAAGGAGGTTATGCTGGAAGATTTCCAAGCCAGAGAAGAGCAGGAGCCCAGGATCAGGTTGCAGGAGCATGCTGCAAAGTCAGGTATACTTTGTATCATCAATTTGCATTTGACAATAAAAGGTTGAAGCATTTTTCTTGTCCCAAATCAAGCGTTCACTAAATGATGTACTTGTTTGGATATGTTTTGGTTAATATTGATGTTTAAATTGCTTTGACCATTTCATCATTATATATTATCCAAGAAACACTGAGAAAGGTACTTGTATTGCAAGTTTATCGAACAAGAGATTGACTTGAGGATCGAGCGCAAGATCAGATAAGACCTAGGATCGAACTTCGTTCAAAAGGTATGTTCTCAAGACTTATAACTTATTTCCATTCAAAAACATCTCTGTAATACAATTAATATGTTTTCCTGTCATCCCCCTTCAGTTGATGATGTCCGTTTCCTCATTATAGGGTAGTTTTTCCCGCCAACAGACTGGCGACTCCGCTGGGGATTGTTGTCTTTCTTCTCTAGGAAACCTTTCTTGTTTTTCTTTCCAATACTTTATAACTCTTTCAATCCTCTGAGAAGTCCTGTAGGTATCCCTTGCTTGCTTCTCCCTGTTTAATTTCAGTCTTTTGTATCTTTTCAAAGTCATTTTTTAGCTCTTTAAGACCTGAGCGCTACTCTGTTATACATATAGTAGTGCCCATACGCTAGTCTGTATTCATATAGTAGCACCCACCTCTCTTTGAGCGCTGGTTTCCCTACTGCACAGTAGGGTATACTCCTGTAGCTTCCTGTCAGAGGTTAAGTTGAGTTTTCTTCCTTTTTGGGTGGGTTTTTTACTTTGGTTTGGGTCTCCTTGACCGGTTTTTTAGGTCTGTAGCTCTTCTTTGAATATTAATACTCTCCTTTGAGTTTCAATACCCTTCTTTGAGTTTGTTTGTCATCTTTAGATCACTTTCTTACTTGTGGAATGTTTGGTCCATTTATAACTCTTTTTGGAGACTAAGCTTGATTCCTTAGTGAACACTCCTGCTTACCTTTGCCCCGACGATGTGTTGCTGACCTACAAACCTGCATGCTTTGCATTTGTTGTTTGTGACAACACTTGTTTGCTCTTTACCCATCTTATCCTTTTTTTTAGGGTTTGGTCCGTTTTGGATCCTTTGGGGTGTCTTCCAAACTTGTTGAGTTCCAACTTTCCTTGACATTGTGTCTTTTTCGGTATCAAGTGTATTTAGAGTGCTTTAGTTTGCTTCGTTTCTCAATATTTGTGTTAGTAGGGTGGTTGTTAGCTTGCTTGCCTACCGTTTGCTTGGTTGGGTGGTCTTGTTAGGGTTTGATGCTTTGGGTCATTCCTCTTGAGTTTGATTTCTAGTTTGGAGCATCCTCTCCCTTTTTTTTATCTCCACTTTGCTTCCGAGTGTAAAGGCTTTTTCTTTTTGCAAAAAACCTGTAGGACAAGCCTTTGTCGAGCTAGTGTTTTGACAGCTGTAAGCTTAGGAGCAATTTTTAGGCATACTTACACATTGTGCATAAGTCTTATTTGCTTTCCATGTTTATAGTTCTTTTTTCATTTATAATAACAGAAAAAGCAAAAATTTGGTAGCTTAGGGTTAGTAAGGCTTATATTTTTTGCAAGATAACATAGGTTATTTTGTTTAGAATTATTAAAAAAAAAAAAAATTCTTAGACTTGTTTCAGTTTCGCTTTGGAAAGAACATTAAATGAAAAAATAAAAAGTTTTGTTGTTGAAAGTTGTAATTTATGCACTTTGCTTTCCTGTTGCAACCACGCCACACAAACGCACTGCCTTTTGAGTAATAACAGCCCTAAAAATCTTTAATAAAATTAAATAGCAACAATTTTCTTTTTTAGGGATACACTACACCAACTAGTCTTGGTTAGGATCTTGGGTTTAAATCACCTTAAACCACCCAAGGTCACACATTACGTTATCGTAGTTCGACTGTCACAGGTAAACCCACTTCATTCAAAGCTTTCCTGGGATCTATGCAGTAGGTCTTGTGAGATTAGATTGTTGGGAATACTCCTCCTACTTTTTGTTTCGAGCATATACCAAGATTGGATCACATTTGGGGACTCTTTTGAGTTTCGGGATTAGTTACCCTTCCCATTCCTTTTGATTCGACCTGAGATTGTTCCCCCAGGAGTTTTCGGTGTTGTGGTATCCTTAGTATCTGACCATAGGTCCATACACAGGTGACAGTGGAGGGTATATCTGTTGTACCTAGGACATACGTGGGAGGAAATCCCTTGCAGGTCTTTGGGAGGGCGGTTGGGTAATTCCAGCACTTGCACCCTTAGTCATTGTATTGTGGACCCCGGGTAACTATCCTTCATCCTTCGTTGATCTGTCTTGGGCCCTCATCATCCCAGAGTCTTCTCCAGAAGGCATCTTGTTTGCTTGGTTTGCATACTTAGGACTTTTTAGTTGGCGTTCTGTTTGCCCCTTAATCTTAGTGACCACTAGGTTTTCTAGTTTTATTTTTATATATAATCGTGGAAAACCAAGAACTTCATAGGTCAAGAAGGTTGCAAAACCTTCCTCCACTTAGAACAGAACCACTACCGCCAGCTAGACGACAGCGGGTAGACCCCAGTGTTCCTTTGGAAACCACTGGTGAAATAGAACTTCCTGAGGAACTTTTTACAATGGAAAATCCTGAAATAGAAATTCCTGAGGAACTACCACTTGAAATAGAGTTTCCTGAAGAACTACAAATTGCAACAGAAAACCCTGAAATAGAGGTTCCTGAGGAACCACAACTGGGGACTCCATATCAGCGACATTTTAGTTCAGTTGAGATAGAAGATCTCACTTCTGCAGAGTACAGTACTCCTTTTAATCCTCCTCTGACTAATCTTAGAAATCTGCTTCTATTACCCGTTGGTTTCCAGTAGCCTGATTACAGTGCATATAATTTCCCACCTGAGCATTTTATGACTAATCCGGGAGGCGAACTGGGAGTTCCACAAACTCCCACCATAGGTATGAATACCAATACTGTAAATCCTCCTCCTACTGCTACACCGAGTTCAGTACAGACAACCTCTGTGTCCACTCCATCTCTCAGTTTTAATACTAGTACATTAGGTATGCTGAGTTCAACAACTATGGCATCTACCTCTACACCTACTTTTGGACCTAGCAATACGGCTAATCTAGTTCCGCCTCTTGTGACTCAACCGTTATATAACATACCCAGCACATGGATTTCCACACCTAATATAGGGCCAATTGTTTCTGTAATTGTGCCTGTCATGAGTACCATGACCGCACCGTCTACGTCAGCTACTACTGGTTTCAATACCTTTGCAGGTTCCAACACGAATCAAGGTAATATACCTGCAGGAAACGTCCCTTTTTCCTTATTTTTAGGAGGAGGGGGTAACATTTTTAACCAGCAATATGGCGGGGATAACACCTAGCCACAGTGGACGAACCCACAGAGCACTAACCCACTTTCATATGGGTGGGGGAATTTCAATAATACTTTCATGCAACAACAGATGGCAGGGGGAAACCCCTACCAACAGATGGCCGGGGGCAAGCCCTACCAGCAGATGGCAGGGGGAAACCCCTACCCACAAATGACTGGGGGAAACCCCTACTAGCAGACGGCCGGGGAAACCCCTACCAGCAGTTCACAGGTCAAACCATGGGTGGTTCCCCCTTTACGGCCCCAACTTATCAAATACCATCTTGCAGGCCTCGTTTACCATTTCTAGCAAGTTTAAATCTGCCAGATCTTTCCAAGTTGACAAATGATCCAGTGTATCATAACACCACATGGCCACCAATTCCTACCAAGTTACCTTCAGACATTCCAAAGTTTGAAGGAAAAACTGGCGAGGATCCTGGTGACCATGTCACTACTTTCCATTTATGGTGTTCCTCGAACTCCTTAAATGAAGATTCCATTAGGTTGAGACTGTTCCAGAGAACCTTAACCGGTGCTGCAGCTAAATGGTATATCGAGTTACCAACAGCCACTTTCTTCAATTTTCAGGATCTTGCGAGGGTTTTTCTGAATCACTTCCAGCTTCCTGTTCAGTATGATGTCGGAACATACCTTTTGTCTACATTTAGGAAAAATAAAGCCACTCACTTATCTGATCACATTTAGGAGTGGTGAAGACGGAAGAGGCTCATTAAATCCAACATACCTCCAGAATTCCTTCTTGAATGGTATTTGAAATCACTCCTTCCATATATTTCTAAGGAAGTAGCTACTTATGGAGTATCTACCGAGGAGGAAGCCATCTTGCGGACCCAGCAGTTAGACCTTATTTACACACAATCTAGGTTACTTTACGAAATTATACCTGATGCACCGCGATCAAATACTGATCCGAGTAGACCTAAGCCTGGACCACATGCTGACGGCATAGTGGGTTTAGTTGATTCTGTAGCTTTTGAAGCTTTGACTAAACAGGTTCATGCCTTATCTGTTAAACAGTCGACTGCAGAAGTTACTTCCGTCACAACCTCTCCTTCTACTTCTGAATTTGTTAATCAGGTTCTGAACAATCAAAAGGGCCCTCGGCAACCCAATAACAAAAAGAAGGGCAAGAAAGGAGAGGGGAACCATCAAAAGCCCAAAAAAGAGAATGCCGAGGAGGGTAACAAAGAGAATAAGAAGGTTAAGTTCCCTTGTAAACTTTGCAAATAGGATCACCTTACTCATCAATGCCCTCTGCTCGAAGAAGCCCAAAAGCTGCTTCAAGAGAAGAAACCTGTCGTACTGAAAGATCCATTCCCTAAAGGGCAGGGTTCAGCTTCTGGCACCTCCAATGCTGGGGGCACCACACATGCTTCGGTTGATCCAAATTTTTTTAACATGGTTAATTCGGATGCACTCTTACAAACAAGAGCCAGGAACTATACCTCGGACGCACAGAAAAAGGATAAAGAGATTCCAGAATCCTCCACTCCACTGCACATACCTGTGGACCCAAAAGGTGTCTTGAAACGGGCATCGCACAACCCCAACACTCGAGCTGCCTCTAACTACAATGTGGTTGAGGATCTATCCCAGAACCCTTGTGCCATGTCTACCATAGAAGTCTTGCAAAGTTGTCCTTTACAACAAAATGCACTTCTAGCAGCTATTGGAAGTATGGAATCCTCTAACATGTCTGCGCGATTTGATATGGCTGATATCAAATACCGGTTGCCATACCACGTTGCTCTTCAGATAGAAGTTGTCCATGGCCCAATGACCATTAGACGAGTTGTCGTAGATGAGGGCACGTCGACGTGCATAATGTCAATTTCCTGTTGGAAAGCTTTGGATTCTCCTGAGTTAGCCTCTTCTAACACACTGCTTACTGCATTTGATGGCAGGACTTTCCGTCCACACGGGGTCTTGCCGTCATTTGATGTCACATTGGCCGGTAAGACAATCGCTGTAGAAGTAGAAGTTCTGGATGCTCCACTTGATTACAATATGTTATTAGGCAGGAGCTGGACGTATGCCATGTGAGCTATTGCATCGACAATTTTTCGAGTCGTTATGTTCCTGTTTGAAGGTAAGGTCGTTACAATCGATCAGCTTTCTTTCACTCAGAGAAACAACCAGACTTCTTCAGAATCCACAATTCCCTTAGTTGATCAAACCACCTCGGTTAGTGAGAGTTTAGGAGCAGGGCTTTACGGGTCGTTAATAGGCACCTTCGACCTTCCCTCCCCTGTTCTTTTTATGCATTCTGATGTGGGTACTTCTACCGAAACTTTCACAGTTGGTTTAAGAACTGATCTATGGATCCTTCCCACTACATTGGAACCTTCAGTGCCTTTATCCATTGCAGAAGTAGCCTACATGGAAGCACAACATGCTGCAATGGAACATATCGTGACTTCGCGAGTCTCTGCTGAGTCGGATATGGACTATGCTCCGGCATGGTCACTGAATTCCACCCACTCGTTCGATTGTTTAGACACGGTTTTTCCGTCTGATGAAGCCGTCTTAGAAGCCATGATGGGCCTGGACCAACCATGGGAACATATGCATCATAGGTCCTACCTGCTTCCAGATCTAGAAAGGATTGAGAGAGGGGAATTTTTTATGAGACCCGGTGGATTTGTTGATTTGTCATTTTTTCCTTCTACTTCGAAAGCTGTTTATGCTGAGGGAAATATGGCTAGGAAATATGGCTAGTATATCGAGAACAATTCCGATTAACATTTCCACCAAACCCGGGGTCGTGGAAAACATTTTTATTGGTGCAGACTGTTCTCCAGAAGAGATCGCTCTGTATACAAAGCTTTTCAAAGAATTCCGTGACATTTTTTTCCTGTTCATATGAGGAGATGTCAGGCATTGACCTAGCCATCGTGGAGCATGTCATCACGACATACCCTAATGCAAAACCTGTGAGACAAAAGCTCTGTCCTGTGAATCCTAGGAAAGAGGCCGCCATCAAGGCGAAGGTTGAAAAGTTGCTTAAATTCGGATTCATCTATCCGATTGACATGACAGAATGGGTTTTAAATCCTGTTCCAGTTGATAAGAAGCAAGGAACCATTAGAGTCTGTACTGACTTCCAGGACTTGAACAAAGCTTGTCCGAAAGATAACTATCCTACACCGTTTATTGATCAAATCATAGATGCTTGTGTGGGACATGAGATGTTCTCTTTCATGGACAGATTTTCAGGATACAATCAAAGACAAATCAAACCCGGATATCAGCATAAAACAACTTTCATTTTCCCGTGGGGTACCTTTGCTTACCGGAAGATGCCATTTGGCTTGAAGAATGCTAGAGCTACCTTCCAGCAAGCGATGAATTTTGATTTTCATGATATCAAACACATAGTAGAACCTTACTTGGATGACCTCCCGGCATGATCTCGAAAGAGACGGGATCATACAGCTCATCTCAGACCGGTGTTTGAAAGATGCAGACAATATAAGATTCGTTTGAATCCTAACAAGTGCGTGTTCTGCGTCGAATCGGGACGTCTACTAGGCTTCATTTTATCCAGTCATGTCATAATGGTTGACCTGCTCAAAGTAGAGTCAATTGTAAATCTGCCTCCTCCTCGCACATTGCGGCAGCTCTAAAGTCTGCAAGGCAGGTATAATTTCTTATGGTGATTCATCATAAACTATGCTAAGATTACCAAAGGTTTTATGAGACTACTCAAACAAGACTCCTACTTTGTGTGGGATGAAGCTGCTCAAGCATCCCTTGAGGCCTTGAAAAAAGCACTTCTTTTAGCACCCTTGTTGAGCCCACTGGACTACGCAAAAGACTTTCTTTTATATCTGGAAGCGTCTCTTAATACAATTGGCATAGTATTAGTTCAGGAGGGCGATACGCTCCAAGAGCATGTTGTCTACTATCTTTATCGCGCATTGATAGTCCCTGAGGTTAAATATTTGCACGTTGAGAAGTTAACACTTGCCGTGGTCTATGCGGTACAGAGGCTTCGTCACTATATACTTTTACGAACAACTACTGTGATAGCAGAAATCAATCCCTTTCAGTATGTTCTCACTCGACGAATCATCGGTGGGAAATATAATAAATGGATTGTAATCCTACAGGAGTTCGATTTGGTCTTTCAATCAGCCAAGTCGAAGAGATCACTAGTGTTCGCTGAGTTAATCTCAGAGTTTCCGAGTGACCTAGAGCATGTAGAGGAAGAATCATCATTCCCGGATGAACATATTTTCCTCATTGCTTCCTCTGACCCATGGTATGGGGATATCTTAGTATATATCTAGATCTTGAGGTGTCCTACTACTTTTTCTCGAGAAGAGCGACGCAAGCTGAAAATCCATGCGAAGAACTATCTCATCATCTCAAATACTTTGTATCGACGTGGGGTAGATTCCATCTTATGACGTTGCTTAACTCTAGAAGAAGCTGAAGCAGTATTAAATGATGCCCACAGTGGAGCTTGTGGGGGACATCTTTCCGGGCTGGAAACAGCCCAGAAGATACTGCGTGTCGGATATTTTTGGCCCACGATCTTTAAATATTGTGTGGAAGCGGTGAAACGCTCTCGTCCGTGTCAATTTTTCACCAAGAAAATGAGGGCACACCTAGCTCCTCTTCATCCTGTGATTACAGTAGGTCCCTTCACAAAATGGGGGGTTGATTACATGACTTACAATCCAGTTTCCGCTGGAGGGCATCATTACATCATCATTGCCATTGACTACTTCACCAAGTGGGCGGAGACAATGCCTACTGTTAAGGTAGATGGAGAAACTGCCGCTTATTTCGTGTTTAATCAGATTATTGCACGGTTCGGCATACCTAAAGAGATAGTGACTAATCACGACAGTCATTTCCAAAATAACATGATGACTGAGTTCTATACAATGCTTGGTTTTTGACAAGAACATTCGTCTTCATACTATCCACAGGTGAATGGTCAAGTCGAAGGAGTGAACAAAACTTTAAAGGTTATACTACAAAGAACTGTTAATGCCAGTCGAAATAACTGGCACATCATGCTGTACCCGGCTCTTTGGGCTTACCAAGCTAACGTTAAGACTACTATCGGGTTCTCTCCTTTCCAACTTTTGCATGGGATAGAAACAGTCGTATCGATTGAATTCGAGATTCCTTTGCTGAAACTAGCCGTTCAGTTACTACCGGATACTTCAGTACTAGAAGAACGTTTGTTACACTTAGAACATCTAGATGAGTAGCGCCGTGACGCGCTCACAACAAACGAGGTCCACAAAAAATGAGTCAAAGGACAGTATGACAAGTCCGTTAGACCTAGGGTTTTCCTTGAAGGAGACTTGGTTCTACTTTGGGATCAAGACAAAGAACCCCTAGGACCTGGCAAGTTCAATTCCATGTGGCTCGGGCCTTATATAATTTCCAAAGTACTGAAGAAGGGTGCCTACGAGCTGGTAGATTACGAGGGGAATAAGCTGGTCGAGCCTAGAAATGGGCTCTACCTGAAGAAGTACTACGCTTAGGCTGTCATGCTTTTTCTTGTAATATAGCTATATATTTTGTAGAGCTAGTTTTGTTTATGTTTGTTAGGTAATCTTATGTGTGTTTTCTTTTCATGTACCAGATGTCGACTAAACATTTCTTAGGATTTGTTGATGGCGCCAGTCACCACACCCGACAGTTGGCTTCAGTAGCTTGGGTCATTTACTCACCCGCTGGCCAACTAGTCTCTTCGGGGGGGGTTTTTTTGGGTCCCACTACGAATAATGTGGCTGAATATAGTGCAGTTATAGAACTCCTCCGAGATGCTCTCAACCATGGCCTTTCACATTTGGAGGTAAGACTTGACTCACAACTAGTTGTATTTCAGTTAACAGGTGTTTACCAGATTAGAGATCCTATATTGCTACGTCAGTTTCTGCGAGTTAGACTATTGGAAAGACAATTTTATTCTATTATATATGAACACATTCCAAGAAATTTAAACGCTTTAGCTGATTCATTTGCAAACTATGTTCTAGACTGGCATTTGTATCATACACTTTCATAAACAACATTGCACACATAAAATTCAAACACATACACATGTAAATAACCGATACTATATATAGTCGATATTGTATCAGAAAATGTATGAGTTGGATCACAAGTCTAATACAAGTCATATCATAATAGTACAAAACTGGGCCCTGAAGCCTCAAAAATATATATATAATGTATCCATCTCCTATGGAGAAGGAGGGACCTCGTCATCATCAACTGCATTTCGATAACATATGACCAGCCTAGCTATCTTCCGCAACACTCTAAGCCATGTTGGGGGCACCCCAACTACATCTTCCTGCATATCTATAGGTATCTGATCCATACGGCATGCAGGAACATCGTGAGTCAACCGACTCACTTTTCTCTCTATGGTTCCCAGCATAGCATCTGCTACAACCACATCAGTTGGCCTCACGAAGATGGTAGGATGTCCCTCACGACGGACAGGCCCAATGTCTGCATATGACACTTGTTTAGTACTTCAAAATTCATTCATAAAAATCAAATACTTGAAAATTTTGAAAAATTAAATAATTCTCAAAATTAAACATACCAATAGCTCCCCAGGCTCCACCTGGAGGAAGCACCAGCTCTGGATCATGACGGAAATCCAATCCAGCATATGGAAACTACTCAAAGGCGGGCACTTGCCTCTCCCACTACCCCCAGAAATCATCAGTATGATAACAGTAGTGACTTTCCCCACCACCCTGGCAGAGGAATATATCACCCCAACAGCCTAGTCTGGGCTCATTGGGGTTAACCTGAGGTAGAGGCATCCCCAAACTGATAGTAGGTACCCTCTCAAAGAATAAGGTACACAAGATGCTGCCATAACCAAAATTCTTCATACTCCCGGATTTACAACCCGTAAGTTGAGCTTTCATGGAGGCCAGTAAACTAGTACACCAGTCGTATACATGACCTTGTAAGCATCGTACACCAACATGCATAGAGTGCCTGGAAGCTAAGTGTAGTGAGGCACTACCTACCACTCGGTTAAACATACTCACAATTACCTTCAAAGGGAGGCCTTCAATGGTAGAAATCAAGATTTGGCTTCCTGATTTCTCAGCTCCAGCCACACAATATGTATTCAAGTACTCTTGCACCGACCCTATACCCACACTAGAAGACCCCTTCAAATTTATTACATCTCCCCTCTGTGAGAGACTAGTAATGAAGTAAATGTCATCAACTGTAAGCTCCAAAGTTTTCCCTCGGATGAAAAAAGTATTGGTATCCACATCCCAGTACTGAATAGGTCTTCGAAATAATCTATTCAGGGCCCTCATATTTACGGTTCGGTAGAACTTCAACAAACCGCATCTTCGGAGAGCATGGAGAGTGATTGGGTCTTGCATGGCCAGCCTATCTATGTCCTCATGTTCCCTCTCCCTCCATTGAAGAACCATCCTGCACAAAAAATGGAAATTTTTCAGTCCTTGGTGCTTGTTTCTCCATTTTCAGGCTTGAGCGCTACTGTATATACTACACAGAAAAGTATGGGCGCTACTCTATGTGAGCATAGTAGATCCCATCTCCTTCATACACTACTGCTCTTGTCACACAGTAGCGCCTGCGCATAAAATGATGTGAGCATTGCGTTGCAAGTGATTTTTTGGCTCAAAAATTGAAAACTAAACCATAGAAATGCAAGATGGGAGGATTCTAACTTACTTGGCGGAAGAAGAACGCTAATTGGGTGCTTGAATTGATCGCCACGAAGGTTTGAAAGTCCAAGGTTTGCCCCAAATTCTTGCCCTACAAAAACAATTTGGAATTTGAGTTTTTAAATGAAATTACATATATTGAAATCAATTTTAATTTTTACCCACCATTGTTAAATTCCCTATAGTTTCAAATTTTACTAAAATGACCTAATTAATCAATTAATACATACACATGGTGCAATAGTAATTTCACTCATTCGGCTCTCATTTTTTCACTGAATTTTTGTAGGATCAATCTCCTAAGACTATATTTCTCGATGTTAGACCTTGTTAAATAGTTAATAGTTCAAATTCATATATCATTCGAGATTTTTGTCGCGAATTACTAATATTTTTGTTGAAGACCTAGTTTTGGCAGGTTACGAAGCTATGATCCCAGAAGCTGACCTTTAAGTCATTTTAAGCTCTTGTTTGGAATATTTAAACCTAAACAAGATTGTTGAGCAAGCTTGTCCTCTTCGAGCTCATTAAAGTAATCGAAGGCTCATCCACTCAGGTATAGAATTACCCCTTTTCCGGGCCTATGTGGATAAATTACGGAAAAGGTATACTCTAGGTATACTCCTGTATGTGCTAGAAGAGTTCTTATTCCTTTGTTTTATACTTTTTTCTGGGGAGGAGACTAATTATATGAAAAATGACCTTTTGGAGCCTTTCTTTAGGGTTTTCAGGCTCTCTAAACATGAAAACACCAAGCGAGCATTCACCTACTCGGGCTCGATGTGAAATCCACGAAAGGGTAAGTAGAGGACTGTTTAAGTTTTTCAACTCTATAAACAAGAAAACACCGCCGAGCACAGACCAATCCAGGATCGATATAAAATCCATGGATAGGTGTAAAGAGGATTGTTTAAGTTTTTCAGACTCTATAAACAGGAAAACACCAGCAAGCATTAATCTGCTTGGGCTCGATATTAAAATCCACAAGCAGATATATGGAGTTATTGTTTAAGTTTTTCAGACTCCTTAAAATTGAAAACACCGGCGAGCAGGAACTGATCTCGGCTCGATATTAAAATCTAGAGATCAGTAACATAGAGTAATCTTCTATCTCTTCTTCAAACTCTGTAAACAATGAAGAAGGTACTGAGTCTTCCTCCCATGGGATCATTAAACTTTTTACATGGTTGGATCTATTGAGTTTTCATTCTTTCTTGGACTCATTAAAACAATAAGAAAGGTATTCTTTTATCTAAAAAGAATTGGGGATGGGAAAAATGTGTTATACCTTCAATGTCAAAGACAGTTCAGTCAGCTCTATCCTGAACACGGCACCTACTTGAGTCTATCATATCGGTTGGGTTTAGTTTTTGACCTCAGGGTGAACCTGATCTCTGAGTTGTTACTCTCCCGGTTGGTTATTCTTACAACCATATGGAGGGTCTGATAATGTCTCCTACATTTCAGGCTTATCATTTGCCCCTTTATGTCGGAAACTGCCTGAGTCACTTTGTGTCGTGCTCATTGTTCAAGGATATACCCTGTGTCGGCCATTCTGCAGTTTACCTTGACCTCATGTGTCAGCCATCCTAGTGTCAGTCTTGTTACATATTACTCCATATTAGCTCATACCAGTTGAGTGTTCCTCGAGTTGGATGATGGAGGATGCCTTAAGGCCTCCCTTCCAACGGACTTCTTCCCATCGACATCAACTCATTTTTTGCTGTGGGAATGAAGTTTAGAGTTTCGATTAGTACCTTGGAGGTTGCAGTCACCAGTGGCAATTTTCCTCGCTGTTGAATGTCGAGAATACATCAATGTCTCTTCTTCGACAGGATTCCCAAGTGTTCAAATTCAAGTCCACTTATTCACACTTGTTGGATCGTACTAGGTACCTTGGGCCCCATCATCATTATCGGTGGAAGCCCTCGCATTTGTTAACGGTATACATTAATGACCGGTAATCAAACGATACCCACCATGTTCAACTATCAGCTCATCTATTCACATGGTTAGGTTTTGTACCTCGGGTTGTTTTGGATGAAGACCTTGGGATTTTGGATGACATTACTTCATTATGTTATCACCCGAGTTGTGCAAGACTGAGCCTTACTTATATTCATCTCTCCATGAGACATAGATCCAGTTTGTTGTTATGGCTATGATCTTTTAGTTTGACATGGATCCACGCTTGTATTCTAAGTGGCCATGCTATATATACATCTCCTTGTTATGTATCGGAGATCATGTTGTATCACACTACACATCTATATGATGTCAAGAATGTAATTGCTCGCTGACCTTGATCTTTGTTTCAGGTGTTCTTGTGACTTGTTTCCGCGGTTCCTTGCTCCTCGTTTGGATTTGGACTATAATGTATTTCGGCCATCGTTTCCCTCTGACCTCACACATTAGGGGGCATCTGTTATAGGTCAAACCTGCACCTCTCCATCCGTGATCACCTTGAGCTGTTGATCACTCAAAAGGACAACTTGGATGGAGGAGCATGTTGACCTTGACCTACTACACCTCCTTGCAAGCTGGAAAAACCTTAAAAAATGTCATTTTGAGACATGAGCGCTACTCTACCTCAATAGACTAGCGCCTGTACCCTACTCCAGTGTGCAATAGTAGCACTCAAACCTCATGGGTGCTACTCCTCTTCAATAGAGTAGCGCTCAACATTTAAAAAGTCGTGAGCGCTAGTTGTAAAACACTATAGTAGCGCCCTGGGTGCTACTCCACTATGAAATAGTAGCATACACCTCAAAAGATGATTAAAAAATAATTAATTTCACGAAGAGGATTAGTTGCAGTTGGCTTCCCAACTTCCCCAACTTCCTCCATAACCATCTCTCGACCTGAACTGCCTCCCTTGTCCTATAAAAACAAGGAGGAATGAAGAGAGGGGTTAGAGACATGAATGCTATTGAGAGACTCTTAAAGAGAAGCTTGTGTTGAAGGAGGTTATGCTGGAAGATTTCCAAGCTAGAGAAGAGCAGGAGCCCAAGATCAGGTTGCAGGAGCATGCTGCAAAGTCAGGTATACTTTGTATCATCAATTTGCATTTGACAATAAAAGGTTGAAGCATTTTTCTTGTCCCAAATTAAGCGTTCACTAAATGATGTACTTGTTTGGATCTGTTTTGGTTAATATTGATGTTTAAATTGCTTTGACCATTTCATCATTATATATTATCCAAGATACGCTGAGAAAGGTACTTGTATTGTAGGTTTATCGAACAGCAGATTGACTTAAGGATCGAGCGCAAGATCAGATAAGAGCTAGGATCGAACTTCATTCAAAAGGTAGGTTCTCAAGACTTATAACTTATTTCCATTCACAAACATCTCTGTAATACAGTTAATATGCTTACCTGTCATCCCCCTTCAGTTGATGTTGTCTGTTTCCTCATTATAGGGTAGTTTTTCCCGCCAACAATATGCATAAACTATATGCACATACGTTATTGTTAACCATGGTAATGATACGACTTGCAACAACTAACAAAACATGCCCTAACTCTATGCTTAAAAACTATGCCACGAAAATGTATTAAGGTATTAACACCGTAGTGGGTTATGCGTTGGCAGGCACTTCGACGTTGGTAGCTTATGTGTTTAATGAAATTAAATGAAGTTGGTGATCTATATGTTGGAATTCCCTTGTGGCTCGATCTGGACCGTTGATCTCATGGGCAGTCTCGGGTTTTGTGATAAACCCTAACTCCACCATGTAATACTCGCCAAGACAAAGACTGTAGCATTCATTTTTGCATGTAAGAGTGGGGAAGGAGGCCGACAAGCTCTCTGATTTTCAGGGTTTGTAACCCATACTTGTATATGCCTCCTAGGGTTTCAATGGCGTGACCATGTTACCTGTACTATAGTCATAAGAGTTTTGCATGTAATTGTGTTAGTGTATAGGGTTGTAACAATATTTGTAATGCATTTCAGGGTTTCGATACCATGACCTTATACTAGTAATGGTTACTGGTGTTTCAAGGTTTTGCAGTGTTTTACAATTTCGAACTCTTATCAGTGTTTCGATGCTAAATCTTTCTTGTAGCACCATGAGTGTTGATGGAGGTACTGTTCGGTTGTGCCTGGGTATCGACAATATTTACAAGTTTTCAACTCTTTCAGGGTTTGAAACATATACTACTACTGTGTGCATCGGTGGAACCTGGGTACATAGCTATGCTCTAAAAAACATTGCAGGTGAAGTAAAACTCTCCAGTGGTTTTTAGTTGATGGTTTTAACACTAACTTTGGTTTTAAATACTCAGTTCCATGTTTAACTGTTGCTGTGTTTTCTTTTAATGGAAGGTTGCATCCTTGGCAATGTGTTGGGGTTGGACCATAAAGGGATGGAAGCTTTGCTATGTCCTAGTAAACCTCGGTAACATCCCCAAGGGTTTCAATGGTACTGTGAAGATCTTGGCATCATGCTAGTCGTTGTTTAGTAGCCGAGATCTTGGTTTGTTTACTTTAGTTTCGCCTAGAGTTGAAGGTCCTTCAGACTTGGTTATAGTTGGTTGTATTAAATTTTTAAGCCGTAAGGTTTTTTTATTTCTAAGGGATTGAACCCTGGAGATGTGGCTCGCAACGGAAAAATTCACTAGGCCTTGCACTGGTTACTACTATTGTTTGTTGTTGATGTTTAAGATAAAATAATGTTGTGTGTTTTTCGAAGGATTATGTTGTTTTAGGTTTTGCTGCTAGGCCAAACCGTAAAAACTGGGTCGTAACCCTAACATGGATACTTGTTGATACTTCAGTTTGTTGTGTCTTTGCTTAAGAGTTTCGAACTTGGGTCTCGTACTCTTCTTGTTTTTGATAAAAAAAAAGTACATGTTCTTTGTATAGCTAACTGTAGCTTATGCTCAGGATTTTTAAAACCCTGGATAATCAACAGATTTATTTGTTGCTATTTATCCTGTAAATATATTTAAATTCGTATTCTACAGTGATAATGTGTAATAATAATGATAGCGTTTAATACAATTTGCAGATGTAAGAATACTATTTTTCGGTTGCAATATTATATTTAGTTTTGTTTATAAAAGATTTACTTACGAGTTTCAATGTTAAAAGTATTGTAATGTCATTGTTTAGCTTATACATGTTTTTTGTAATGTATAATTCAATGCATGAATTGTTATTATTTATATAGTGAGTTTAGATAATCCTTTGTATAAGTTATTTGATTCGAAATAAATATGTTTGCTATATTATAACATTCATAGGGGAAATACTTAGAATAATAACCTAATGTGAGTAAAAACAAGGGTTTAATCTATTAAACATATGCAATGAAAACCAACTGTGTTCCTATTTAATTTCTGAGCTGTCTACCGACATAAGACAATATTACAGTATGGAAATAATTTAGATTTATTTTTGAAAATAGTTTATTCATAGTATAACATCATTCAGATCTATTCAAAATACCCTTCCCTGTACTAGAGTACGGCACTGTAACCAGTGTGTGGAAAAATGCAGGGAAGCATTACTTATTCAATCATTCGATCATTTAACTATATCATACATTTTGCATTTTAACATATATAACTTACACAAGTAAATATTCATTAGCAGTCTAGAATATTTAAGATTTAATTGAAAAACTAATAACAATAAAACATTCAAATTTATATTACTAGCTTAATAGAAGTAAACAAGATAACACCATTTTGAGCCTGATAACTTGAAGAAGAAACAAACAACAAGCCCGTTCCACCCAACCTGCTCCTGAAGACAGCCAAGTTACCTACCTTAGGACCCTCGAGCCTGTTCACTGAACCAACAGGACGAAGATGTTGTATGGAGTAATTGAATAAATTCCTCTACAACTCAACAGTAGCACTTAGCAGTAGTACTTCCTGCCTTTAGCAATATTGAACTCAGCAATGTGGCTGCACTAGTTCAGAATGCTGTCTTAGTTCACTCAATCACTTCTAACCTTACCCTCATGGAATCTCCTGTGCTCAGAAAATATCACAAGGTAAGAATGAACAGGCCCTACTGAATTCGATGGGTAGATAAGTAGCATGCCTAGGTATTTTGGTCAGCTTATTTCAGTAAATGAGCGACCTGCCCAGTTCCACTTTCTTGGGGAACATGACCATAAAAGTAGGGAAGTTGCCCCCTGCAACAGTTAGAAGTGAGTTGAGGATGCTTCCAAGTGTCAGTTTGCTCTCCACCCCAATCCATTCCTCCTAGTGGGTCAGTGAACACTCATTCAACAGTCTCCTTTGGATGTTTGTGTCCACTTCTATTTATTTATAATAAAATATTCAAAGTAATTAATTATAGTCATCCTTGACCCCACTTGGTCAATAGTCATAAAACTTTACAATAAAAATGAAACATAATGTTTTCTGAATAACATAAAATGTCTAGAACTTGGGTATGTGACAAACACCCCCTCTTAAGTTCAACATCGTCCTCGATGTTATTTTATTCATCATCCTCTTGTTCCTCCTGGAACAACATTGGATATGCCACCCGCATATTACTTTCCAATTCCCATGTTGCTTTTCCCGGACTAAGGTGCTTCCACTGCACCTTTACTTGTCCAATGATAGGATTACGAAGCAAAATTTCTCTCTTGACGAGGATAAAATCCGATTCCACCAGAAAATCGCCTTCTGGTTCTACCTATACACCATTCCAATTAATCACATGAGTAGTATCATGCACATACTTTTTCAAAAGAAAGATGTGAAATACATTATGTACTTTAAGATTCGGTGGCAATGCCAACTGATATGCCATTGGTCCTACCTTGAACAAGATTTCAAAAGGTCCACAATACCTTGGTGCAAATTTAGCATAGCTCCCAATTTTAGGGAGCTCTTTTTAGGCTTTACCTTGAGGAACACATGCTCACCAATCTTAAACTCTTTTGGATTTCTTTTTAGATATGCATGACTTTTCTATCTATCTTGTGTAATTTTCAAATTGCCTTGAACCTGTTTCATGGTTAATTCCATTTCTTTTAATAAATCCTAGCATTAACTTGTCAACTGGATTGCTCCAAGAAATAGGAGTATTACATTTTCTTCCATATAAAATTTCAAAGGGACTGAGTTTTGTTGAAGCTTGGTAATGGTTATTATAAGCAAACTCACCAAGATGTAAATATTCCTCCCATTTACCTGGATGATCCCTAACATACACTCTTAACGTGTCTTCAAGAATCTAATTGACCCATTCGGTCTGTCCATCCATTTGTGGATGAAATGATGTAATGAAATTTAAAGTAGTATTTAAACCTTTAAATAAAGACTTCCAGAAATTCCCTGTAAACTTTGAGTCTCTGTCACAAATTATAACTTTTGGAATCCCATGCAAAAAAAAAATTGCTTCATAAAAATTTCCGCAATGTTAGCAACCTTGTAGGTTGTCTTAACAGGTATGAAGTGGGATGCTTTACTAAGCTTATCCACTACTACCATTACAGAATCATTCTATTTCTGATTTTTAGGTAAACCAGTAATAAAATCAATACTAATTAAGTCCCACTTCCAATCTGGAATAGGAAGTGGCTGCAACAATCCAGCTGGGTGTCGATGTTCAGACTTTACTTGATGACACTCTATACACCTAGCAATATATTCAGCTTCTTCACTTTTCATACATGTCCAAAAATAATCTTTTCTCAGCATTGTTATCATGTTTTGGTAACCAGGATGTCCTGAGTATGGACTTTTATGCAACTCATTTAAAATCAACAACTTAATTTCAACAACATTAGGCACATAAAGTTTGTTTTTAACAACAATAAACCTCTCTCATTAATTCTGAAATCTGTTATTAAATTTTCAACATTATTTTCAGCAACTTTATTAAGTAAAATCTGATATTTTTCATCCATTATGATCCCTTCCTTAGTCTGATTTTCTAGATCAGTTTTATAAGTGATGATTGCTGAAATAAAATTTAGCCTATCATTTCTTCTTAAGGCATCTAGAACCTTATTCTCTTTACCCTTAATGTGTTGAATCTCGAAATCGTATTCGCTAAGGAAAGCTAACCACCTAGCTTGCCTCGCGTTAAGATTTGATTGATCCAATAAATACTTTAACCCTTTATTATCTGTCATTAAAGTAAATTTTCTTCCAATTAAGTGATGGCGCCACATCTTTAATGCATGTATTACAGTAGCCAAATCCAGGTCGTAAGTTGCATAGTTATTTTCATGAATCTTTAACTTCCTATATTCATATGCAATCATGTGAACCTCTTGTGTTAAGAACCCACCAATTCCATCATTGCATGCATCAGTGCATACAATGAAATCCTTGTTTGGATCAACAATTTTTAGAATAGGTGTTTTTGTTAACAACTCTTTGTTAAGATTCAATATGCTAAGACATAAAATATCAGCATTGCATTTCATTTCACAACAATAGCATATACATGATCCGGATTTATGTGGGAACAAAACAAAAGATAACATATACATAATCATATACAGAGATATATTGCAAATAACACAGTGATACAGTAAACACATATTATATTAAATAGCAGAAATAGAACAGACTGTAAAATACAATAGCTAGAATGGTGGTAGCTATCTCTGAGAAGAGATGTGGCCGCTATGCTCATTCGTGCCAAGATGAATACAAAGAGAGGCCGAAAGGGCCTATTTATCATAAGCATGAGGGAAAGAATCCCAAACATCCAAAAACCTAACCCTAGAAGATGAACCGTCATAAAGTTTGCGGCCCCAAGGTGGTTAGTTGAACAGTCAACTTCCCGGGGTCATAACTTTTGCATACGATCTCTGTTTGGGGCGCTCGATAGCCCGTTGGAAAAGTCTATCCGAGATTTACAACTTTCGATTGCGCCCAAGTGTATGTTGTTGGAGACCACCTGGTCCCCCAAATCGCCAAAAAATGTCGTTTAGGGCCTCAAAACGGCTCCGGAAGTTCAGGACCCAAAAAACTGCTAAAAATAGTAATTTACCAAAATTGCCAGAAGACTGTTTTGAGCCAGTTGGAAGAGGTGGGCCACCACTGATATCCACCTGGATCAATCCTCCCTCCTTAGGAAGAAATGGTCTCCATTGTGTTAAAGCCCTTATCATATGTCGAGCTGTGTGTCGAGTTGAGCTCTTGGTGCGACATTTGCTGAAGCAGAAATGTTTCCTTTCTTTGAAATCTTGAGAGGGTTGTAATTGTTGTTGATGGCTGCGCTGGAGCTGTTCAACAGTTTTGGTTGTTGTGGTATTTTGCATTGGTGTTGATGGTTTCTTTTTGGGGGAGCACCTTGAATGCGTGGCCTTGCACTGCAAAGGAACTCGAATAGGCGATGCTGCACTGAACTTCTGTTTTTCTTGTTTATGCTGAGTAGAGGGATGATGGGCAGAGGTTGTGGATGTCTCTGCGATATGATGTTCTCCTTTAGTGGCAATTGCGAATAGGGAAAATTTCCTAGCGTGGGAGATTATCTTTCTTCCCTGCTCGTTTGGGGTAGGTGCAACTATCTCTGGTATCCGATAGAGTTGTCCTCCCAAAGTGACAATGACATTGCGAGGTCATGATTCATATACAGCATGATGCTTCCACATATATGGTTGTCCTAAAAGAACATCACATACTTCAAGTGGGGCCACATCACACAGTACCTCATCTTTGAAGGGCTTGATGCCATATGGTAGGCGACATTGGTGACTGACACGGATCCTTCGTCCTTGGCTTAGCCATCCAATGGTGTATGGTTGTGGGTGTGGCGTTATTGGTAGCCCCAATCTCTTGATGACTTCTTCTGAGATCAGGTTCTTCTGGCTGCCGTTGTCCACAACAAAATGTAAGGGAATTCCCTTCACCCACATCTATGAGTGGAAAAGGCGCTCCTCTGCCTCCGACTCTTCAGGCTCCTCTGGCTGAATCTGTGTGGTGGCAACAACGGCACTGGGTTCTGCATCAATGATCTACTTCCCTTTTCGCACGGCCGTGAAATTAGGTTCCGAGTCAGAATCGGAACTGGGATTTGATTCTGAAGCTTTGATCGCAGCCAACAATGACTGTTTTGCATGACAATCATCAGTGTTGTGCCAGGGGCTTTTGTGGAACTCGCACCACTTCCTGGTGTCCTTCTTTGTCTTTTCTTTACACTTCTTCACCTGTGGTTGGGACTGGTTGTCCTTTTCCTGCCCCGTGCTCTGCGAGCCAGAGTTTCCCTTGCCCTGCTTCTGTGCAGGTCCTAAGTCACACTTGTTCTTTTGCTGAAATTTCTGCTCAATTTTGACAGCATATCGATAGGCGGATCCAAGTGAAGAGATTTCTAGGAAATCCATCTCTGTTCGGATGTACCGGTGTAGGCCACTACGATATTTCAGTACTAGGTTCCGCTCGGAGTCCTTGATACCTAGCTTTGTGCGCAAGGTATGAAATTTGTTGGTGTACTCCGACACCGTTTGGTCCCTCTCTTGATGCAGAATGGTCCATTTTGTGTACTGGTCATCATAGTTTCCAACAGAGTAATATTGTTCCTTGACGGCATCTATAAAAGAGGCCTAAGTGGGATTGGAATATTCAAACAATCCAGACTCGTCTGATGAGTTTTGCTCACAATAAGTTTCCCACCAATTTTTGACATGGGGGATGGCCTTAAGGAGCGCAAAGATGATCTTTTCCCTGTTGGAAAATTGGTGGACAGAGAAATACCCTTCTAGTAGATTCAACCATTTATCTAGGGCATCAGCATCGATTTGGCCTTCAAATAAAGGGATATCAAAATTAACTTGTACCTTGAAGGGAGTCGTATCTCCGAAATGGCTGCTCGTTGAGGGTGCATTTGCCGCTGTTGGCATGCGTTGAAGGATCTGGGGGAAATTATCCATCATCTCGTTCCTCTGTCGCGCGAGGGCTTCCTCGAGCAACAACTTGATAGGATCTGCTGCTCTGTCATCTCTCTTTTCTTCCGCCATGGGAGGCCATTTGGGGCGGCGAGAGTGGTCTTCCCCAAGTGAAACTAGTTCGAGACCCAACTCTCTGTATCCTGACCTCGTCGGGGACATGCACCGAGAAACAATCAAAGAGCAGACCGCTCTGATACCACTGATCCGAATTTATGTGGGAACGAAAAAAAAGATAGCATATACAGAATCATATATAGAGATATATTGCAAATAACACAATGATACAGTAAACACATATTCTATTAAATAGCGGAAATAGAATAGACTGTAAAATACAATAGCTAGAATGGTGGTAGCTATCTCTGAGAAGAGATGTGACCGCTATGCTCATTCCTGCCAAGATGAATACAAAGAGAGGCCGAAAGTGCATATTTATCATAAGCATGAGGGAAAGAAACTCAAACATCCAAAAACCTAACCCTAGAAGATGAACCGTCATAAAGTTTGCGGCCCCAAGGTGGTTAGTTGAACAGTCAACTTCCCGGGGTCATAACTTTTGCATACGATCTCCGTTTGGGGCGCTCGATAGCCCGTTGGAAAGGTCTATCTGATATTTACAACTTTTGAGTGCATCCAAGTGTATGTTTTTGGAAACCACTTGGTCCCCCAAATCACCAAAAAATGTCATTTAGGGCCTCAAAACGGCTCCAGAAGTTCAGGACCCGAAAAACTGCTAAAAATAGTAATTTACCAAAATTGCCAGAAGACTGTTTTGAGCCATTTGGAAGAGGTGGGCTGCCACCGATATCCACCTAGATCAATACAGGATCACTGAAAGAACAACAAGCACAACATAAACACAAGAGACACAAATTTATCCTGGGAAACCCTCATGGGGTAGAAAACCCAGCAAAGCTTCCTCAATATAGATGATCAGCAAATACAAAGATGTACACCAAAGACATGAGCTCCTCATCCTCCATAGCAGACCTCTCCCTCACCTATGCGCTATTCACAAGTGAGTGTAGTGTGTGTTAAAATGAGGAACACACCTCCTCTATTTATACACATCTCCGACTTGTATTTTATATTAACTAGGTTGGCCCCAACTTTACCACTGGGTTAAACACCCCATTACAACTGACTGAGCCGACCCCTCTAGGGTGGTCTAATAACCCTTTGACCGACATAACACATACAGGGCCGACCCCCACTGGGGAATTCTAATAACCCAAGTTACCACATTCTGATGGAGGAATAAACATCTCTGGATATACAATAAGATCTTCTCAGAGGAATGAAAGATCTCCAGAATAATAAAGTACAAATATAATATTCTTTGAAGTTACAATATTTCAACACTCCCCCTTAACGAGAAGGATATTATAACAACATCTACATGAGAAAGGAGTCATCAACATCATACATGATACATCTATAAATCATTGGAAGCTTTCTCAACATCATCAGCAACTCAAGCAGTTACTAGAACATCTTCAATACTGGAACATCAACATCTTCAGTACTGAGTCTTTATCTTCTGTAGCACTCGAACAGCTACAGCAACATCAACATCTGGATCCTCACGATCATCAGCATCGTCATCACACGATCATCAACATCATCATCTAAACCATCACGATCAGTAGCATCGTCATCTAGATCATCACAATTAGCAGCATCGTCATCTAGATCAACACGATCAACAACATCGTCATCTAGATCATCACGATCAACAACATTGTCATCTAGATCATCAGTATTAGTATCCACACCAATACAAGTATACACATCATCAATACAAGTATCCTCATCAATAAAAGTATACATACAAGTATCCTCATCAATACATATCACCAATACAAGTATCCTCATCAACACATATCATCAATACAAGTATCCTCATCAATACAAGTATCCTCATCAGTCAAGTATACACAATAGCAGCATACCCTGCAATACACATGATCTACTTAAGACACCTCATCATGTCTAGGGACGATGCATTCCACTCATCAACTTAGCCAAATTCTAAGGACCACTTCTCGGAGACATGCGTCTATGGATCATTTAAGACACCTCATCATGGCTAGGGATGATGCAATCCTCTCATCAACTTAGACAAAGTCTAAGGACCACTTCTCGGAGACATACATCTACAGATCATTTAAGACACCTCATCATGCCTAGGGATGATGCAATCCTCTCATCAAATTAGACAAAGTCTAAGAACCACTTCTCGGAGACATACGTCTATGGATCATTTAAGACACCTCATCATGCCTAGGGATGATGCAATCCTCTCGTCAACTTAGACAAAGTCTAAGGACCACTTATCGGAGACATACGTCTACGGATCAATTCAAGGGAACGAAGTCCAGGGACGATACAATCCCCACTTGTCCACTAAGGAATTCATTCTCAAAGACATAGGTCTATGGATCAATTCAAGGGAACAAATTCCAGGGACGATACAATCCCCAATTGTCCACTAAGGATTTCATTCTTGAAGACATATGTCTACGGATCAATTCAAGGGACCGAAGTCCAGGGACGATACAATCCCCACCTGTCCACTAAGGACTTCATTCTCGAAGACATATGTCTACGGATCAATTTAGAACATGTGTTTAAGGATGATGCAATCCCTCTTCTTTCTCGGAGACATATGTCTACAGATCCTTTTAGAACATGTGTTCAAGGATGATGCAATCCCTCTTCTTTCTCGGAGACATATGTCTACAGATCCTTTTAGAACATGTGTTCAAGGATGATGCAATCCCATCTTCTTTCTCGGAGACATATGTCTACGGATCCTTTTAGAACATGTGTTCAAGGATGATGCAATCCCCTTGTCAACTTAGACCCTATCTAAGGACCATCCACCAACCTCTCTGTCGGCATCACCAATATAGATATCCACATCATCGACCTCATTGTCGATACAAGCAATCTCATCATAAGTGACCACATCACTCCTCCTTTCAAGAAGGGTCCTTCTGAACTACACCAAGCTTGTCTTGGAAATAATCAAACTTTACTTGAGGTAGAGGTTTGGTCAGTACATCGGCAACTTGTTCATCAGTGCCTACAAATTCGAGCTTTATAGTTCCTTCCTGCACCATATCTCGTATATAGAAATATCAAATCTCTATGTGCTTTGACTTATCATGGACCACTAGATTCTCTGCCATCTTGATACAACTCCATTCCTCACACGGGGTCATAGTTGGGTCTATCTCTAAGTCAAACAATCCTGAATCCATACTGCTTCACAACTAGCAGAGCAAGCAGCCATATATTCCGTTTATGCTGAGAGCCACAGTAGACTGCTTCTTGCTAAACCACGAGATCATGGCCGATCCCATACAATAACATCCTCTCGATGTGCTCTTCCTGTCTGATACACTTCCTACCCAATCAACATCTGTGTAGCCATCTAAAGTCATGATCTCCAAGATAACATAGATCAAATTTTATCGTACCCTTTAGGTACCTTATCACATGCTTTGCAACTATCAGGTGAACACATCTAGTTTCCACAAGATACTGACTCAAGGTGTTCACAGCAAGGAATATATCTGGCCTGGTATTCATCAGATACATCAACGACCCAATGATATGTCACATCAACTAACTCTGAGGAGTCATCAGCTAACAACTTCAAGTCAGAACCCATGAGAGTGGCCATGGTTGTACATTCGAACAAATCAATTCTTCTCAAGATTTTCACAGCATACTTTCCTTGGTTGAGAAAGATTCCTTCTGAGCCTTATCATGCTTCCAGTCCTAGGAGGTAATGTATCAATCTGAGATCATTCATCTCAAACTCTGTAGCTAGCTTCTTCTTTCTTTCCATGATCTATTTCTCATTCCCTGTCAGTAAGAGATCATCTACATACAATAATAGTATGATCCATAACCTTAAGGTAAAGGTTAGGAACAACTTTACTTCTGGTAAAACCCAAGCTTGTCAAGAAACTGTCAATTCTCCCTTTGTGACTGAACATCATTAACACTCTGCATTGAGTGATATTCTACATATCTATCTCTGCCATCTCCCGTCATATGGGTCTACTGATATGAGCCTCGAGATCATTCGAACTCCATGGTGAGTTCCTTCTTGCATCCATGTCATCTGTATAAAGAAACCATCTTCAACCTTGTTGAAAGGGTTGAAATCCGCATCACCCATGGTGATCATTAAGCTCATCAATTATCGATCCTAGGTACCCATACAGAGCTTTCTTTAATTGAATCCTGGGAGTTGTCTCGATTCGCACTTCTTCTTCAATTACACTATTAGGATAATTGTCTTATCTAGTCACTTGGAGAAAACATCTCGTCATGATCCTCTTCCTCTTTCTAAGAGAATCTTCTAGCCACGAGACTTTTGTATTATGTTTTATTTGTAAATCTTCTTGTTTAACATCCATCACTTGTTCGTTGTTCATCATTCTTCATGATCTTTCCTACAAATCAAAATTAAGTACATGATTAGTAATACTTCATAATCATCAAATCATGTTGACATGATAACCTATTATGCATACAGATATGATTCACATAGTTATGCAACTATCTTGACCAATACTTTGGCACAACACTTTTCCATATCCTGTATGCATACAGTGGCTATCTAGATTCCTTCCATCTCTACCAGAACATACTATCGAGAGCGTGTACAGCTCTCAGCATGTCAGTAAAGAGGTTTCATTCTAGACAATCAACAATGGAATGTTTGTCCAACTTACCAATCATATGCATATTAGTAGTATATTGTTCAATGCTATATGAATGCTTACACTTAGCATGATATATTCTAGGAATACAAATATGCATACAACTATTACGAGCAATATCATAGACTATTCAGTAATTCAAATAATTATCTTTTTATGTCTTGTGAGGTTGCATCCTTCTTGGTATCGACTTCCCTTCCATGTCATAAGCTTCTGTCCATCCTATACCACTATGCATGCTCAAGTGTGCACTAGTGTCATCCTCATGATCTCATACACAAACATACATTTATTAGTATAATCTCAATATTATCAGAACATTATAATTCTAAATAATCTTAAGTATGTATGGTCATGGTTATTTCATACACAGGTATACTTACTTAAGATCCTAACAAAGTAGGATTCTAACTTGATATAGGAAAACATACCTGGATTATCAAGCTTGGTCATGTCTTAACATACCCAAACAATATCTTCTTTTGTTCTCTTCAATGATTTAGAGATCTTGTACCAGAACCTGCATATCTCATAGGTTAAGCATAGTAGAACAAAGTCATACATACCTTGTAAGTAGAACTTCCATATGATCAAGGATTATGGATGAGTCTTTTTCTTCATGTCATCATGGTCATGGAACTTGATTTGTCTTTCTTGATGTACCTGTATCTTGTTAGAAGACAACATCAACCTCATACAACACCACAGTGCATTAGTACAATCATATAACCCTAATCAATGAATGTCTTGTTAGAATTCAATATGCTAGGACAGAAAATAGCAGCATTACATTCCATTTCACAATAATAGCATATACAGGATCACTGAAGAAACAACAAGCATAGCATAAACACAAGAGACAGAGATTTATCCTGGGAAACCCTCATGGGGTAGAAAACCCAGCAAAGCTTCCTCAATATAGATGACCAGCAATATACAAAGATGAAACCTTGAGACATGATCTCCTCCTCCACAATAGCAGACCTCTCCTCCACAAGTGCGCTATCCTCAAGTGAGTGAGTGTGTGTATAATGAGGAACACACCTCCTCTATTTATACACTACTCTAATATGTATTTTACATAAGTACATGTAGGCTCGTATTTAACCATTAGGTTAAATACCCCATTATAACTGACTAGGACGACCCCTCTAGGGTGGTCTAATAACCCTTTGACCCACATAACACATTTAGGGCCGACCCCCACTAGGGAAGTCTAATAACCAGAGTTACCACATTCCGACGGAGGAATAAACATCTCCAGATATACAATAAGATCTTCACGGAGGAATGAATCATCTCTGGAATAATCAAGTACAAATATAATATTCTTTGAAGTTACAATATCTCAACACTCCCCCTTAACGAGAAGGATATTATAACAGCATCTGCCCGAGCAAGGAGTCATCAACATCATACATGATACATCTATAAATCATTGGAAGCTTTCTTCAATTTGTCTTCATCAGTAACTCAAACAGTTACTGGTACATCAATGTCAACATCAACATCAACATTACGATCATCAGCATCGTAATCACACGATCAGCAACATCGTCATCACACGATCAGCAGCATCGTCATCACATGATTATCAACATCGTCATCACACGATCATCAACATCGTCATCACACGATCATCAGTATCGTCATCACACGATCAACAGCATCGTCATCACATGATCAGCAGCATCGTCATCACATGATCAGCAGCAACATCGTCATCACACGATCATCAGCATCGTCATCACACGATCAACAACATCGTCATCACACGATCATCAGCATCGTCATCACATGATCATCAGTATCGTCATCACACGATCAGCAGCATCGTCATCACATGATCAGTAGCATCGTCATCACACGATCAGCAGCATCATCATCACATGATCATCAGCAGTACAAGTATTCATGCCAATACAAGTGACCATATCAACAATACGAGTATCCTACCGACTCAAGTAGCCACATCATCAATACAAGTATCCTACCGATACAAGTAACCACATCATCAATACAAGTATCCTACCGATACAAGTAACCACATCATCAATACAAGTATCCTACCGATACAAGTAACCACATCATCAATACAAGTATCCTACCGATACAAGTAACCACATCATCAATACAAGTATCCTACCGATACAAGTAACCAAATCATCAATACAAGTATCCTACCGATACAAGTAACCACATCATCAATACAAGTATCCTACCGATACAAGTAACCACATCAAAAATCACTTTCTCGGAGACCATGCGTCTACGGATCAATTCAGGGACCGAAGTCCGGGGATGATACAATCCCCACTTCTCGGAGACCATACGTCTACGGATCAATTCAGGGACCTAAGTCCGGGGATGATACAATCCCCACTTCTCGGAGACCTCACGTCTACGGATCAATTCAGGGACCTAAGTCCGGGGATGATACAATCCCCACTTCTCGGAGACCTCACGTCTACGGATCAATTCAGGGACCTAAGTCCGGGGATGATACAATCCCCACTTCTCGGAGACCTCATGTCTACGGATCAATTCAGGGACCTGAGTCCGGGGATGATACAATCCCCACTTCTCGGAGACCTCACGTCTACGGATCAATTCAGGGACCTAAGTCCGGGGATGATACAATCCCCACTTCTCGGAGACCTCATGTCTACGGATCAATTCAGGGACCTAAGTCCGGGGATGATACAATCCCCACTTCTCGGAGACCTCACGTCTACGGATCAATTCAGGGACCTAAGTCCGGGGATGATACAATCCCCACTTCTCGGAGACCATACGTCTACGGCTCTCTTTAGGACTGAAAGTCCAGGGATGATCCAATCCCCTCAACTGTCCACTAAGGACTTCATTCTCGGAGACCTCACGTCTACGGCTCTCTTTAGGACTGAAAGTCCAGGGATGATCCAATCCCCTCAACTGTCCACTAAGGACTTCATTCTCGGAGACCTCACGTCTACGGCTCTCTTTAGGACTGAAAGTCCAGGGATGATCCAATCCCCTCAACTGTCCACTAAGGACTTCATTCTCGGAGACCTTACGTCTACGGCTCTCTTTAGGACTGAAAGTCCAGGGATGATTCAATCCCCACCTGTCCACTAAGGACTTCATTTTCGGAGACCATACGTCTACGGATCTATTCAGGGACCGAAGTCCAGGGATGATACAATCCCTACCTATCCACTAAGGACTTCATTTTCGGAGACCATACGTCTACGGCTCACTTTAGAACATGTGTTCAAGGATGATACAATCCCCACATGTATTCTCATTAATACAAGTACAAGTATCCTCAACCATACAAGTACATTAATCAATACATGTGTCATCAAAAGTATGTATTATTACCAATACATCTAACATCAAAAGCATGTATAAGTAAAACTAAGTATTCTAAGTATAAGAGTCCTAAATCTAAATATTTCTAAGTATCTAGGTGTGGAGAACAGGTTACCTTGTTGTTCGATGAGACAAACTCATCATCAGTGACTATACTACTCCCCCTTTCGAGGAGGGTCCTTTTGAACTACACCAAGCTTGTCTCAGAAGTATTCAAATTTCACTCGAGACAGAGGTTTGGTTAGTATGTTGGTAACTTCTTCACTTGAGGTAAAGGTTTGGTTAGTACAATGGTAACCTGTTACAAATTCAAACTTTATAGTTCCTTTCCGCGTCATATCTTGTTTGTTCCCTATGTTCTTTGACTTATCATGGAACACTAGATTCTATGTCATCTTGATACAACTCTAATTATTATCACATAGGATCTCAGTTGGTTCTATCTCTAAGTCAAACAATCCTGAAGCCAAACTTCTTCACAACTAGCGGAGCAAGCAGCCATATATTCCGCTTGTGCTGAGAGCCACACTAGACTGCTTCCAGCTAAACCACGAGATCATGGCTAATCCCAGACAATAACATCCTCTCGATGTGTTCTTCCTGTCTGATACACTTCCTGCCCAATCAGAATCTAAATAACCATCTGAAGTCATGATCTTCAAGATAGCATTCTATCGTGTCCTTAAAGTGCCTCATCACATGCTTTGCAACTATCAGGTGAACACATCTAGTTTCCACTAGATACTGACTCAAGGTGTTCACAACAAAGCATATATCTAATCTAGTATATGTTAGATACATCAATGACCCAATAATTTGACTGTACAGAGTTATATCCACTAACTCTGATGAGTCATCCCCTAACAGCTTCAAGTTGGAATCCATAAGAGTGGCCATTCCAACACCTCAAGTTCTTTTAATATTTCTCAGCATACTTTCCTTGGTTGAGAAATATTCCTTCTGAGCCTTGCCATACTTCCAGACCTAGTAAGTAAAGCATCAATTTGAGATCTTTCATTTTCATTTCTGCATTGAATGATCTTCTGCATATCTATCTGTGCCATCTCTCGTTAGATGGGTCTACTGATATGAGCCTCAATATCATTCGAACTCTATGGTGAGTTCCTTCTTGCATCCATGTCATCTGTGTATAGAAATCATATTCAACCTTGTAGCAAAGGTTGAGATCCACATCACCCATGGTGATCATTAAGCTTATCAATTTATTATCGATCCTGGGAACCCATACAAAACCTGATTCACACTTCTTCTTTAATTACACCATTAAGAGAATGGTCTTATCTTAGCCACTTGGAGCAAACATCTCATCATGATTCTCTTCCTCTTTCTAAGAGAATATTCTAGCCATGAGCCTTCTATATTTTGTTTGATTTGTAAATCTTCTTGTTGAACATCCATTGCTTGTTCAGTGTTCATCATTCATCATGATCTTTCCTACAAATCAAAATTAAGTACAGGATTAGTAATACTTCATAATCATCAAATCATATTGACATGGTAACCTATTATGCATACATATATCATTTATATAGTTATGCAACTAATTTGACCAATACTTTGGCACAACACTTTCCCATATCCTGTATGCATACAGTGGCTATCTAGATGCCTTCCATCTCTACCAGAACATACTATCGAGAGTGTGCACAGCTCTCGGCATGTCAGCAAAGAGGTTTCATTCTAGACAAGCAACAATGGAATGTTTGTCCAACTTACCAATCATATGCACATTAGTTGTATATTGTTCAATGCTCTATGAATATTTACACTCAACATTATATATTCTAGGAATGCAAATATGCATACAACCTATTACAGGCAATGTCATTACTATTTCAAATAACAACTCAAATACTTATCTTTTATGTTTGTGTGGCTGCCTCCCGCTTGATCTTCTGTATCTCTTTTGAACTTCTATTCATTCTGTACCACTGTGCATGCTCAAGAGTCATCCTCATGATCTCATACACAAACATACACTCATTAGCATATTCTAAATGCTATCAAAACATTATAGTACTAAATAATCTTGAAAATGTATAGTCATGATTATAGTTAATAAACATTAGTATTCAAGATTTCAGGGAAGTCTTCTTTTACTCATGCATATCATCAATCAAGATAAAAGATATAATATGTATAATCCCTTGATTACTAACTTTATGACTAAGCATAACCAATCATTCCAAGTATACTTATATAAGGGATCCTAACACAAGGTAAGATTCATGGGAAACATACCTGGATTAGTATACCTATTTGGTTATGTACAACATACCTAAACAATCTCTTCAATGATTTAGAGATCCTGAGCTAGAACCTGCATGTCTCATAGGTTAAGCATAATATAACAAAGTCATACATACCTCGTAAGTAGAACAAAGATTATGGATGAGTCTTTATCTTCATGTTTTCATGATCATGGAACCTGATTTGTCTTTTGTGATGTACCTGTATCTTGTTAGCAGACAACATCAACCTCACACAACATCATAATGCATTAGTACAATCATAAGTGTCAACACCCTAACCAATGAATATCTTCTATAATGCATTCATAATTTTGTTAAGGTGATACAACAAATCTAAAATCAAGATTGTACTAACCGTAATAACATGAAGACAAACATACCATAAACTTAATCATGAACAAATCTCAAAACATACCTCGATGAGTCATACCTGTCAAGATCGCTTGTAATCTCCTTATGTAAAGCCTTAGCCTCATCTCCCTCTGAAACAGGAACTCCTTCACTTATGCAGGTGACCAATCCATCTTCTTCTAGGATTAACCCTATCCACTTGATTTGCAAGAACTGGACCTTGATGAGCTGATCAAACTGATATATTCAGAATTTGAAAACTGCAAAGTTTCACTCCTCAATTTTGCCTTTGAAACTTCCGTATTCACTGGACGTGACCCTGAACTGGGGTTTGATGAATCCCACTCTTCTGCCCAATCAAAATGTTTGATCCAAAGCTCTAAGCTTCTATTTTTCTGAGGAGCTTCCAGCCATGGTCACAGATTTCAAAAATTCCCATTTTTTTACAGAAGCCCTAATTTTCCACTTTTCTGATCAAAGTCCCGAACTAGGGTTTGATCAAGCCCGGCCTTCTGCCCAACCAAAAAATCTGATCTTGGTCTCTAAATTTCTATTTTGATGAGTAGCATTCAGCCGTGGTCTCCGTTTACAAAAATTCCAACTTTCTTCAAAGCCCTAAATTTCGGAAGCCATGAATGAAGGTACTCAAAAATAATTCTGTTTTGACAGAAATATGTACCTGATTGTTTCTGGTGTAACTCCAAAATTTTCAATCCACAGGGTCTGAAAACGTTTTCTGAGATAGCCTGGCCTGTTATCTTTCCATCCTGACAGGTCTGACCTCAATTAGATTCTCTGAGAGAGAGTTATGTCAAATGTCGCAACGTGACCTGTTTTGGGATAAAACAGAAGAGCGAAATTGTACGGCGTGCCACGTGTCACTGTTTGAACTTCGGCCTCTGAAAATTTTTTCTGAGGTATCTTGGCCTGTTATCTTTCCATCCTAATAGGTCTGACCTCAATTGGACTCTCTGAGAGAGAGTTATGCCAAGTGTCACAACATGACCTGTTTATGGGATAATACAGGAGAGCGAACTTGTACGGAGTGCCACGTGTCACTGGTTCAACTTCGGCCTCTGAAAACGTTTTCTGAGATAGTACAGACTGTGTAATACCTGTAACTTTTTACTAAATTTCATTTGGAGCTTCCTAGCCCAAGATATGGCCTTTTTCCCAAGGTCACCTGATTTTGACTCAGATCTGGAAGAGGCAGAAACCCTATATTGTACAGATCATAAATCACAAAGTACAATGAATTAGAGGTTGTCCTTTGGACACAAGGTACCTGGAGATTTAATCTTCGTCCTGTAACAATTTCAGATCCGAAAAATTTGCCAAAACGTATTTATAGCGAAAGTGCTACGATGACTGGTTTTTTCTATGTAAAACCCTATCCTTCAAATTGTCGTAAGTAAAGCAAGTGTCGTTAGTGCCATGCCTTGTCTTCCTTCAGGTTAGCTATGATACCATGTTAGAATTCAATATGCTAGGACAGAAAATAGCAGCATTACATTCCATTTCACAATAATAGCATATACAGGATCACTGAAGAAACAACAAGCACAGCATAAACACAAGCGACAGAGATTTATCCTGGAAAACCCTCATGGGGTAGAAAACCCAGCAAAGCTTCCTCAATATAGATGACCAGCAATATACAAAGATGAAACCCTGAGACATGATCTCCTCCTCCACAATAGCAGACCTCTCCTCCACAAGTGCACTATCCTCAAGTGAGTGAGTGTGTGTATAATGAGGAACACACCTCCTCTATTTATACACTACTCTAATATGTATTTTACATAAGTACATGTAGGCTCGTATTTAACCATTAGGTTAAATACCCCATTATAACTGACTGGGACGACCCCTCTAGGGTGGTCTAATAACCCTTTGACCCACATAACACATTTAGGGCCGACCCCCACTGGGGAAGTCTAATAACCCGAGTTACCACATTCCGACGGAGGAATAAACATCTCCGGATATACAATAAGATCTTCACGGAGGAATGAATCATCTCTCGAATAATAAAGTACAAATATAATATTCTTTGAAGTTACAATATCTCAACATGTCTTCTATCATTCACATGCATTCATACTTTTATTAGGGTGATAAGACAATTCTAACATTGTACTAACCTAAATAATATGAAGACAAACATATTATGACTTTAATCAAGAATCAGATTTCAAGACATACCTATATCTCCTTAAGTCATACCTGTCGAGACTTCTTGTAGTCTTCTTATGTAAGGCCTTAGCCTCATCTCCCCCTGAAATTGGATCTGGAGCTCGATTAGGGTTTGTTAGATAAACCTTAAAAATTCAAATTTTGACTTTCACACTTCTGAATGTATGGAAGGATGTGTCTTGCTGAGTTGATCAAACTAGCATACTTTAATTTTGAAATCTCCAAAATTTGACCCCTCAAAATCACCTTCGAAACTTCTAGATCTTCTAGATAGGATCCCGAACTAGGGTTTGATGAAGCCCACCTTTCTTCCCACTCAAAAGGTTCGATCCAAGGCTCTAAACTCTTATTTTTCTGAGGAGCTTTCATCCGTGGTCACAGACTTAAAAATTCCAACTTTTGCTGAAGCCCTAATTTTCCACCTTTCTGATCAAAATCCCGAACTGGGGTTTGATCAAGCCTCGTCTTCTACCCAACCAAAAAATTCGATCTTGGTCTCTAAATTTTGATTTTCCTGAGTCGCATTCAGCCGTGGACTCCGATTCCAAAAATTCCAACTTTCTCCAAAACCCTAAATTCTAGAAGCCATGAATGAAGGTGCTAAAAAATAATTATGTTTTGACAGAAATATGTACCTGATTGTTTCTGGTGTAACTACGAAATTTTTGATCCACAGGGTTTGAAATTTTTTCTTGTGGTATCCTGATCTGTCATATTTCCATCCTGATAAGTCTTACCTCAATTGGATTCTCTGATAGAGATATTTATGCCAAGTGTCGCAACGTGACTTGTTTATGGGATAAAAAAGGAGAGCACACTTGTACGGCATGCCACGTGTCACTAGTTCAACTTCAACTTCTGAAAATTTTTCCTAAGATAGTATAGTTCGTGAACTACCTGTCACTTTTTACGAAATTTCATTTGGAGCTTCCTAACCCATGTTATGACCTTTTTTCCTAGGTCACCTGATTATGACTGAGATCTGGAAGAGGCAGAAACCCTAACTTGTACTGATCATAACTCACAAAGTACAACGAATCTGAGGATGTCCTTTGGACACAAGGTACCTGGGGATGTTATCTACGACCAATAAAGGTTTCAGATCCTGAACCTTTGCCAAAATGGATTTATAGCGAACGTTCCATGATGACTGTTTTTGCTATATAAAACCCTAACCTTCAAATTGTCGTAAGTGAAGGAAGTGTCATAAGTTCCATACATTGCCTTCCTTCAGGTTAGATCTGATACCATGTTAAGATTCAATATGCTAAGACAGAAAATATCAGCATTGCATTTCATTTCACAACAATAGCATATACAGGATCACTGAAAGAACAACAAACACAAGAGACACAGGTTTATCCTGGAAAACCCTCATGGGGTAGAAAACCAGCAAAGCTTCTTCAATATAGATGATCAACAAATACAAAGATGCACACCAAAGACATGAGCTCCTCCTCCTCCATAGCAGACCTCTCCCTCACCTATGTTCTATTCACAAGTGAGTGTAGTGTGTGTTAAAATGAGGAACACACCTCCTCTATTTATACACATCTCCGACTTGTATTTTATATTAACTAGGTCAGCCCCAACTTTACCACTGGGTTAAACACCCCATTACAACTGACTGGGCCGACCCCTCTAGGGTGGTCTAATAACCCTTTGACCCACATAACACATACAGGGCCGACCCCCACTAGGGAAGTCTAATAACCCAAGTTACCACATTCCGACAGAGGAATAAACATCTCCGGATACACAATAAGATCTTCTTGGAGGAATGAAACATCTCCGAAATAATAAAGTACAAATATAATATTCTGTGAAGTTACAATATTTCAACAATCTTTAAGTTTCTTAAAACATTCTTCACATTTTTTATCCCAATTAAATTTTTTACCTTTCTTTTGGAAAGAGGTTATAGGATTCGCTATTTTAGAGAACCCCTCTATAAACTTATGATAGTAACCTATAATTCCCATAAAATATCGTACACTAGTTACGTCTTTAGGGGTAGGTCATTCATTAATTGCTTTTATCTTGTCTGGTTCTACTGCAATTCCATCCTTGGATATCACATGCCCTAGGTATTGTATTTTATCTTTATAAAAATCACATTTGTTGAACTTAGAATAAAGTTGGTGTTCTCTTAACACTTGTAAAATTATTTTTAAATGTTCGTTATGTTCCTCTTTAGTCTTAGAGTAAATCAAAATGTCATCAATAAAAACAATTACAAACTTATCTAAGTACTGATGTAAAACATTATTCATAAGGCACATAAAAACTGCTGGAGCGTTGGTCAGCCCAAAAGGCATAACCACAAACTTTTAGTGCCCGTAACAGGTTCTAAAAGTAGTCTTAAAGATGTCCTCATCTTTAATCCTGACTTGATGGTACCCCTACCTCAAGTCTATTTTAGAAAATATATTTGCGTCGCTTAGTTCATCAAACATATCATCAACGCGAGGCAACAGATATCTGCTCTTTATGGTCATTTTATTTATCTGACGGTAGTCTATGCATAAACGCATAGTTCCGTCTTTCTTTTTAATAAAAATTACAGGTGCTCCCCATGGAGACACATTGGGCCTTATGTAATTTTTATCAATTAGTTCTTTAAGCTGTGATTTAAGTTCATTAAGTTCCAGAATGTTCATTTTGTAAGGATCCTTTGAGTTTGGTACCGCTCCTGGTACTAACTCAATGGTGAAATCGAGTTCCCTTTTCGGAGGTAGTCCTGAAATTTATTCCAGGAATACATCAGAAAATTCCTTAAGAATGGGTATATCTTCCAACTTTAATTTATATTCCTTAGTGGATTGTTCGTCATTAATCACATTTACAACAAATAACTTACACCCTTTACGAACAACCTTTTTAACTTGTAAAACAGAAATTTGTCTAACAGATGTCTTTCTAGGAATACCTTTTACTGTCACAGTTTCACATTCATCATTCAAACAAGTAAAAGTCTTTTCAAAGCAACTTAATACTACCCTATGCTTCTCTAACCAGTCCATTCCAATCATAACATCGTAAGAACCTAAAGGTAACACATTCAGCTTAACATGGGTCGTAACTGATTCATCAGTAATTCACATTCTTTTACATAATCAATCACTTTTCTTTTTGTTCCAGTAGCTAATTGAATCAACCATGTTTTATCAAACTTGTCTATTTTTAGATTGCAACATTTAACTAAATCAGGTGACACATAGCTAAGACTTGCTCTTGGATTCTGATTTTACCGACAATTACCTTCACACCAACAATTACCTTCCCGCCAAAATTGGTTGAATGGGTGGAATCTTCAATCTTTCTCAATGATGTTTCTACAAAACGCCAAAATTGCTAGCCAGAGAGAGGAGGATGTACAAAGAGCCAAGAGTGCATTGTAACCAAAGCTTACCAAAATAGAGAACTATGTATGATGAATTTCGCATTTAATTTTTCTAAGGTAAATACTTCATGTGTTATGGATTCTCTCTATGTTATTTAATTGTCGTGTAATTGCTTCAATTTGAATAGCTTCGTTTTTAAATTGATTCAAGCACCATACATTCATACCCATTAATACGCACTCACATAAAACTGATTTATAATTGGTGCTATTCTTGAAACCCATGAAATGTGGAAATCCCTTCCAACGACTTAGATAGGATCAATTCCGATTTGATAATGAAGCTTTGATCCTTTTCCTTGTGTTTTGAGACAATTTGACACTCTTTGTTTGCAAAATTAGTAAGGATTTGCATCGCTCAACACATTTTTATTGCACATGGGCATTCAGAAAACAAAACATCTTGCTCAAGCTTGCAAATAGATTGAATTATATTATAGTTTTATTTACCAAGGCTATCAGCCTCTTCTTTATTTTGTGAATGGATTTTTAAATCTATTATGCATGCCAATTCTATCCATAAAATCAATATTTCCTCCTCCAATACATGTATTTGTAGGTGCTACCCTTTGTATGTATTCTCTTTGTGAATTTATGATGCCATAGTTGTTAGCAGCGAATGTTCTCCTATGACTTGGGTTATAACGACAACAAAGTGATAACCCAAAAATAATAACTCGATTTCTTAAAAAAGAGACAAACATTTACAAATAAATAACTAATTAATGAGAGGGTAGAAGAAAACCAACCCGAATCAAATCATTTGATGGAAATCACTTTCTTGAAGCTTCTTCCAACTTTCACTCCAACACTTTCTCCAGTCACCTACATGCGAAGAGAAAGAGAACTACAACATAGGTGGTTATAATTGCAAATATACAAATAGATTAATTGAAATCAAATCCATTATTGTATTGAATAATCATATTTTCACATATCATGACAATGAAATTAACATTAAATTGGATGGAAAGGAGAGTTATTTATTAATTTATCAATAAGAACAAGCAAAAATACAACTTGTAACTATTGCATCACTGTTCTGAAATCAACATCCAAGTTCCTCCACCCAAGACACTGAAGCGAGACTCTATCTCCAACTTATTTTCTCAAAACAAGTTCAAGAAAGGGAATTAACTTCTTTCTGATGAGATATAAGGAGAAAAGGTTGTTGGAAATAGGGGTTTCCATATACGAAGGGGACAACTTGCAGACATGGGGACAAGGGGCTTGTGGACTCTAGAAACAAAAGGCTACCAGAAAGATGCTCTCATTGATTCTCGCCCTCTCCCCTACCCCTTAGATTCTTTTATACTGGAAAAATAGGTGGTTAGAGTGGCTAGGGTAGTTATTCATGGGAAATAGGAGGTCATGAACTAGAGGAACTTGTACAACTTGCCTAATTTGAACTAATTCTATATTTTGTGTGCCACATAGATTCATTCATTGGATAAACATTAATAATAAGTGTATCTAGATGGTCTAGTCACATATATGGAGCATTTAACTTTCAAAATGGAGTTTTGAAAGAATTTTAGAAGAGGTATAAAAAGGGAAATGTAGTCCACAAGTAAGGAATGGAAGTCTACAAGTAATGAATGAATCAAAACTCAGGCCAATACATGCATCTATGCAATGAGGTGGAAAAATATGTTATAACATATTCCCCTTATTGTATGAGGTCATAAGAGCAACTAATGTCCAAAATACATTATGAATCTCCAAAGGTGAGTATATAGTGGACCTAGGTAGAAGTCATCGAACACTGGATACAAGCAGAACCTACAACATAACACAAGTAAGAATAATCTCATCCCGAGGCGGGCTTGCCCATGCTAAGGAGTTACAAAAGCATGGACGCCAAATCAAGTACACTGTAGATCCCTGAGATATATATCTAAGCAGTGATCATGGACACAGAAAAAGAATACATAGTGGATCCATGTCAAAAAATATCATAGACACGAAGAGATACATAATGGAGCTATGTCTCAAAATTAGACGAATATATCTAGAAACAAGTGTTCTATAAACTGATCATCCAAAACTATAAATCTCATGAATAAGGAAATGATACAATCAAACAAAACTCATGTAACATCATAAATAGGAAATGCTTCAAGGTCAATCCATGAATATGAGTAAGACTTTTTTGCCAAAAGTGACGGTGAAAATTCGATATTTTACTCATTTATTAAATTGAATCCCTCAAAACTTATCTATGCCTTTTGAATTCGGACATGCAATAAAGAAAGAAAAAAAAAATTTTTTAGGGAATTAGGTTGTCTTTCCAATGATATTTTTAAAAAGTACTAATATCATATAATGTCTCAAATTTTCATTGAATGAAATGTTTGTCCTTGCAAAATTGAGGAAAAGTTAACAAGTGGCTTGTGTTCATGTAAAATAATTTAATGATAAATGTATATTTTTCGATAAAAAAATGTATCAACATAATTTAGACATAATGCATTGTGGCATACATATTTTATTTTTAATTTATTTTGGAAAATTATACTTTTTAACAATTTTTGAAACTAACCATTGAAAATTTGAATCGCATTTTGTACAATTTTGTGTGCTCATAAACTTTTTCTTACTGTTTAGAAAAATTGAAAAACCAGAAATACCACTTTGAAGAGGACGTGTGGATGTAGGCCATATATATATTTTCAAGTGTTTTGGTGGTGTACTTTTTACATTCTTGATTTTTCTTTGAGCTGATTCAATGTTGTGGACATGGTTTTTAAGTGTAAATTTTAAAATAAAATTAAAAAAATATCATACAATATCAAAAACACGTAAATTATATGCCAATGGATAGACGATTCTTTGATGTATCCACTGACATTAAGTTCGCCACCTAAGGTGTAATTAATGATAGTGTTTATGCATTTTAAAGAGGCTAGTAAAATTAAATCTGCAAAAAAGGGGGCTAAAGGTCTTTTTTAAAGCTCCTGATCAAGTTATTAGCTAGATTGAGCTACTTTCTACCTTCTACAAACTATAGGTTGTTAAATATTTTATTTTTAATAATGAAAATAGCTCAATCAATATTTTTATAAAACCTTGATTGAGGTTTTAAGAAAGGCTCAATCGAGCACTTGATTAAGCCATCGATCAAGATTTCAAAAAATTCGATTAAGGGCTTAATCACGGTTCGATTTAGATTTTTTTTTTTTACAATTTGTGCTTGCCTCTTGCCAAAAAATGCTACTCATATTCATGGGAACGTCGTTCTACAAACCTGAGGTATTCACATCAAACCACTATTGTTACAAGTCCATTTGAAAAAGGGTATTGAATTGAAACATAGTGAGACACCATTTAATTACCTGTCATTAATGTATATTGTTAAAAAACACAAGCCAACTCATCGATAATGATAATGTGTGGAAAGGTACTTAGTATAATCTAGAAAGTGAAAATAGATGAGTTAACATCAAACACTTGTAGGCTCTAACTGTTGGCTCCCCAGTTTTGAAGAAGTCTGAAAGCTGTAGAATATTAGTTTTGAAGAAGATTGAAAGTAGCAGAAGAAGAGGAAGGAAAGGGAGAAAAAGTGGAAAAGAAGCGAAAGTTATGGAAAAGGAGTAATGGCCACAACCACCTTGAACCAGTTTTGGGACCCATTCTGCAAGTATAAAAGGAAGTGAAGAGTAGAAAAGGAATGTTTTTTTTCTTGAGAAGTTGTGATGAAGTTGCTACTGACGAAGGAAATCAAATCAAGGAAATCAAGCAGATCAGAGTTTGTCACAGAACAAGACAACCAAGGAAGGAATAGATATGGGATTTGAGGTTTACTCAAGAGTATGTATGCACTGCGACGGGTAATTATGCGGTATATGTAAGTCTTAAGAGCCATATGTAACTACTTCTATGATAATAAATGGATTGATGGGCTGCTTCAAAACTTTAGTGTCTTTGTTGCATGTCTATGTATTTCTATTGTATTATGCATAAATATTATAATGAATATTGTTATTTAACATTAATCTGTTGTTATATGAATGATGAATGATGATGAAAGATGTTGTTGATGAGGACTATTGAATGGATAATGGATGTTGTTATGAATAATGATGTTGCAATCTAGATAGTAGGAACCCTTACCACCATATCCATATAGGTAGCTACTTCCTATATTGTGTTGGTCTTGGCAGTTCTTTGGGTGAGACCTTCCCTTTAGGGGATTTAATATGCCTAGACTCTAGAATATAGCGGTATCCCTTAGTTGGCCCATGCACAACAACCCCAATCTTCATTTTGCACAAAAAATGGGTCTATTGTAGGGACCCAATTTGTAATGGAACTTTGCTAATTGCATGGATACCTATGTAATAGAAAGTCACATCCAAATGTGGTGTAATAAGGAGCTTGATTATATCATAATATAGGAAATTGAACTGAGAGGGTGGGAAGATTCTAAGTTTAGACAATATCTCTTCTGCAGTGGTCGACCATTAGATCAATATGAAATTTTATGGATCGAGCTCCTTATGAAGTTGGAAGAGTGGTTTCAAAGTTTTTAGGAACAACTTGAATATCACAAGAAACAAAGAATGATTGTCAATTAGACATCAATGGATATAATCAGGTTGAACAAGTTAGACTCGCCATTAATGAGACCTATTTATTTATGGGTGGAAAGTACTCTAACGGGCTATATACTCGAATTTGGGGTTGAATAATAAATCATATTTGAAATGCAAAGATGAGCGCAGGAGAGGATCTAGAGTTAGATTGTTAAAATAAACCTCAATGTGGATTAAACCTATTTGGTTAAGTTTGTGTTCATACCTCTATCCTGGCTTAAAATGGAGAAGTAAAACCCCTCACACCAAGGGTGTTGATGTATTTGTAACTTCGGAAGATATTCACTTGTATATTGTATTTGTACTTTATTGTATCCCCAACGGAGATGTATTATTCCTCCGATTGGAAGTGTCATCATGTGTACTTGCAAGTGTCGCAAGTTATATTGTAAGTGTCGTAACTTATACTTGATGGGTTATTAGACCACCTTGATGGGGTCGGCCCTATATGAATCATGTGGGTCAAAGGGTTATTAGGCCACCCTAGAGGGGTCGGCCCAGTCAGCATTATGTTAAGTAGTTAATTTGGGGCCAACCTAGTTGAGTAAAGGGAAAGTCAAGTTAGTGTATAAATAGAGAGTGTGTCTCTCTAATTTTACACATTGTCTCATTGTCTCACTTCGCATTAGTGAGAGAAGAGAAGGGTGCGCACAAGTGGAGGAGGAGCATGCTGCTGTAGATATCTATCTCTTGGGTTTGATCATACTGATCCTTGTATTGATGCTTATTCTATCTCTAAGGAAGTTGCGGGGTTTTTCACCTTCTTGGTTTTCCCCGGTGAAATGTTTTCTGTCTCTTGTCTTTTGTCTCTTATGCTTGATATGCTATACATGTTGTTATTTTAGTTAAGATCCTAGATCTATTGAATTAAATGATGAAAAACTAACATGGTATCATATCTAGCCTGAAGGAAGGCATGTTATGGCATTTATGAGACTTGTTGCACTTGCGACAAATTGGAAGCTAGGGCTTGATATAGAAAAAACTAGTCATTGTAGCACTTTCGCTATAACTCAATTTTGGCGAAGGTTCAGGATCTGAAACTTCTATAGGTCGTAGATAACATCCTCATGTATCTTGTGTCCAAAGCACAACATATGATTCATTGTACTTTTTGTTTTATGATCAGTACAATCTAGGGTTTCTGCCTCTTCGAGATCTCAGTCATAAACATGTGACCTAGGAAAAAAGGTCGTAACTTGGGATAGGAAGCTCCAAATGAAATCATGTAAAAAGTGATAGTAAGAGAACATAATGTAGTTTCTCAAGCAAGTTTTTCAGAGGCCGAGGTTGAACCAATGACACGTGGAACGCCGTACAAGTTCACTCTCATGTTTTATCCCATAAACAAGTCACATTGCAACACTTGGCATAAATCTATCTCAGAGAGTCCAATTGAGGTCAGACCTATGGGGTTGGATATATGACAAATCAAGATACCACAGGCCGAAGTTTCAGACCCTGTGGATTCGTAATGTAAGAGATGCAGCATAAACAATCAGGTGCATATTTTTGTCAAAACAGATTTAGATTCTGAGCACCTTCATTCTTGGCTTGTCACTACTGTGGGAATTTAGAGCTTCGGAGAAAGTTGAAATTTTTGGAATTGGAGACCATGGCTGAATGCTCCTTATCAAAATCAAAATTTAGAGACCAAGATCGAATTTTTTGGTTGGGCAGAAGGCCGAGCTTGATCAAACCCTGGTTTGGGATTTTGATCAGAAAGATGGAAAATTAGGGCTTCTGCAAAAGTTGGAATTTTTAAAGTCTATGACCACGGCTAGAAGATCCTCAAAAAAATCGAAGTTTAGAGCTTTGAAGCGAACTTGGTTGGGAAGAAGGGTGGGCTTTATCAAACTCTAGTTCGGGGTCCTGTCCAGTGAATCCGGAAGTTTCAAAAGCAATTTTGAGGGGTCAAATTTTGCAGTTTTCAAAATTGAAGTATAACAGCTTGATCAGCTCAACAAGCCACATCTTTCCATCCATTCAGAAGTTTGAATTTTTAGGGTTTCTCTGACAAACCCTAATCCAGCTCCAGATCCAGTTTCAGCCAATCAAAGTGGATTGGGTTAATCCTAGAAAAGAATGAATTGGACACCTACATAAGTAAAGAAGTTCCAGTTCCAGAGGGAGATGAGGCTGAGGCTTTACATGAGAAGACTACAAGCAATCCCGACAGGTATGACTTGAAGAGATACATGTATGTTTTGAAATTTGTTCATGATTGAGTTTATGATATGTTTGTCTTCATATTATTGAGGTTAGTACAATCTTGATTAATCTTAGACTTGTCTCATCACCCTAGTAAAAGTATGAATGCATGTGAATGATAGAAGACATTCATTGATTAGTGTTATGACACTTATGATTGTACTAATACATTGTGGTGTTGTAAGAGGTTGATGTTGTTCGCTAACATGAAAGTGTTGGCACTCCAACAACTCCCCTTAATTTTTTACAAAATAAAGGGTTCCCCCATTAGAATTTTTTGTAAATAATTAGCTTTTGGCTTGGTTTTGCTCAATTTGGTAGGTGATTTAAATGGATTTCTTTTCTAAGTTGAGTACGTGCTTTGGTTTTGGTTTGGTTTGATTGGTATGATGATCTCCTTTTGGATCCTTGACTTTCCACAATGTCTTTTCCTTTTCATAGACGATGATGTGGTGGTCTTATGCTTTCTCAAGTATTTGTTTTTTAATTCTTTGGGATCTGTACGTCTACTTGCCTTCTTACAATGATGACCTGGTGACGTCTTCAAGCATTGAAATCTAAATTTGAATAAAATATTAATTTTTTGCCAAACTTTTACTTTTATTCAAATAATGCTTTCAAACTTATCCTATTATTTTCTCTTAAATTATGATCTCTATTTTCCATATGTTTTTAATAGTGAAATACATCATTAACATCATATATAGTTTCAAAATTTCTAAATATATGCTTTGAGGATAATCATAAAAAGAGAATAATAATGATTTTGTAGCATGTATCTCATTTTCGAACTTTAATCTTTACTTCCTATAAGAACCTTAATTCATTTTTCTTTACATTAAAGAAACCTTGTATAACTTTTGAAATATTAACTTTGTAATTATTAATATCTTCTCAAAAGTTGATATTATATATTTTGTCTTTATGTAACTTTGGTAATTGGTTTCTTTTTAAAATATTTTTATTCAAAGGTTCTTTCAGGGAGCTACGTATAAGAGATAACATGAATAGGAATTTCGAATTTAGCATTTGTGCAATGAATGTTTTTACAGAATGTGGAAAACGTAATGACTAAAGTAGAATGTGGAAAACGTAATGACTAAAGTGGAATTCGGAAAACTAAACTTCTCATATTATATTAAATAGACTATACATTTCACTTTTGAAGACATTAGTCCACCGCTTATAAGCTTTATTCCAACATTCGTTCATTTATATAATTGCTCAAACATCAAAAGTTTGTGGTGGGCTCAAGCCATATGATTCGCCATGTGTGCTCTTAATAGAAGAAGCTAATTCCATGGATATTGTTAAAAAATGCATGATCATGAACAAAAATATTGATGAGAGTTTAAGTCGAGATTGAAATTTTATACTATCAAAACAGCTACATGCTTGCAAGTTCAAGACGAGTATAAAGAAAGCGTCATCCGTTCACTCCATTTGCCAGCTCAAAAGGAATAACACGTAGACAAAATCAATGAAAGTTTGATGCTATCTCACAACTCAACTTTTAAGAAGTATGCCTTATCACGAAAGAGAGACGCACGTCATGTCATGCGACGAATGTTGAAAAAGATCGTTAGTTCTTAATGAAGGGTGGCGTGTTACACTAATATTATACAGTATTATACTTGGCTCTGTTTATATCGATGTTCTTTGAACTTCTTCCGAGAATTATTGAATATTGCATAATACTGAAGACCCTAGCTAAGTCTTTAGAATATCTATGCCGTGTTGCTGATCACTCTCTTTTGTTATCTTTACTTTCATATATATATATCTTGCTATTATATGTGAAATACTTTTGATGAATTTCGAATGGTTATGCTTATCTGAAATATAAATGTTTTATTTTCATATTGAGATTAACGAACTGTTTCATGATTTCAATTGTTCATAAATCAATTCTAATAATTTACTAACTTGCACGTTGACCTTGTTTCATTTACAAATTAGTACGTGATTATATATTTATATGTTTCAGAATAGTGTATCTAGTTAACATTATTGATATTTGGTTTGAAGTTCTGTTACAATTACTTTACAACAGATTGTTATCTTATTGTCAGATAATTGAAATTTACCTCTACAATTGGAGACTTTTCTACCAATCCATAAGTGTTAATCATTTTCATGTTTTAAACCTTATGTCAATTCAATAATTCATGCTCTCCGCGGAGATAGGTAGCAAGCATTTAGGTTATCTTAGAACATAATTAGGAGCTGCTAATTTTTTGCATTTAGTATAAAGTAGGTTTCTTAGGATTAGTTAGTCATTAGGTTAAATTTCTTTGATTTGTGAGCAGATTGACCCAAACAAACTTGGCACATACATACCTTAGAGAGACTCTCTATTTTGAGAGCATATCATAAAGGCAGTAGGGCCTTCATCCTGTGAAGGATAGTTACTTTAAACCCATACAAGATTGCATTAAGTTGAGTGTGTGGGCTGTCTTTCCGTAAGTTGGCCTAGGACAGTTTTCCTAGCCAACAGAAAGGTACATCAAGAAAGACAAATCAGGTTCTAGATCAAGAACATGTGACCATGGTGACATGAAGACAAAGACTCATCCATAGCCATTATAGAAGCTCTACTTACGAGGTATGTATATTTTGGTTCTACAATGGTTAACTTATGAGTTATGTAGGTTGCTAAGCACAAGTCATTGAAGAAGAACAAGAATACATTGTTTGGGTATGTTAGACATAACTAGAAAACATGATAACTAGGTATGTTTTTCCTATATCAAGCTAGAATCGTACCTTGTGCTAGGATCTTATACTTTTGTATGAATGATTATTCTTGAAGTTAGAAGTTTAAGCAATCAACAATTTTACTTTGATTGATGATATGACTAACTAGAAGAGTCCTATGGTCAATAAGAATATGCGTAAGTAATAGAAGTCCTCCCTGAAACCTTGAATACTAATGCTTGTGATAAATTACCTATGTGTGAAATAATCACGACCATACATGTTAAGTTTATTTAGGATCATAATGTTTGGATAGTATTGAGATTATACTAATGGATGTATGATCATGTATGAGATCTTGAGGATGACACTAGTGCACACTTAAGCATGCATAGTGGTCCAAGATGAATATAAGTTCAAGGACAAGTAATCCAGGAAGCAAAGATCAAGAGGGAGCACACTCCAATAGTTCCTGCAAGGAAGCAAAAATTGAGAGGGAGTCCACCCTACAACTAAACAAAGATAAGTATTTGAATTGTCATTTATTATATGATTACTTAAATGATGGTGTCTAGTCATGTACATACTTATGTTCCTAGATTTAGGATGTACATTTTTCATTTTAGAAAAGTTGCATTAATGAACATGATACTACTAATATGAAATGGGTAAGTGGCCTATGGTACTGTACAACATTCCATTGCTACTTATCTAGAATGAAACCTCTTTTCTAACATGTTGAGAGTAGTGCAAACTCTTAACAATGTTTTGGTAGAGATGGAAGGCATCTAGTAAGTTACGGGATATGGATAAATGTTGTATTGAAGCATTGGCTAAGATAATTGCATGACTGTATGACATATGTTTTTATGAGTAAGCATTTATTCTGAAATATATAAGATGTTTCTAATCATGCAATTGAACATGTCTTGTAGGAAAGATCGTGTACAATCACCTACAAAAGAAGGACTACAACATTTGTTCCAGCAATGAATATCAAATAAAACTATCTATTGAAGATATTGAAGAATCTGAAGTTCCCAGGATTCGGGATACGGTAATGAAAGAATGCCATAATCAAGGAATACCAAGTCAATCATGAAGAATGATGTTCGGGATGTAAGGGAAGTTTGTTGTGACTTCCAAGTGGATCTATAAGATCAAGCATGATGCAGATAGTAGCATAGAGAAATGCAAGGCGAGGTTTGTAGCTCGTGGCTTCTCCCAGAAAGAGGGGATAGACTATGAAGAGACTTTTGCACCTGTAGCCAGTTACACTTCCATCAAAACAGTACTTGCTCTGGTTGCAGTGATGAAGTGAAAGATACACCAGATGGATATGGTGTAGTCGAAGAGGAAGTGTATGTGGAGAAGCCACTCAATTTTGATACACATGACATGGAGTCATATATGTGCAGATTGAAGAAATTCATGTACAGTTTTGGTACGACGGGATAGATAGCTTCCTATCCAGTTTGGGCTTTACCAAGAGTAAAGCGGATTCCAACCTTTACTACAAGGATGAGGAAGGCAATCTAGTGATACTACTATTGGATGTGGATGACCTGTTTGTTATAGGTGAGGATAGATTGATTGTTGATACGAAGAGGAAGCTTGTTGCCGAGTTCGAGATGAAGGACTTGGGTATGATGCAATACTTTCTAGGCATGGAGGTGTGGCAGAGTGCAGATGGAATATTCCTTGGACAAGGGAAGTATGCAGTAGAGATCCTGAAGAGGTTCAGGATGATGGACTGCAAGGCCATTGCCAAACCTATGGCATCGAACCTGAAGCTTCTATGTGATGCTTCATCTGAGTCGGTTGATGCCACGATGTATTATCAGATGATTGGGTCATTGATGTACCTGACAAATACGAGACCAGATATCTTCTTTGCGGTGAACACCTTGAGCCAGTATTTGACAAATCCGAGACATGTTCACCTGATAGCTGCAACGCATATTCTGAGGTACTTGAAGGGTACAGTTGATAATGGGCTCAAGTATGAGGCGAATCAAAAGTTAAAACTGGAGGGTTATGTTGATTCAGATTGAGTAGGTAGTGCCATTGATCGGAAGAGCACTTCGGGGTGCTACTTCAGTATGGGATCCGATATGATCTCTTGGTTTAGCAGGAAGCAATCCTGTGTGGCACTGAGTACAACCGAAGCAGAGTATGTCACATCTTGTTCGGCTAGTTGTGAGGCAGCATGGATTAGGAAGCTACTGTCTGATTTGTTTGATCTCCAATTGAGTGCTACTTGTATATATTGCGACAACCAGAGTTGTGTGAAGTTGTCCGAGAACCTAGTGTTCCATGACAAGTCGAAGCACATTGAGATCAAGTATCACTATATCAGGGATATGGTGCAAAGAGGAGCAGTGAAGCTCCTGTATGTTGTGACAGACGAGCAGATAGCCGATGTGTTGACCAAGCCATTGGCCAGAGTGAAGTTTGAGTACTTCAGAGAGAGGCTTGGTGTACTTCAGATCACAATTCCTTCCAAGGGGAAGTGATGAGTCCAGAGACACAGATGCACATGAGCCATTCTGACATGGTTGAATTTTGTCTTGCCATGGTCATTGATGTAAGGGATGGAGCCATTCTGACATGGTTGAAGTTTGTCTTGCCATGGTCGTTGATGTAAGGGCTGGAGCCATTTCAACATTGTTGAAGTTTGTCTTGCCATGGTCGTTGATGTAAGGGTTAGGGCCATTCCGACATGGTTGAAGTTTGTCTTGCCATGGTTGTTGATGTAAGGGCTAGAGCCATTCCGACATGGTTGAAGTTTGTCTTGCCATGGTCGTTGATATAAATGCTGAGCCTCTCACAGATGGTTAAAGTGTGTCTTCCCATACCGGTGAATGTAAGTGCTGTGTGATGTGAATCTGGGTTGTGCTCTGTGGACTATGAGGTGATCTGAAGATGATGATGTGATAGTAGGGTACACAGGTTTTGCAGAGGCATATAATCAGTCCTGAGATGCTCTTGCAGGTTTTGTAGAGGCAGTGTAATCAGTCCTGAGAGATCTTGCAGGTGTTGCAGAGGCAGTGTAATCAATCCTGAGGTGTACCTACTTGATGGCTTGCTTGCAAAGATGATGAAGACCTACATGGAGGCTAGGCCTACATCCAGCATGAAAAAGGGTTGGCTCTGTAGAACTTCCTATGACAAGTAGATTATAGATTGATTGAGATAACAACAACAATGACGATGATGCTCTGTGATCCAGTGATGAAGATCCAGCTCCATAATTGAAGATTTGTGCCTATATGTATTGGTGACTTGTGTCAAGAGAATACCTTCCTAGTTAAGAGGGAGTTTTGATGTATTTGTAACTTCAGAATATATTCACTTGTATATTGTATTTGTACTTTATTGTATCCCCAATGGAGATGTATTATTCCTCCAATTGAAAGTGTCATCATGTGTACTTGCAAGTGTCGCAAGTTATATTGTAAGTGTCGTAACTTATACTTGATGGGTTATTAGACCACCTTGATGGGGTCGGCCTTATATGCATCATGTGGTTCAAAGGGTTATTAGACCACCCTAGAGGGGTCGACCCAGTCAACATTATGTTAAGTGGTTAAGTTTGGGTAGACCTAGTTGAGTAAAGGGCAAGTCAAGTTAGTGTATAAATAGAGAGTGTGTCTCTCTCATTTTACACATTGTGTCATTGTCTCACTTCGCATTAGTGAGAGAAGAGAAGGGTGCACACAAGTGGAGGAGGAGCATGCTGCTGCAGATATCTATCTCTTGGGTTTGATCATAGTGATCCTTGTATTGATGCTTATTCTATCTCTGAGGAAGTTGTGGGGTTTTTCACCTTCTTGGTTTTCCTCGGTGAAATGTTTTGTGTCTCTTGCCTCTTGTCTCTTATGCTTGGTATGCTATACATGTTGTTCTTTCGGTTAAGATCCTATATCTATTGAATTAAATGATGAAAAACTAACAAAGGGAAAATGTCAGGATGATGCTTGTCTATTGTGGAAGGTAGATCCACCAATGGAGTGGGTTTAAGGTGCTAAAGATAGAGATGATCAAGCATAATGAAGACTAAAGATTCGATAAAAAGGATAAAATATTAGAATAGGAAGGAACGACAAAGAAACACACAATTGGAATAAGAAATAAGGAATGAGAAGATAGTGAGGAAAATCGGAAAAGATAGTGAGGAAAGGATATGTTAGGTGAGAAGGAGAGATAAGTTTAATAGATCTAGGCTAAGGGAGAATGGGATAATAGTGACAAAGTACTGAGTAAGAGGAAGTCGGGAGGAAGGCCTGAGTAGGAGGCAAGATAGTGAACACCTATTGTGGTGTAATGAAGTGTTGTAGTGATCCCCAAAGTCATCCTCAGTCATAGTTGCATAACATAAGGATTTATTAGGACCTATGGAAAATGGAACAACCCAATATAGCTATAAGAAATCATAGGTTTAGGAAGATAACTAAACTAGCCACATATCTATGAATGTAACAACATATCAACATAAAAATAATATGCAAGTAAATGAAAGAGACAAGAAACAAGAAAACACCAGATATATGTGATTGACCCAATTGGGATATGACCATGGGAAGGTTGTCTTCCATTACTCAGAAATATCCTATTTTACTAATTTACATGATCAAATCCCACCATGCATCAGACTCCATCACCATAATACATGGAATATCCGTGTGATCATATGTGCTACAATACACAAATCATTTATGCCTTATGAGTCTCTCTTGATTTTATTATATACCAAGAGGTATAAGAGGAATTACATCCCTTAATGCATGTAGGATAATATATAGTATATCTATTTATCTTATTTATATAATAAGTGGATACAAGAGTGATTTAAGACAAGATAAATGTGGGATAATTCATTTATATGAGTATTACATAAAAGTAGAATATTTTTTGAGATAATGCTAGACATTATGACCTTCCATGATTAATAATATCACAAAAGTCATCATTACATATTCCAACTCCCACCCTTACTGATGATTGGGAGATAGAATACAAATAGAGGAAGGATCCATTAATAATGCTCCCCTCAATGATGACTTCTAGAATATTCATAAGCTGCAAATAAGAACACACTTTGACTAAAGGAATTTGATGAAGAACAACCACTTCTCACTGAATCATGAAATTGCACACGAACCAGGTTGTACGATGAAATACCCACTGCAAGATTCCTAGATCTAAAGAGAATCCTTCATGGCTACTAGATCCAACTGTAAGCTTCCTTAAATATGTGGCTAGATCCAACTGCAAGATGCCTAGATCTAAAGAGAAGACTCCAAGGCTACTAGACCCAACTATAAGATGCTAGATCACCACAACAATCATCACAACCATAACTAATAGTTGAAGAAATCTGATAAAATCACCACAAGGGGTTACATAAAATGCATATGGCCAATACATTAGAACATGTGGCAAGTAGACATTCTTCCCAATCAAGGTGCAATATATATAAGTAGAATATGGTTCTAATTATTTTTGGAATAAGGTGATATGAACGATCAAAAGATTAATATGCTTATGAAGAAAGCACACAACCCATCTTCTCACATCTTCTAGAAATACCAAGATGAATAAAGAGCATCTCTGATCAAAACATCTTCCAAAATTAAAGCATATAAAGATAATAAAATAACATTTCTCATATAGAAGTGAAATTGTTGATACACCAAATACCAACAAACATCATATAATTATATGGCATCATAATATGATCAAATAAAAGATTAAATTGCTCACACTGAAGTTCAGGCACAACATAATGAGTGAGCAATAATATGTTGAAATATAATATGAAATTTATCATTAATGAAAATGAAGTTACTTATACACAATAAGTGTCAACAACAACATATAAATAGTGAGAAATAAGATGATCAAATAAGGTTCACAAACAAATATGAGATTGTTATTATAGCATTGCTTAAGAATATATAGATTGATTATATGTTGTCGCGTCTATGCAAATATTAAAAGAATGAGCAAATATATGATCAAAATAAACATGGCATGATATAGATCAAAATGTTTAAACATGATCAACATATAGAAGAACAATTTATTCATTAATCATCTTGTTAGAATAGTAAGCATTAGGTGTTTTATATCGTATCATGACGAAATATTGGAGATCGATGCCTTTAAAAATGCCACTGCTTCCATATAGGAATGTTAGAGACCAAGAACAAGAAACAATCTCTAAATATCATGATTGGAAGCAAACCTTGATCTAAAAAACAAGTACAAGAAGTAACTAACAAGATTTGAAATTGCTTAAGATATGTTTGTTCAAACCAGTAAATAATGAGTAAAAGTTAGAAATTTATGATCTCATTTAGAATTATGAAATGACTAGTCATTAAGCAACATGACCATAAGCAAGATTTAATTTCTTATTTGTCTTCAAGTAAACATGCAAGAGATGAATTCCTGGAAAATGTAAATGCTTCCACATAGGAACGTTAGAGACAACCATGATGAACTAGATACAATCTCTACAATACATGATAATGAAACTAAACCCAAAAAGGACAATATTAATATGAAAAGACATTAAAACATGATATGACATATTCAAAGATTGTTTTTACTCAAGAAATTAGAAAGAGAAAATAAGATGAAAACATTGCAACTAAACAACTAAGTCTTTGGAATTGACTAGTTTCTTTGTTGTCACCATGAAATATATCCATGTACTGAAAAATGTCAATGCTTCCACATAGGAATGTTAGAAACAAAGAAACTGTCAATACTTCCACATAGAAACATTAGAGACAACTATCAGGGACTAGAACAACTTAGAAACTAAAAACTATGGAACAGAGACAAGATGCTTTTACAATGCAAGTGGATGAAAAAGTTCCAAAACATTTAAGTCAAATAAACACAATCCCCACATATTAAATATTTGATTAAAAAAGGAAATTGAATATGCATGTTTGAATTTGAAATTAAAAATATTTAAAGGTTGTTTTTGTTTGCTTGTTTGTTTCTTTTTAAATATTAAAAATAACAAAAAAGCTTTTAAGAAAAACCATTTCATAAATTTTTAACATAAAAATATATATTAAAACACAAATTAATAAGGTTTTAAATATTAAAACAAAATATGAAAATTGTGTTAATATTAAAACCTAAAATATTAAGTTTTTAATATATATTAAAAGGATTCATGTTAAACCAACAACCACCATACAAAACTCACAACATCTACGAAATAAACCCACAGTGACATAAAACTTATATCTCATATCAAAAGGAGATCATGGCCAACAAAGCTCGACTTAAGAGGGTTTCACAATAGAGATCGCAACTTTCATCCAGCACTCCCAACCAAGTAAACCCAGGGCAAGTCAAACCCTAAAGTCACATAGGGAAGGTTTAAGATACGACAGCAGAGAAGGGAATTAAACGGTTGTCTGTACAGCCTACGTGGACACCCAATAAAAGGGAAACCCACCCCCATGCCGGGGAAACAAACTCTCTAGTAGGAAGATAGACCCCCAAAGAAAAAATCAAACCTGTACACACTAAATTAACCCTGCAGAGACGCATATCCACCCCAAAAACATAGGAAATTTTCCCTATAACATAGAAAAGGATGTCGAACGAAAACAAAATGCATTCCATATAGTCCAAATTGAAGTGGATCATAGGGTCGCTAGGTTCATTATAAAGGTATTAAAAACCACATCCAACAAGAAAAAAATCACCTTAAACAAACTCCTGCATCAAAAAATATTATATTTGGAAGAAAGGACTAGGTCAGGTAAAAAAACATCAGCTTGGAAATTACTAGACCTAAGAAATGCATAAAAATTTAGGACTAAGAAAAATTATATCCCTAAAACAATCCTTACACAAATTAACTCAAATATGGTTAAACAAAGGTTGAATTTAACAAACCAATAGTCAATCCTAGCTAATTTTGATATTTCGGAGCCAATGGCAAGATCAGAATTTTAAAATTCTGATAAGAAATGAAGGAAACCTGCAAAATAAGGGTTAGATTTTTCAAACATGTAGAATCATGCCCAAATCTAAAGAGAATCCTAATGGCTACTATATCTGACGAAAAATCTACTAAAATAGGAGTGTCAAAAATAATATTAGTAATTAATCCTTCCTCTACTTATATTATATCTTCCATTCATCATTATGGGAGAACGTTGGAATATGTAATGTTGACTTATGTGATATTATTAATCATGAAAGGTCATAATGTTTAGCATTATCTCAATTTTTTTTTAATTTTATGTAAATTCATATAAATGAGTTATCCGACATTTATCTTGTAACAAATCACTCTTGTATCCACTTATTATATAAAGAGGAGAAATAGATGTAAAATATATTATCCCACATGTGTTAAGGGATGCAATTCCTTGGTGGAGGAAAAATGTTGGTTAGGCTATTAATGGAAATTGACTCACAAAGAAGAGAGACATGTGTATATAGATTTGAGATGAGCAAGCATGTATCTGCGTGTTGGTGGAGAGTAGATTTGGAAGAATCAAACTTGTTCAATTTAAGAGAAATCACATGGAGGTGGATTTCCATAAGAGAGCGTAACCATTTTTGGAAATTAATGAAACATGGAGATTGCCATTTGTAGCTATGCTAAAGGTAAGAGATTGCTTATTTTATATGTTCATACAAATTCAAGTTCTAGTTATTGATTTGTAAGGTGATGCCAGTAGATTTGATCCCTAACCAACATTAATGTTATTAATGCCAAGGTTTCAATGTTAAGGAGCACACGTGTGAAGTTTCAGTTGATGAATGTGCCCCTGAGAAGCTTATGAATTTTAGTGAGACCTCCATATGTAGATACCAAGCCTGATTTCATCTCCTTCTTCGCTTCTCATGCTTATTCTCTCAATATTGTAAGATTCTCTAGCATTGGAGATCAACTAAAGAACTGAATTTAATAAACTATTTAGTCTATGCTCATGACCTATGATTTCGACTTGATATTTTTCAATAACTCATATCAGAACCTTCATTTATTCTAGAAGTGAAACTTGTAATCCTATAAGGCAATTTGGATCATAAAAATGGAAAACTAGCTCTTTATGCACCTTTTAATGACTAGTTTCACCACTTTTGCCAGTAAAAAATATGTATGAGTTTATTTTCTAATCAGATGGATTTTTGAGGTTCCTGAGATAATATTAAATCACCCCAAACCCTATTTCTGATAATTTGGACACACCTTAGTCATTTTGAGAGATTTTGGAAAACTATTAGTTGAGCAGTCTTGCCTAGCGCACTTGACCCTTTATATCCCAAACTTCATCAAGAGCCTCCCAATTTCCCTGATAATCTGATCCATCATTTATTACAGATTTTAAATTCTGAAATGCCCTTGGTTTCATTCAGGTTTTACATCTAAGTCTAGTTTTCATATGCTGCAAGGCCTAGGAAGCGTTAAAGTAGACACCATCTCTAGCTGACTGTTGAAAAGTAAATGGCTCCAGTGCTTTTTGCATAGGAATTGGAAGTTGGCATTGTTCTACCTTTATGCTGTACACTTTCCCTTATAAAAACCAGAACTTGAATTCATCCCCATCGTCTTTGAGTTGGGAGTCAGTTTCCATATTTATCACCATGCATATTATAAAAATTGTTAAATTAAACTAGTGAAAAATTTGCTTAAAATTTGTGTTATGAGTTGATATTCTAGCCTATTCTTGGCTGGTATCTTACAATGGTATCAGAGCAATTTTCTCCACCCCTATGGAAATAAATATTATCTGTTGAAGAAAATTTGTATCCATGAGGCTAGTTCTAGTTGCAGTCAAAGATGAGGAATCATCATGTAGATTTTCGAGTAGTTTCAAAAGAGATGATGGTTACTATGCTGACCAATGGTATGATACGGATTTTTATTATCCAAGGTATGAATTTGCTAAGGAATTTAAGTTAAAAGAACCCTTTGACTACCTCACATATTACTATGCATTGAGTGATGATATTTTAAAACTCACATCTTTCAGAGAGTTTTGCACATATGAGATCCATAGATTGTTTCAAGATCCCTACTCTAACTTTAACAAGGTGAAGATTGCATTGATGGTAAATGATGTGTGCAAAGAAGTGGGAATATTTCTACCAAAGAAAGTCAAAACAATGACACATGTGGATTCCTTGAAGACCAACAAGCCATCAAGAAAGGAACTAAGTTGTAGAGAAGAAAAGAGGACCAAAGGTGAAGCTTCATTAGAGCCATCTGCACATGGTTTCTTTGGGAAATTCTTTGGGTTTTATCAAGGGAGAGACTCCAAAGGTATTGATATGAAGGAAAACAAGGGGAAAGATACAACCATTCATGTGGAGAAGCAAGATGAAAGTACAAATCAGCCATCCACAATCATTGAGATGAGTAGTGAACTACCTAGATCCATTGGTAGTGAAGAAAGAGCTATGGTTTTTTAAGAGGAAGCCAAGTACACAATTATTACTGATCAGGGTTGTGCATCATATGATGAAACCCCCACTTGTATTGATGATCATTCAAAGACACTACACATGGATGAAAGAGAAACTACTGATGGTTTCTCTAGTACCTGTGGAACATCTACTTGTGGATGTTCAAATTTTGTTGGAGTACCTACTGATGGGTGCTCACATCACTTTGTTTGTGACATAGAGATCATATTTGAAGATGTTTCTGCAAGCCAAAGTACCATTGATCATGATGATGGATTTCTTGCAATAGTGGAAGCAAACCAAGGATCAATTTCACCTTCACCACTTGAATTTTATGAGGGTGATCCAATGAATTTTGAAGAAGAGAAGGTTCTATCTCATGAACTTTCCTACTTTGATAAAGGTGATGAAAATATACTTTCCTTTGAGCATGAATATGATGAATTTCCAGCCATTGATGAGGAGAAAGGAGTAACTTCACCATCACCACATAAGCTTCATGAAGTTAATCCAAGGAAAATTGAAGAAGAGGACGTTCACTATCATCAACCATCCTTCCTTGAAGGGAAATTAAAGATGAACACATTGAAGATCAAGGATACCCTTGATATTCTCCATGTAACTCATGATTTAGTGTCACAATATTGTTGGAGAGCTTCATCAATGGAAAATCCACTTTCCATTGAAGACATGGAGAAGATTCAGAAATCAATGACAAACATCAAAGGTAAATTTTCACAATTTCTTTCTGACAGATATTATTCGTTTGATCTTTAAGGATTGTATCATGATTCATTATTGAAGAATGAAGAAGAGATTGAAAATATCTCATATGAGTTGGAATCCACCCAATATTCTTTGAGAAGTACTCAAAGTACTCTCTTGAAATATTAGATGCAAGTAGAGCAACTTCAGCAAGAGTTTCTAAGATCTTATATTCCCTCCTATGTTCCAATCATCCATTCCCTTTTGGTTGATGATTTGCATATTTCTATGGAGGAATATCATGTGATGGTGGAACATGAGGAGCATGCTGATTTGAATCTTCTTGAGAGGGATGAAATCAAGCAAGAAGGTATCCAAGAACTTGCCTGGTTTTAAAGAGATTAATATTTACCTCATGATGAGAGATGCATAATTTTGGAGGAGACACATGGTCTCACATTTGATGGATCATCCCATGATGATGAGGTACATAGATCCACATGCTTGGTGGATAATTTTTGCAAAGATTTGATTCATTCTCTTTCACCCCACACTTCTATTTCAGCCACATCACTTGAAGATGAGAATTGGGTGAAAGGATTTTCTTGATAGTAACCTAAGAGGAGAATGAGGATCCAACAGTCATTTTGGATGACTTGATGGTCAATCCATGGGGTTTGGAAAAGTCTCATATTCCTCCCAGCAACCATGAACTTGATTTCATATCCCTGGAATCAAGTAGCAGAGAGTTATGTCCATCTATGGATAGATGCACCACAAACTTGAAGACTCCAGGAGGTAAATGTTTTCTATGTAAATTTTTTAATTCCTCTGACATTGAGATGTTTTGTGACCAGCAGCATAGGTACATATTCATGCCATTAGATACCATTCACCCACACATGGATTGGGTGGAATATTACATGTTCCACATGGAGTCTCCTCGCAAAAAAAATTATGCACATGGTATGTGGAAGATAACTAAACAAACAAGATGCCCAAGGAAGTTTGTGAGATATTGGAGATATGCACTTGGAGAAGCCACAAGATCCTTCTCGAACATGATTTGGTGAGTGTTTGTTCATATAATGATTGGATGAGTAAATACTTTATGGAGTTATGCAGCACATGTTCTTTCCACTTGAGTGGAACCAATGGAAGAGAGTTGAGCCATTGGGATAGTAGATGTTTGTGTTTGGATCCTGTGGCAAAGAGTTGAACCATGATATTATTTCATTGGAGATATATACCCCTAAGGGTATTGGTTCTACTTGCACTTGTGGTTTTTCATTGTATTCATCATATTTTACTTATGAGCAGTTGATGAGGCATTTTTGGTGTTTGTATGATTCCTATCTTTCTTATGATTGGAAGGGACTTCCACCCTTGTCATTTGAGCTACAATGATGACATTTTTATTCTTGTGTGCATTGGGAACATGAGAACTTTCTTGTTGGAGTGGAAATAATTGATGAGATTTGGCCTCACTCTTTGGAGGCATATTTGGTGGTGCATAGTCTTTCCTTGATTGGGTCCTACCATGGAGAGTTGCATATCTTGATTGAGGGGCCCTCAAATTTTCAGGGTTTCATTGGAAAGGATGATTTTCCAATGTGGTGGTATGATGTTTTCATCCTTCCTAGCATTTCATATGATGATGATTTTTTTTTGTTACTAATGTTTGGTGAGATGCAGTATGATCAGTGGGATCCTGGTATTCCATGGGATGACATTTTTCCACACATGAAACTGCTACTTCGAAACTTGCAGTTGCAGCAGTTGAATCTAGGCATTCTTTTTCCTGATAGATTTTGTTGGATGGTATTCCGATCCATGGGAGTGTCATACCAGAAATGGGATCCTGACATTGATCGTCTATGGAGCAGTTGTTTGCATGCTGGCATGATGGAGCAAGCCAACCCTCTTTTACATCAGTTCATTTATGTTGCACTTGGTTTCAGTTTCCTACATGGGGAACACCTCTTTCGATGGACTTATAGTTTTCATAGTATTGGTATCTTTGCATTTATGATATTTATATGGGATATTGGCACACTTTCCATTTGCTTCACTTGGATAAAAGTAGGCATGCTCAGTTACAGATGTAGTGGATATTTTATTTGGAGATATGATTATGGTTAGATTAGTGCAGCAAAAGCATGATGGACCTCTTGGGATATTTTGCTTGAGGACAAGCAAATTTTGGGAGGGAGGACTTTCATGTCCCCAAATTTTGACAAGGTCTATGTCACTAGGTCATAAGCATTAAAATATTTAATTAATGATGCTGATATTAATAAGAAAATAATTAAATTATTCCATGGGATGAATTTTTGTTTGGAGGCATTTAATTAATTAAATTCCATAATATGCACTTTGGAATAATTAATTAGTTGGTCTGGAGGCATTTAATTAATTAAATTCCAAAATATGCACTTTGGAATAATTAATTACTTGGTTTGAGTAATTATAATTCTAATTACTAATATTTGGATTAGAAATAATGAACTAAGCTAAGGAGGGCGAATTAGAGAGGCCAAGTTGACCAAGGAGGATGGAAATTGCTAAAAATGGTAAAAAACATTCTAAAAGCAGCAAATCAGGATAAAATTAGGAAAATAACGATAAAGTGGAAAATTCGGGATAAAGAAGGAAATAAGAAGAAAGTAGGAAACTCTAACAATGCAGGAAAAATATTGAGACAAAGGGGGGCACAATTTCTAAAGGAAATAAAAACTTGTAAGGAAAAAGCAAGGCAAGTATATCCACTCATGGGTGGCCCATGTGGAAGGGTTCTCACAGGTCACCAAGCTATTCAACTTGCTCAACAGGTCACCCTAAAATTCTATAAAAGAATGATTCCAAATCCAATTCAACTCCTTTGACCATTTTGTAATTGAATGTGTGAGCTTTAGGTTCTCTTGTTGAGTGATGTTCCTCAACCTTGCTTTGGGTGATGCTCCCCTTAGTCATTATTGTTCCAATATCTCTACCACTCTCTTTTACAGGCACTAAAGACTATTTTACATCCATTTAAGATCATATTGAAGCCATGTATATTCTAATGTGTAGGTCTTGAATTCCATTCATGATGATTTGAGAGTTAAAAGAATGAATATCAAGCATCCAATTCGAAGTCTTTACTCATTCCCCTCATTTAGTGGGAACAATGTGGAAGGGCCAAAATGGAGCTTCTTGGTTTAGCACTTCTGAGCACTTATGGGTTGTGATACCTATTTCATTCCATCCATAGGCTTGTTTCCAGTAAGAAACTCCTTTTTTATTGTTGAAAAAAGGTGTATGGATGACCAAGATACAACCATTCTCACCAAAGCCAAGGTTTCAATGTTAAGGAGCGCACGCGTGAAGTTTCAGTTGATGAATACGCCCCTAAGCAGCTCATGAAGTTCATTTCGACCTCCATCTATAGATACCAACCATTATTTCATCCTCCTATCAAATCCAGTACATAATTTCATCTCCTTCTTCGCTTCTCATGCTTATTGTCTCAATATTGTAAGATTCTCTAGCATTGGAGATCAACTGAAGAACTGAATGTAATAAACTATTTAACCTCTGATCATGACCTATGATTTCAACCTTCTATTGTTCAATAACTCATATCATAACCTTCATTTATTCCAGAATTGAAATTTCTAATCCTAAAAGGCAATTTGGATCATACAAATGGAATACTAGCTCTTTATGCACCTTTTAATGACTAGTTTCACCACTTTTTCCAGTAAAAATTATGTATGAGTTTATTTTTTGATATGATGGATGTTTAAGGTTCCTAAGATAATATTAAATCACCCCAAACCCTATTTATGAGAATTTGGACACAACTTAGTTAGTTTGAGAGAGTTTGGAAAACTACTAGTTGAGGAGTCCTGCCTAGCGCACTTGACCCTTGTGCTCCCAAACTTCATCCAGATCATCCCAGTTTCCTTGAAAATATGATCGATCATTTATTATAGAGTTTTCAACCTGAAATACACCCTTGGTTTCATTCAGGTTTTACATCTAATGTCATGTCCCCAAATTTTGACAAGGTCTATGTCACTAGGTCATAAGCATTAAAATATTTAATTAATGATGCCAATAGTACTAGGAAAAGAATTAAATTATTCCAAGGGATTAATTTTGGTTTGGAGGAATTTAACTAATTAAATTCCAGAATATGCACTTTGGAATAATTAATTAGTTGGTTTGAGTAATTTTATTTCTAATTACAGATATTTGGATTAGAAATAATGAGCTAAGCTAAGGAGGGAGAATTAGAGAGGCCAAGTTGATCGAGGAAGATGGAAATTCCTAAAAATGGTAAAAAACATGCTAAAACCAACAAATCATGAAAATCAAGACAAAGCAAGAAAATCAGGATAAAGCAGGAAAGTAGGATAAAGCAGAAAACATGATAAAGCAGGAAAGAAAGACATAGCTAATCCAAAAGAAGGAAAGTCCAAGCCAACTCATGAGGATCCACTAGTGGAGGTGACCTTCTCTCATAGGTGGATATGACTTAGCCAACATGTCATTCATTCTATAAAATAAAGAGAGAGAGCTCTATTCAGAACTTTTGGATTATTTTGTTTATGAATTCGAGAGCAATGAAGCTTCTCATGATTGGAGAGATGTGCCTCTAATCTCAGTTGGGTAATGTGCCCCAATTGTTACCATTCTACTCAATTATGTTCCAATTGAAGATCCAGTTGAATTACATTGAAGACCTATAAAGTTTGTTGTTGTTGAAGACCCTTTTATGCAGGTTTTATGAAGACATCTACAACAAAATTCATGCTGATATGAATTGTTGAAGGAACCACAGTGAGTCCTTCCAGTCAGATATCCAATTCTTCTCTTCTTCTCTCTTCTCTCTTCTCAATGATGCTATGGCATCAAGATGTGATGAATCCACTGATTCTCATGGATCTGATATGATTTAATAACAATAAATATTAATCTTTGATATCATTCATTACATTTATTTTTGAAGAAGTCTGATATTTTCTTCAATTTCTTTAGCCCCTCTAGAATTGCCTAGATTTTGACTAGTTTTCAGAATGCTTATGGTAGATGAATGAGAATAGATCCAAATGATCTCATTTCTATTCCATATGTTAGATAACATGTTTTATGATCCAATCCATTTCTGATAAGAGGAATTAGTGAGCCTTCCTTTCTTGTTTGGAAGCTCCTAAATTTTACTAGTTGTGCAATCCTAGAATGCAATTTTACTTGTCTTTTTGTAATTCTTTCCCATATTATCCTTAAAATTTCTGGAGTTTTATATGACTGTAAATTGACTGATATTTCATTTTTATTATCATCCCTAAGTCAGAAACACTCATTCATAGCCTTTAGTCAAAACATAGAGTAATACTAGAATGCATATGTTGGGGTGCCCAGGATCATTGCAGTAGATTTCATCCTTGCTGATTTCAACGCATCAATGGTCCCAATACTTTTTGAAAAGGTATTAACTTCTATCCCAACTTTCCTTCCACCCATATCTTCTGATCCTATTCCCCTATAGTCAAACTAGCTCACCAAAACACTGTTTTTAATTGATTCCTTGAGAAGTTGACTTTTTGTATCACTAATCCTAGTTGGTATACATTACAGTGGTATCAGATCACTTTCCTTGTCTCATCCTGTGGAAATTAAATTTCAGATGAAGAGATATATCAAATCTATTTTCAAGTTGCAACTATAAAACTAGTTACAGTCATGGAAGATGAAAGATTTGAGTTATACGTGTTAGTTTTTATACTTTTAATCAATATTATCTAGGATATTAACTGAAAGAATAACATGTAAAACATAACAAAAGAGACACAAAGATTTTCCTCTGGAAAACCATAAAGGAGAAAACCCCGCAACTTCCTCAGAGATAGAATCGTCACCAATACAATATCACAAAAAGTAAAACCCCAAAACAAGATGGTCTTCTACAACTCCTCTCTCTTTTCATCCTATCCGAACTTGTCCTCTCTCTCACTAATGCGAACTTGTGAGTGAGTGTGATGTCCAAATGAGAGAGCTCCACTCTCTATTTATACTTTATATTTCACTTGACCTTTTCACTTACTAGGTCGGCCCAGTTGTACCTGACTGGGCCGAATTCTCTAGGGGACTCAATAACCCTATTCTAACTAACTCTTGGGGGATCTATTTCCCTGAATTACAATGGAGGATTTACCTAAATTACTTTACATGGCCAAATGTAATAATGACATCCTCGACTGAAGGAATAAACATCTACGTCGAAGGTACAAATAAAATACAATAATAATAACAATATAAAATACAAGTGAATATCCGCCGAAGTTACAATTATATTAACACTCCCTCTTAACTAGGAAGGTATTCTCTTGACATAGTCATCAACACATATGGACACAAGTCTTCATCACTGGATCACCATCAATGATGGAACATCATCATCAACACTGGATCATCATCGTAGTTGCTGCAATCCTCATCATGTCTATCATTGATTGGTGAAATCTCTTGAAACTACTCGTCATAGGAAGTTCTACACCTCCATGCCCGGGAAATTTTTTTATCATACCCATATCCTTCATCTCGAACTATGCGGCAAGATTCCTCTTTGTATCTGCAATGATCCCATCCTCCCCTGTTACAAACAGGTCATCTACATAGAGTAGAAGTATTACTGGATTTCCTACTTCAACCTTGTAGTAAAGGTTGGAATCTGCTTTACTCTTGGTAAATCCCAAGTTCATCGAGAAACTATCCATCATGTTGTACCACGTCCTGGGTGCCTATTTCAATCCGTACAAGGCCTTATTCAATTTGCACACATGAGTCTTCCTGTCATGTGTCTAAAATTCCAATAGCTACTCCATGTACACTTCCTCTTCTACTACACCATTCAAGAATGTTGTCATGACATCCATCTGTTGTACCTTCCATTTCATCACTGTATCCAATGTAAGTACTAATCTGATGGAAGTGTATCTGGATACAGGTGCAAATGTCTCCTCATAGTCTATGCCTTCCTTCTGGGAGAAACAACTTTCAACAAACCTCTCTTTGTGTTTATCTATGCTGCCATCTGTAACATGCTTGATCTTGTAGATCCACTTGGGAGTCACAATAGACTTCCCTTCTAGTCTCACAACTACATCCTAGACATCATTCTTCATGATCAACTGGTACTCCTCGATCATGGCATCCTTCCATTCTTTCTTATCTTCCACTTCCTCGTAGTTCGAAGGTTCCTTGTCAATGATGTCGCACAATAGGGCTACATAACAGGAGTATGGCCTAGGTCTCTTGCTTTCTCTGTGCATCCCCTCTGGAGCGCCATACTTCTCTGCATCTTGTATTGCCTCTCGTACGCATGTTGGTTTCCTCTTGTGTGAGTTCTTCTCACGAGGTGGACATAGAGGTTCTTATGGTTCTTCCATCTCGCGATCTTCATGGTCTTCTAGAACTGCTTCTTCCATCACTGAATCTCAAATCCTGGGAACTTCATGTTCTTCAATATCTTCAATAGGTAGTTTTCTTGATCTTCGTCGCTTGTTCTTCGAAACAAGTCTCTCTTGTAGGTGATGGTACATGATATTTCCTACAAGTCAAGTTCAATTGCATGATTAGAAACATCTCATAGTTTTCAAAACAAATTCTTACGCATAAATACATAGGCCATACAGTCATGCAATTATCTTAGCCAATGCTTCAATACAACATTCATCCATATCCTCTACCTTTCTAGATTCCTTCCATCTCTACCAGAACATTGTTAAGAGTGTGCACTACTGCCAACATGTCAGCAAAAAGGTTTCATTCTATATAAGTAGCAATGGAATGTTGTACAGTACCATAGGCCACTTACCCATCACATGCATATTAGTAGTATATTGTTTATTAATCAAAATATCCTAATATGCATATACACAACCTAAATATAGGAACATAAGTATGTACACCACTTAACAATGTTACTTAAATAAATAGATATATAAGAAATGACAATTCAAATACTTATCTTTGTTTGTTTGTTGGGTGGACTCCCTCTTGATCTTTGCTTCCTTGCAGGAACTACTGGAGTCTCTGACAGAGTGTTCTTCTTCATCGTCTGATTCTGAGTTCTTGTGCCTTCCTTGCTTATGATCGGAAATGTTGAGCAAGTATTCTACACTTGCTGGAGTAGACTTTATGTGTCCTTTCTTATGTACCCTAATCAATGCTTGAAATGGATGAGAGGAGTCCATGGAGTATCGATCTTTATTTGTTTTCTAGAGTCCAACTTTGTAGTAGCTTCTCCTACTCCTTTCATGTAATACTGAAATTCATCTCTAGCTTTTACCTTATGAGGTGGAACCTTCTTAATTAACCCTTGTAATTGGTTACCTCCATTATAATACATATTCTTCATCACTTGAAGAATCATCTCTTTCTTCTTCTCTGGTTCTCTTCCTTGCAAGTTCATCATCTTCAGTGGTGTGAGCATGATGTCTCTTCTTATTTGTCTTCTTGTTGGAGCCTCTATTTCTTGGACAATCTCTGGATTAGTGTCCCTTCTCATCACATATATAACATCTAATGTTGGATATATCTTTTATGTGTCTTCTATAGTTCTCCCTCTGATTTTGATGGTGTTTCTCCCTCTTACTGTGATGATGCTCCCTCTTGCTTTTATTCCTCCTGGAGTGTGCTCTGAGAGCTTGATTGTCATTTTCTCCCATCTTCTCTTCTCGAGCCACAAGTCGAGCTTCTTCTTGTGAGCATTCTTCCCACAGCCTACCAAATGTGATTAACTTCTTTCTAGCACAAATCCCTTGAATGAATGAGTCCCATGATCTTGGGAGACCATTCAAGTCAGTCATCACAATTTCTCCATCTTCTACATTTTCTGCAACTACTTGAAGTTGCTCCTTGATCTGTGAGACCCTTGAAAATAGGATTGCATGGTCTATGCATTTTGAATCTTAACATTCTTAAGCTGGTTCCTCAAGTTCATCTTTTGATAGATGTTCTTCCCTTCAAATAACTTTGTCAAATCATCGAACATCTCCTTAGGTGTCTTCAATGATGACACATGTGGGATGAGATGATCCTTAATGTATTCTGCAATAATTCTCTTGGCCTTAAACAACTTCTTCTTGTGGATGGATTTAGCCTCATCTCCCTCTGGTGTTGTAACCTCTTCATTTACATACTTGTCCAATTCATTCTCTCCAATGTCAAGAGAAATCCTATACTTCCATGCTCGAAAGTTATCATCTCCTTCAAGCTTATACTCAAGCTTGGTGTGGTGAGACATCTTTAATGAGAACCTCAAATGGAAATAACAAATATTTTAGGTCTTACCACTTTAAGCTGTCGAAACTGGTTCTGGAGCTGGCCTAGGGTTTGTCAAAGAAAACTTAATTTTTCAAACTTGGAATTTGAAAATTCTGATTGGACAGATAGATGCGCTTGAATGAGGCGAGTATGCTGGTATACTTGGTTTCTGAAGATTCCAAAATTTTACCCTTGAAAATTGACTTGCAAAATTCTGATATACAGTTTCTGGCTTTTTCTGGTTTTCTATAGTTTCTGGTCAAAAGTCAAACCAGGGTTTGAATTTCTAGGAGCTTTACCCACTCAAAAATTTTGATCTTGGTACAAAAATTTGGATCTTGGAGAGGCGCAAATTCCTATGCCAGTTGCACTCCAAAATTCCAAATTTGTGAGAAGCCCTAATTTTCCTCCGGCAATAGTGATAAGCCAAAAAAATTAAAATTCTCAGAATCAAATTCTACTTCGACAGAAATATGCGCCCTCCTAGGGAGAGTTATCCTAGCCTCTTTCCATTGATGATCTGTGGAGAGAAATCCAAAAAATAAGAATCCCTAGCTTCTACAGCTGCACAGTGTCTTCTTCTTAAGTTACCTTTGATACCATGTTAGTTTTTCTACTTTTAATCAATATTATCTAGGATATAAAATCAAATAATAACATGCATATCATAACATAAGAAACAAAAAGATCTTTCTCAGGGAAACAATAAAGGAGAAAACCCTGCAACTTCCTTAGAGATAGAATCATCACCAATACAATATCACAAAAGGTAAAACCCCAACACAAGATGGTCTTCTGCAGCTCCTCTCTATTTTCCTCCTATGCGAACTTGTCCTCTCTCTCACTAATGCGAACTTGTGAGTAAGTGTGATGTCCAAATGAGAGAGCTCCACTCTCTATTTATACTTTATCTTTCAATAACCATATTCTAAGGGGAGTCAATAACCATATTCTAAATGACTTTTGGGGGATCTATTGCCTCGACTTACAATGGAGGATTTACCTCAATGAATTTACATGACCAAATTTTATAATTACATCCCCAACCAGAGGAATAAACATCTTCGTTGGAGGTACAAATAAAATACAATAATAATAACAATATAAAATACAAGTGAATATCTTCCGAAGTTACAATTATATTAACAATACGAGGAAGAAGAAATCATTTACATTGATGGAGGCCTACCAAGAGATGATGATGGTTAAATCTATGACCAGATGTACATAGATCAATGGGATGAACCAACGATGGCTAATCCTAAGAAGGAGTTAGAAAAGAGGATATCTACAGGTAAAAATTTTCCTTTCCACTACCAGGAGTATCTGGCTTTGAGAGAAGAGATTTGTAAATCCATTTCCTTCAAAGATTATTTTTATTGAATATTTGGATTTGAGATCAAGGATGAATATTTGGATTTAATAGAGAGTAGAAAACCACCCATATAGGAAACAAGTTGTTCCACCTCTTTGAGCAAAGAAGAAGAAAGAGGAATCGAAAGTGAATCTTCATTGGAGCCATCTACACATGGTTTCTTTGGGATATTATTTGGGTTTTATCCAAGGAGAGACTCCAAAGGTATTGATATGAAGGAAAACAATGGGAAAGATACAATTATTCATGTGGAGAAGCAAGAGGAAAGTACAAACCAGCCATCCACAATCATTGAGAGGAGTAGCGAACTACCTAGATCCATTGGTAGTGAAGAAAGAGATATGGTTCTTGAAGAGGAAGCCAAGTACACAATTATTACTGATGATGGTTGTGCATCATATGATGAAACCCCCATTTGTATTGTTGATGATCATTCAAAGACACTGAACATGGACGAAAGAGAAACTATTGATGGTTTCTCTAGTACCTGTGGAACATCTACTTGTGGATGTTCGAATTTTGTTGGAGTACCTACTGAAGGGTGCTCACATCTCTATTTTGGTGAAATATAGATCATATTTGAAGATTTTTCTTCAAGCCAAAGTACCATTGATCATGATTATAGAGCTATTGCAATAGTGGAGGCAAACCAAGGATCAATTTCACTTCACCACTTGAATTTTATGAGGGTGATCGAATGAAGTTTGAAGAAGAGAAGGTTCTATCTCATGAACTTCCCTACTTTGATAAAGGTGTTGCAAATATACTTTCCTTTAAGCATGAAGATGATGAATTTTGCAGCAATTGATGAGGACAAAGGAGTAACTTCACCATCACCACATAAGCTTCATGAAGTTAATCCAAGGAAAATTGAAGAAGAGGATGTTCACTGTCATGAACCATCCTTTCTTGAAGGGACATTAAAGATGAACACATTGAATATCAAGGAGACCCTTAACATTCTCCATGTCAATCATGATTTAGTGTCACAATATTGTTGGAGAGATGCATCAATGGAAAATCCACTTTCCATTGAAGACATGGAGAAGATTCAGAAGTCGATGACAAACATCAAAGGTAAATTTTCACAATTGCTTTCTGACAAAGATTATTTGTTTGATCTTTCAGGATTGTATCATGATGCATTATTGAATAATGGGGAAGAGCTTGAAAATATCTCATATGAGTTGGAATCCCCCCAAGATTATTTGAGAAGTATTCAAAGTACTCTCTTGGAATCTCATATGCAAGTAGAGAAACTTCAGCAAGAGTTTCTAAGATCTCATATTCCCTCCTATGTTCCAATCAACCATTCCCTCTTGGTTGATGATTTTCATATTTCTATGGAGGAATCTCATGTGATGGTGGAACATGAGGAGCATGATGATTTGAATGTGCCTGATAGGGATGAAATCAAGCAAGAAGGTAACCAAGAACTTGACTTGCCTCAAAGAGATTATGAGTTACCTCATGATGAGAGATGTATAATTTTGGAGGAGACACATGGTCTCATATTTGATGGATCAGCCCATGATGATGGGGTACATAGATCAACATGCTTGATGGATCAATGTTGCAAAGATTTGATTCATTCTATTTCACCCCACACTTCGGTTACAATCCCATCACTTGAATATGAGAATTAGGTGAAAGGATTTTTCTTGATATTACCCCAAGAGGAGCATGAGGATCCCACATTCATTCTAGATGACTTGATGGTCAATCCATGGGGTTTCACAAAGGCTCATATTCCTCACAATATCCATGATCTTGATTTCATATCCTTGGAATCAAGTAGAAGAGAGTTATGTCCATCTATGGATAGATGCACCACAAAGTTGAAGACTCCAGGTGGTAAAAATTTTATGTGTAAAATTTTTAATGCCTCTGAAATTGGTATGTTTTGTGATCAGTAGCATAGGTGCATATTGCTGCGATTAGATACCATTCATCAACACATGGATTGGGTGGAAGATTACATGTTCCACATGGAGTCTCATCATAGAAAAATTTATGCACATGGTAGGTGGAAGAAAAATAAACAAACAAGATGCCAAAGGAAGTTGGTGAGATATTGGAGATATGCACTTGGAGAAGCCACAAGCTCCTTACTTGGACATGGTTTGGTGAGTGTTTGTTCATCCATTGATTGGATGAGTAAATACTTGATGATGGTATGCAACACATGTTCTTTCCACTGGAGTGGAACCGGTTGCATAGAGTTGAGCCATTGGGATAGTACATGTTTGTCTTTTGGATCTTATGGCAGAGAGCTGAGCCATGAGATTACTTCATTGGAGATATATACCCCTAAGGGTATTGGTTCTACTTGCACATGTTTTTTTTCATTGTATTCATCATATTTTACTTGTGAGCAGTTGATGAGGAATTTTTTGTGTTTTTATGATGCCTATCTTTCTCATGATTGGATAAGGGACTTCCACCCTTGTCATTTGAGCTATAGTGATGACATTTTTTATTCGTGTGTGCATTGGGAACATGAGAACGTTCTTGTTGGAGTAGGAAGAATTGATGAGGTTTGGCCTCACTCTTTGGAGGCATATTTGGTGGTGCATAGTCTTTCCTTGATTGGGTCCTACCATGGAGAGTTGCATATCTTGATTGAGGGGCCCTCAAAGTTTCAGAGTTGCATTGGAAAGGATGATTTTCCAATATGGTGGTATGATGTTTTCATCCTTCCTAGCATTTCATATGATGATGATTTTTTTTTGTTACTAATGTTTCGTGAGATGCAGTATGATCAGTGGGATCCTGGTATTCCATGGGATGTTGTTTTCCACACATGACACTGCTACTTGGAAAATTGCAGTTGAAGCAGTGAGATCCACACATTCTTTTTCCTGATATATTTTGTTGGATGGTATTCCGATCCATGGGAGTATCATGCAAGCAATGGGATCCTAGAATTGCTTGTATTTGGAGTATTTGTTTGCATGTTGGCGTGATGGAGCAAGCCAAGCCTCTTTTATATCAGTTCATTTATGTTGCACTTGGTTTCAGTTTCCTACATGGGGAACACGTCTTTGGATGGACTTATAGTTTCCATAGTAGTGGTATCTTTGCATTTATGATATTTATATGGGATCTTGGCACACTTTCTAGTTGCTTCACTTGGATAAAAGTAGGCATGTTCAGTTACAGATGTAGTGGAGATTTTCTTTGGAGAGATGATTATGATCAGAGTAGTGCATCAAAAGCATGATGGACCTCTTGCGATATTTTTCTTGAAGACAAGCAAATGTTTGGGAGGGAGGACTGTCATGTCCCTAAATTTTGACAAGGTCTATTTCACTAGGTAATAAGCATTAAAATATTTAATTAATGATGCCAATAGTACTAGGGAAAAAATTAAATTATTCCAAGGGATTAATTTTGGTTTGGAGGAATTTAATTAATTAAATTCTAGAATATGCACTTTGGAATAATTAATTAGTTGGTTTGAGTAATTTTATTTGTAATTACTGATATTTGGATTAGAAATAATGAGCTAAGATAAGGATGGAAAATTAGAGAGGCCAAGTTGACCAAGGAGGATGGAAATTGCTAAAAATGGTCAAAAACATGCTAGAAGCAACAAATTAGGATAAAATTAGGAAAATCAGGATAAAGCAGGAAAATCAGGATAAAGTAGGAAAGCAGGATAAAGAAGGAAACACGATAAAGTAGGAAAGAAAGTCAAATCTAATCCAAAAGAATGAAATTCCAAGCCAAATCATGAGGATCCACTAGTGGAGGTGACCTGCTCTCACAGGTGGAGATGACTTAGCTAACATGTCATTCATTCTATAAAAGAAAGAGAGAGAGATATATTCGGAAATTTTGTCTTATTTTGTTTATGAATTTGAGAGAAATGAAGCTTCTGATGATTGGAGAGATGTGCCTCTAATCTCAGTTGGGTGATGTGCCCCGATTGTTACAATTCTGCTCAGTTATGTTCCAATTGAAGATCCAGTTGAAAACCATTGAAGACCATTAAAGTTTGTTTCTTTTGAAGAATATTTTATGAAGGTTTTATGAATAAATATACATCAAAATTCATTCTCATAATATGAATTGTTGAAGGAACCGCAGTGAGTCCTTCCAGACATAATTCCAATTATTCTCTTCTTCTCTCTTCTATCTTCTCAAGAATGCTATGGAATCAAGATGTGATGAAGAAACTGATTCTCATGGATCTTCTATGATTTAATAACAATAAATATTAATCTTTGATATCATTCATTACATTTCTTATTGCAGAAGTATGATATTTTCTTCAATTTCTCCACCCCCTCTAGAATTGCCTAGATTTTGACTAGTTTTCAGAATGCTTATGGTATATGAATGAGAATAGATCCAATTATCTATCTTATGTTCCATATTTCAGCTAAAATATTTTATGATCCAATCCATTTCTTATAAGATGAATTGGTGAGACTTCCTTTCATGTTTGGAAGCTCCTGAATTTTACTAGCTGTGCAATCCTAGAATGCAATTTTACTTGTCTTTTTGTAATTATTTATTATATATTCCTTAAAATTTATGGAGTTTTATATGAATTTAAATTGACTTATATTTCATGTTTATTATCCTCCCCGAGTTAGAAACACTCATTCATAGCCTTCAGTCAAAACATAGAGTAATACTAGTCTGTATATGCTGGGGTGCACAGGATCATTGCAGTAGATTTAAGCCTTGATTATTTAGACCCATCAATGGTACAATTATTTTTTTCATAGTAATTAACTTCTATCGCAACCTTCCTTCCACCCAGATATTCTGATCTTATTCCCCTACAGTCAAACTAGCTCACCAAAACGCTGTTTTTAATTGATTCCCTGAGAAGTTGAGTTTTTGTATCACTAATACTAGTTGGTACATTACAGTTGTATCATAACCTTCCTTTATTCCAAAAGTGAAATTTGTAATTCTATAAGGAAATTTGGATCATAAAAATGGAAGACTAACTCTTTATGCACCTTTTAATGACTAGTTTCACCACTTTTGCCGGTTAAAATTGTGTATGAGTTTATTTTCTGATCTGATGGATGTTTAAGGTTCCTGAGATAATATTAAATCACCTCAAACCCTGTTTCTGAGATTTTGGATACACCTTAGTTAGTTTGAGAGTGTTTGGAAAACTGCTAGTTGAGCAGTCATGCCTAACGCACTTGACACCCTTGTGCTCCAAAAACTCATCCAGTTCCTCCCAATTTCCATGAAAATCTGATCCATCATTTATTACAAAGTTTACAACCTGAAATACACCCTTGTTTTCATTCAAGTGTTACATCTAAGTCTAGTTTGCATATGTTGGAAGGCCCGAGAAGCATCGAAGTAGACATTAGCTATAGCTGACTGTTGAAAAGTAAATGGCTCCAATGATTTGTGCATAGGACTTGGAAGTTGGCCATGCTATACCTTGCTGCTACACACTTTCCCCTATTAAAACTAGAACCTGAATTCATCCCCATCATCCTTGAGTTGGGAGTCAATATCCAGAGTTATCACCTTGCAAATTATAAAAATTGTTAAAATTTAATAGTGAAAATTCTGCTTAAAATTTATGTTCTGAGTTGAGATTCTAGCCTATTCTTGGCTGGCATCTTACAAAAATTTTGTGGCCATCTCTCTATTGAAATTTCACACATTCTTGGGTTCTCTAACCGTAATATTTCTGATGGGGTTATAATATATATAGGGAACATAGTTATCTATTGCTCATTAATGAGCTCCTAAATTGTTGCCATCAATACCTACATAGTTGCAACATTTTCTAAAAATAAAGGCTAATTCTTATTCTTTCAAATGACTCACTAAACAAACTCCCATATTCTAACAAATAAGTCCTAATTTCTCTTATCCATTCCCAAATTCTACCAGCACACACTTCAGTCACAATGATAAGCATCTTTGTTCTAAATGAATCACCATACTAATTGACACCTTATCCTACTTCTAGAACTTTCTAGTTCATGTTGATTTTTAATGGTTATGTTATTATCAAACAATTATAACCATGAATATTGAAAGAATGACAAGCACATCATCACAAAGAACACAAAGAGTTTATCCTAGGAAAACCCTCATGGGGTTTCTTCAATATATAAGTATGAAATTCAGAGAGCTAAGGATAAATCCTGAAATCCGAATTTCTTCAACTACCTTCAAAATATCATCTCCCAACAACTCAAAAATGTTCACAAAAAATTCAAGCGACCACCCATCTGGACCCGGGATTTTGTCCCATTGTAAGAGTTTAAGAACAACTCCTCTAGCGAAACAAGCTAAAAAAGATCCGCATTCTCTTCTTGATCAACCATACACTGAAATTTTCTAATAACTTGTAGCATACAATTTATTTCTTGATTCATTAGGTTCAAATAAAGGTCATTGAAATGATTCACATCCTATCCCACTAAATTTTGGATTCCCTTAACTAGATAACCATGATCATTCTAAAGCTCCAATATAGTGTTTGTGTTCCTTCGATGAGATGCAAAGTTTTGGAAAAACTTCATATTTTGATCCCTTGCTTCAAGCCATAAGGCTCAAGTCTTAAGTCTCCACTCCATTTTGATTTGACAAAGAATATTTGATTTGATCATTTCTAAGGAGGCCACATCCTGTCTAATGTACTCCGAGGGAAATCCAATAGAGCTAGACGAGAAGAGGGAAACCAGATGACCTTCAATATCCACGAATCTTGCCTCGCTAACTTTTTATTTCTCTTGATCCTAGTTCACTAGAGCTTCCTTTAGCTTTTAGATGGAGGACAAAAATTGAGAGCATTGGGTCCATCAGTTTCATTTACCAGAACCCACTTATCCTTCACTATCTGCTACACTTCAGGATCCACATAGCATCTAGAATTGTACTTATAACGAGCACCCGATTTGTCTTTCAGATTTTTAATTTCTAAAAAGATAGAAAAATGATCCAGAAAAACACTAGGACCAACCCAAGAATGAAATATGTCCACATCTTTCATGCATAAAAAATCTATCAAGACATTTAGAAATACCTTGATCTCCAATGCACTTGTTGGTCCAATTTGTATTGAGGATGATGGCTTGATATCCAACCAACACTTGTCTTCGAAAAAATCTCTAAAATATGGAGCCAAATTATCTTCCCTAGCCGTAGCCCCCCAAATTTCATCACCAGAGAGGGTCATATTTAAATCCCCTCCTGTAATAAGACTAGATGATTGAAACTTAGCTTCTTTCTAACAATGATTACCAAAAATAATGCATATTATCATAAGGCCTGTAGATATTCAAAATAAGAAAAATTTTGTCCAACCCTAACAAAATACACCTGATCCCACAACTAAATTGCAAGCAAAAGTATTCTACACTCTAATGGTATGAGAGAAAATAGATACCATACCACATGATCTACCATTCACATTTAGATAAAAAAAGGACCAATATTGTGGAATTGACTTCACCAAAAGAGTAATAACCGAGGTGCCATACACCATTGATTCTTGAATCAACAAAATTTATGACTTCTCCATCGACACTAATCTTTAAGGGATCTTATTTTGGCTTTCCCTCTCAAGCCATGAATGTTGATACATTCAATCTTCATTAAGGAATCCCTGAAGGGGAATTTCTTTCTCTAAGAACCCCATAAATACTCAATTACCTACGTTGGGATATTTGTCTTCTATCCTTCTCCCTAGTGTGAAACATATCATATTTCCTAGTAGCCTTCCCTGGGATGTAGCTCGTGGGATCATCAAGTCCCAAACCTCCTTTCAACAAATTCCCTTTGATATGAGAACCAAGAAAGTAGGACCCCTTGAACTGCCTTTCAAACTCTGGCTACCTCGTTACGATGACAGGGAAGGTAGGGTCTAATCATTATGGGATGAACCACTAGACAAACCAATCTCTAATTACCCCTAAGAGAAAATGTTTCTTGATTAGTCACAGGATACTGAGGGACAAGGCTAGCCGAGACAAGATCAGCAGAGGACTTCAGAATGGATTCTAAGGGAGGAGGAAAAACATTTGCCGAGGCCAAAAGTAATTTCGACTCTTTCTACATCTCTGCACTGCTTTCCCACAGGCCAGCCAACTTGTCAAATTGACTAAATGACAAATCCATCCTAACAAAAAAATCCTATGTAGAGGAAGATGGAGCCACAGGAGTCAGAAGTTCCATGGGAAGAATAAGGCCCTGAACTATTGCGTCCTTTTCGACCGATTCCAAAGCTACCACCTTTTCTTCCCACCCTCCCAAAGGAAACCCTTAGTTCGACCAGATAATGAGAAATTGTTTCATCGGCATATTGAGGTTCTTTCCATTGCTAGATTTGTCTCTTGAATGACAAATAGTAATATACAACCTTGTGGACATCAAGGTGACATCCAGCGAATCGAAAATGGACATTAAGGTAGTCCATCTATTGGGTGAAAATGAAGTCTCCCACCACTAGATCAATGGATTCGAACAACCCCTTTCGAGCATCCACTTCCACTATAATATGAGAAACCAATCTGTTATGGGAGGAGAAAAATTCCAAGTTAACAACCGCATATTTTCCAATAGCATCACCTATAGCCTTAAATCCTTCCTATGACCAAAATTCCAACGGAAAATACGACAGTGTTGCAATTGCAACCTCTCCCCCAAATTTTTCCTAAAAGTTTAGGCCCCCACCCCTTTCTTTTTAATTTTTGGATGCATTCTTAGATTTCATCTTCTTTTATCCTTTATATTTCAAAAGTTTGTAAATTTCGTTGTCTTAAAAAAAAATTTAACACTTAGAAAAAAAAATTGAATTTTTTTGTTTTGGAGCAAAATTCATTTTTTCGTCGAAACAGTCAGAGGTAATATCATTTTGTCGTCGTTTTTTTCTAAGAGTTCAATGATTCCATATAGATTTTCATCATTGTATATTTCAGGTGTATTTATATTATATTTTACCTTAGAAGGAAGCCACATCTATTTTTCATTGCAACAACCTCCTGTGTAGAGGAAATTCAAACTCTATACTATAGTGGCCTAGATATTTTTAGATTTTCTTGCTTGTTAAGAAGAGACATGTTAAAAATGGTAGTGGCGTATTTTAAGGTATTTTTATCAGTAAATGACTACCACTTCTACCTTATTTCACCAAAGCCCCAACTTTCTACCGAGGTGTAAATGTTGGGTAACGTTTCATTTTTTTGGTGCCTCTGCAAATTTGGGTCTTTAAAATTTGGGTCTTTATGGTTCCTCTACATATAGAAGTCCCATCTTATAAAGAAATATAAAAATTCATACCGATAGGGTGGAGTCTCGGCAATTGTGGAATTAGATATTTATGATGGGGTGTATGCTAGTCACATGGGCCGCCTAGTTGGTGGAATGGGTAAACAACACTTGATAGTATTCTTTCTACTATAATGTGATATAGGTATGTGTTGTATTCTTTCTTATTTAGTATTAATATAAAAATAAAAAAATTGGATGAGAATAGGAAGACAGGTGCAGGAGGGTATATCATCTCCCCAGGAGGAGCACATGAATTATTCTTGGAACATCGGTTAGGCAACTAATAACCAAGCCGAAGCCCTTGTGTTGCTTCAAGGAATTTGTTTGGAAAAATAAAAAAGATTGTAACTTCCTTATAAATATGGGGGATTCTATGATGAACTCTCCCCTCATATATGATTCTTAAGTCTCTCTTCAAAAACATATATAAAGAAGCCCAGTCGCTAGCCACCTTTAGTGTTCACCATATCCTAAGAGAAAAAAACCATGTTACGGATTTGCAAGATAATATGGCACTTAAGGAAAAATTTGTTCTTCTAAAGGTAAATGGGGATCACTTTACCAAGCATATTCCTTGAAATGCTCTCTTCCATCCGTGTTTCTAGTAGTAAGTTCTTGCAAAGGAATTATAAGGAACTAAAGTATGGTTTTATATGCGAAGTGGCTAGTTGATACTAGAGGGACCACCATATCGTGCCACTCTTACATGGATTATCTCCAATTCCATGAGAGGTGATTGGAGAATTTATTGTCGTCTCCCGTTGAAGGTACTGTCTCTCATGCTAACATCTCTATCCGCTGACATCTTGGCTCCCCATAGGCATCAAGTTGTTTCTTCATTAATTCAAGAATGGTGAGATATTATCTTGTCAATAATTCCCTAGTCGTATCAATTTTAATGAAGCATATTGATGCTTCCAAAATTCAAAGGTTGGAGGATGAGCAATTCACTCATAGCACGGAAATTGAGTATCTTAAAACTCCTACCATGTCAGAAGCATCCATGGAGGGATCTTCTTGTATAATCTTTAGAAATCCTGACCTTAATATCAGCCTTGATTTGGATGAAATTAAAGAGTAGTTGTTGTTGGATGTCACTGCACCTCAAGCACAACAGAGCTGATGCAGTTACCTAGAAAGTTAGGTTTTAACTAGTTCAATGGTCAAGTTCTTTTGTAAATTGCTTTTGGGTTCCGTTTGCAGAATATACACTAGAAATTTTGGTTCTAACTAGTTCAATGGTCAGGTTTTTTTTGTAAATTTCTTTTGGGTTCCTTTTGCAGAATATACATAGGAAATTTTGGTTATCTCTTAGAATATAGTAGTAAAAGTAAGAATAGGTTTAGATTAAATTTTGCTCTTTCTAGTCTATATCTAGAAGACAAATGCCTCTCTCTGTTGATAAAGACTATCATGGCAATTGTACTCTTTTTTTTGCCCTTTTGACAATTTTTATCTTTAATATAATCTTCTTATTTCTTAAAAAAAAAATGGATGAGAAGAATTTTTTTTTATATCTTTACATTTCACTTTTATTAAAAATGATGAACACATAAAAGAGTATGAAAAGGGTGCTGCTAAATATTTATATAATACACACAAAAGAGTATGAAAAGGTGAGATGATAAATATTTATTGTTTTTATTTTAGGACTAGTTCACCTGGGGAAATGGTCACCACCTGCTAGAGAATCAAGGTGGCACGAATTACAATCATTACAATATGGGCTCAACAAGAGCAATATGTCACTTACAAGAATTGAACCTGGGTGGGAAGGGAAACAAACATTCCTCCCAACCACCCAAGCTACAACCAATGGACAGATTATAGTTTTTATTTTTTATTTACATCATTTATATTTATATATAGAGGGATTCCAATACATATCTATACATACACATTCATTGAATATAATTTTATTTAAAAAATGTATTATGTAATTTTTTTTGTCTTTTACCGAAGATAAAATTCTTGATCCTCAACAGGAGATGTGTCACTTCTGGTCAGCTCCGTCCGAAACATGATCCTCATCTGCCGCTGCTCGAAGCTTCCACGATCTCGTGTGTGGATGTAGGAGGAGACGTTACAACTTACAAGTGAACGATGGTCATTTTAAAGTGATCCAGGAGGCCGAATACGGTAAAATACGTAACGTCAAATACTGTAATACTGTACGTGTAATACTGTAATACTATTGTGGTACTGTAATACTGTAATACGTCTAACGCCAAAACTTCAAAGAACGTCACGTAAAGGTTTCATAGATTGCCTGGAGGCCTTAAGCGCACAAACATTCTAAATTGAAAATTCCGATTTTTGTACGTGCCGACCCCGCGCATAGAATGAAGAGAGGTTGAATGGCTGGAATCTTCAATCTTTTTTGAAGGAGGTTGAATGGGTGGAAATGGAATCTTCAATCTTTTAAGAAGATTCCCTGCAATATAGAGTCCATGTCTTCTGGTCAATGAAACTTCCGACCTCCAATTGTCGGTTCTCCATTTCCTCTTTTTGAGCATATTAAACAACTATTTCAGTGACGTCATCACTAAAAACAACAATTCTTTGATCTATTTTATTGGTTTGTAACCAACTAGTGGTTCAAGGAATTGAAACAAAGCACCCATGCTTTTACCAAAATTGTTAGCACCTATGTTGCTATTGTTAATTTGCATGTTCCAATATTTCCCAATGTGATCCAAGCTTCCTTTAGGACCCATGCTTTTACCAAAATTGTTGGCACCTATGTTGATATTGTTAATTTGCATGTTTCAATATTTCCCAATGTGATGGACAAGCTTCCTTTTATTGAAGCAAAGAATTGTATGTACTACTTTTCTTTGGACCATAATAACCCTCTACTCCCATATGCACTCAAAACTTATTTGGATATCCCTTGATGGAATTGTACTCAGCAGTGAAGAGATTTTCATATCTTTGGGGAGGATTGTTAGCTCCTTTTTTGGTCAAATTTTACATCTTTTATCTCTTTTGAAATTTTTGGGTTATGGGTCATACACATTTTACATCATTTAGCTTACAACATTAAGATAATAAACACATTTTGAAATGGGGACATCATTCCATTTATATTCATCATCATCAACAACATCATTACATATATTATTGCACTTCAAAAGAGTCACAACTCGATGTTTCCTTTGACAATATCTATCATCCTTTAATAGTACCAATAAGTTCCATATCTATCTCATTTTGTGTGGATCTTATTGTTTGCAAATTAAATGTCACCTTGTCTTCATAAAAAATGAAGGGTCGAACAAGCCTTAACCATGCTTGTTTTAACATGTCCTGGAGTCAAGTCTAGTCTCCCTTGTTTGTTTCCATCCCAAGCAAAGGGGACAACTATGGAATAGTTTGGGACACCTATTCTTGAAACCCATGAAATGTGGAAATCCCTTCCAAGGACTTAGATAGGATCAATTTGGATTTGATAATGAAGCTTTGATCCTTTTCCTGATGTTTTGAGACAATTTGACACTCTTTGTTTGCAAAATTACTAAGGATTTGCATCGCTCAACACTTTTTTATTGGACATGGGCATTCAGAAAACAAATCTTGCTAAAGCTTGCAAATAAATTGAATTATATTATAGTTTTATTTACCAAGACTATCAACCTCTTCTTTATTTTGTGAATGGATCAAGTGAAATCTATTATGCACGCCAATTCTATCCTTGAAATCAATATTTCCTTCTCCAAAACATGTATTTGTAGGTGCTACCCTTTGTCTGTATTTTCTTTATGAATTTATGATGCCATAGTTGTTAGCAAAGAATGTTCTCCTGTGGCTTGGGTTAAAACGACAACAAAGTGATGACCCAAAATACTAACTCAATTCCTTAAAAAATAGACAAAAATTTACAAATAAATAACTAATTAATGAGAAGGCAGAACAAAACCAACTTGGATCCAATCATTTGATGGAAATCACTTTCTTGAAGCTTCTTCAATCTTTCACTCCGACACTTTCTCCAGTCACCTACATGCAAAGAGAAAGAGAACTGAAAGATAGGTGGTTATAATTGCAAATATACAAATAGATTAATTAAAATCAAATCCATTATAGTATTGAATAATCATATTTTCACATATCATAACAATGAAATTAACATTAAATTGGATGGTAAAGAGATTTCTTTATTAATTTATCAATAAGAAAAAGGGAAAATACAACCTGTAACTATTGCAACACTGTTCAGAAATCAACATCCAAGTTCCTCCACCCAAGACACTGAAGCGAGACTCTATCTCCAACTTGTTTTCTCAAAACAAGTTCAAGAAAGGGAATTAACTTCTTTCTGACAAGATACAAGGATCAAAGGTTGTTGGAAATAGGGATTTCCAAATATGAAGGGGACAACTTGCAGACATGGGGACAAGGGGCCTGCGAACTGTAGCAACAAAAGGGCAACATGATGATGCTCTCATTGACTCCTCCCCTCTCCCATACCCCTTAGCTTCTTTTATACTGGACAAATAGGTGGTTAGAGTAGCTAGCGTAGTTATTCATGGGAAATAGGAGGTCATGAACTAGAGGAACTCGTACAAATTGCCCAATTTGAACTAATTTTATATTTTGTGTGCCAAATAGATTCATTCGTTGGATAAAAATTAATAATGAGTGTATATACATGGTCTAGTCACATATATGGAGCATATGACTTTCACAATGGAGTTTTGAAAGAATTTCAGAAGAGGGATAAAAGGGGAAATGTAGTCCACAAGTATGGAATGGAAGTCTACAAGTAATGAAGGGATCAAAACTCAGGCCAATACATGCATCTATGCAATGACGTGGCAAAAATATGCTATATCATAGTCCCCCTAATGTGTGAGGTTATAAGGGAAACTAATGTCCAAAATAAATTATGAATCTCCAAAGGTGAGTATATAGTGGGTCTAGGTAGAAGTCATCGAACACTGGATACAAGTAGAACCTACAACATAACACAAGTAAGAATAATCTCATCTCGAGGTGGGATTACCCATGCTAAGAAGTTACAAAAGCATGGGCGCCAAATCAAGTACATTGTAGATCCATGAGATGTATATGTAAGTAGTGATCATGGACACAAAAAAATAATACATAGTGGATCCATGTCAAAAAAGCTTATAGACACGAAGAGATACATAATGGAGCTATGTCTTAGAATTAGAGGAATATATATGGAAACAAGTGTTCTATAAACTGATCCTCCAAAACTATAAATGGCATGAATGAGGAAATGATACAATCAAACACAACTCATGTAACATCATAAATAGGAAATGCATCAGGGTGAATCCATGAATATGAGCAAGACTTTTTTGCCAAAAGTGACGGTGAAAATTCAATATTTTACTCATTTAATAATTTGAATCTCTCGAAACTCATATATGCCTTTTGAATTCGGACATGCAATAAAGAAAGAAAGAAAGAAAAAATTTAGGGAACTATGTTGACTTTCCAACGATATTTAAAAAAAAAGTACTAATATCATATAATGTCTCAAAATTTCATTGAATGAAATGTTTGTCCTTGCAAAATTGAGGAAAAGTCAACAAGTGGCTTGTGTGCATATAAAATTTAATTTAATGATAGATGTATATTTTTCGATAAAAAAATGTATGAACATAATTTACACATAATGCATTGTGGCATACATATTTTATTTTTTATTTATTTTGGAAAATTATACTTTTTGACAATTTTTGAAACTAACCATTGAAAATTTGAATCGCATTTTGTACACTTTTGTGTGCACATAAACTTTTTCTCCGTGCTTACAAAATTTGAAAAAATAGAAATACTGTTCTGAAGAAGACGTGTCGATGTAGGCCATATATATATTTTCAAGTGTTTTGGTTGTGTACATTTTACATTCTTGATTTTTCTTTGAGCTAATTCAAAGTTGTGGACATCGTTTTTAAGTGTAAATTTTAAAACAAAATTAAAAAATATCATACAAACTCAAAAACGCGTAAATTATATGCTAGTGGATAGACGATTCTTTGATGTATCCACCAACATTAAGTTTGCCACCCAAGGTGTAATTAATGATGGAGTTTATGCATTTTAAAGAGGGTAGTAAAATTAAATCTGCAGAAAAGGGGGTTGAAGGTTTTTTTTAAAGCTCCTGATCAAGTTATTAGCTCGATTGAGTTACTTTCTACCTTCTACAACCTATAGTTTGTTAAATATTTTATTTTTAATAATGACAATAGCTTAATCAATATTTTTCTAAAACCTTGATTGAGGTTTTAAGAAAGGCTCAATCGAGCACTTGATTAAGCCCTCGATCAAGCTTTCAAAAAACTTGATTAAGGGCTTAATCAAGGTTCGATCAAGATTTTGGTTTTTACAATTTGTGCTTGCATCTTGCCAAAAATTGCTACCCATATTCATGGGAACATTGTTCTACAAACCCAAGGTCTTCACATCAAACCACCGTTGTTACAAGTCCATTTGAAAAGGGGTATTGAAGTCAAACATAGTGAGACATCGTTTGATTACTTGTCATTATGTGAGGAACCTACAATAATTAATTAATGAAAATACACGAGATAGCAGTAATAACAGAACTCAGAATCACTTTATTGATCGCAGGCCACTTCGAGGGGGCAACCTCCTTTGAGCAAGCTCAATACAAATAAATTCACAGTTCCTTCATTGGCCTCAACACACACTTATATACTAAGTGTAGGCGCCAATACTATGGATCAAAACCATGGGCCAATACAAACTATGGGTCAACGAACACTACGGGCGACTTACAAAGCATATGCGCCCAACAACAATAACACAAACTACGGATCAACAAATACTATGGGACGTCTTACAAAGCATATGCGTCCAACAACAATATACTAACAAAGTAAAGACATGGGTTCCTAACATCCCCTCTCCCTTAGAAAAAGCTTTGTCCTCAAAGCTTTAGATGTGGAAACTGATGCTGAAGCTGAAGGAGTGGTGCCCATGTAGTAGCCTTTGGTTGCATGTCGTGCCACTGAATGAATACCTCTATGATAGAGCAAGAGATAAGCGGACACTCTTTGACTGTCAGAGAGGATTGCTTGGAAGGCTAGAGGCAAAGAAAAACCATATCAACTGCTTGAAAAGTGCGCTCAGAATGGTGTTGATCGACTTGTTGTTTCATTCGAATTCTAGCCATGTGAAGAGTGTCCTGTAAAATACAAAGAATCTGATCGCGGTTTTGAAGAACCGTGTCAATTTCCTGAATTCGTGCATTGTTGCTCTGGTGTATGGAAGAAGAAATGGCGGTGTCTGACCATAGATTGCTTCATATGGAGTAATTTTAGATGCAGTAGGGTACCACCATTCAGCGAGAGGGAGCCACTTCACCCACAGAGGTTGTTGTTCGGAGGTGAAGCAACGAAGATATGTTTCCAAACATTTATCGGTAATGTCAGCCTGCCCTCTAGATTTAGGGAGCCCTTCAATGAATTCCAGAGACATATCTGTCAAGATCTGTGGAAGGATGGGTACAGTTTTGAGCAATCCCGGAAGGAGCTGGAAGGTATCAGATTCAACCACCATCTGTTGAATTGTACTTTTAATTCTCAGCCAAAAGAAGGTATGTTGTGCCTTCTCATATGTTTGGAGGATCCCGGAGTGCCTGACCAATGGAGACACATGGAGTTCAGAGAAGACATATCCCTGTCAAACAGATTGCAACCAATTTGGAACAAGCAGAGAGATAACTGAAAGAGAAACTGGGGCATCAATTGTGCGAGAAAGAGCATCTGCCACCAAATTGTATTTACCCTTCATGTAAGTGATCTCATTGGCATAACCCAGGAGTTGGCGAATCCATTTCAGTTGTATAGGTGAGGAGACTCGTTGTTCCAAGAAATATTTTAGAATTCGGTGAGCAGTCTTGATGCAGAAAGAATTCCCTAATAGGTATGGCTAACACGTCTGTACTGCTTGCAAAATAACCATCATTTCCTTTGCAGATGTAGAGGCGGCTAAATTCTTACCGGAAAGGTCTCGTGAAGGCGGCAATCCCACTGGTTCAGCAAAGGCACCAGCATATCTATCCAAAATTGGCTAGAGATCCAAGGGAGTAGTGGAGACCATTGATGGGTGGAACTGAATTGAATGGAGCTGAGCGATGACACCATGTGAATTCTTCTTAAGGAGTTTTTCCAAGCGATGTGAACTAATGATGCGGAGAGACCTTGGTTGTGAGCTTGTAAATTTGTGTGTTTGCCCATTGACTGAAAACTGCATCCAAAGTTCAGCAAAATCCCATAAGATGGGTCCAAGTGTGCGTAACCATTGAACACCCAAAACCACATCACATCCGCCTAAGGCCAAGGAAAACATGTCCGAACGCAAGTTATAATCTTCCATAGAGATACGCACATTGTGACACTTCCCCTTGCAAGGTTAGGTTCCTCCATTGGCAACCATGATTTCAAAGTTAGAGCAAGGATGGACAAAACAATCAGCCTGTTTGGCGATCCGAGGGTCAATGAAGTTATGAGTGCTACCAGAATCAATGAGTATTGTAAGAGGAAGCTTCTTGAAGTAACCCCTGACCCACATTGTTTGAGGGGTGGTGATTCCAGCTAAAGCATGGAGAGATATCTATGGGTGGTCTTCCTGAGACGGAGGGTCAATAGGCGGCTCCTGAATGTCGACCTAATCATCCATTGTATCTGGAGGTTCTTCACCAATTTCAGAGACAGGCGGAGAATCCACATCCAAGAGACAGAGCTTTTGTTGAACACATCTATGTCCCCGAGTGAATTTCTCATCACAATTATAACAAAGCCCTTTTTATCTACGTATCTGCATCTCTTTTTTAGACAAATGCTTGATAGGAGTTGGTCGAGGAGCTGGCGGGATGGGAGGTCGTTGAGAATCCATATTTCAGAAGGGAACAAAGGTGGGTTTGGAGCACTGTTGGGCTGCAATTTTGTCTTCTTCCAACTTAGCTAACCCCAGGGCTCCCATCATTGTGTTGGGACAGAACATTTTAACCTCTAACCGGATTTCATCCTTAAGACCATTGATAAAACAACTCCTGTAGAATTCATCAGACAATCCTTCTATGTGATTGGCTAGTTTCTCAAATTTTGTCTGATACTCTCTCACAGTGCCAATTTGGCAAAGTTTAGTGAGGGCTCTTGTGAAGTCATCAAAAGAACTAGGACCAAATCGTTGCAAAAGGAGCTGGAAAAAATATGGCCATTTTGGCTCTTCATGAGCCTTGATGTACCAATAGTACCATTGAAGAGATTCATATTCCAAATGAAAGGATGCAAGTGGAACTTTGGTGACATCAAAAGTATTATGCAAACTGAAATACTATTCTGCATGATTGATCCAACCAATCGGATTAGTACCATTGAAGCAAGGAAAATTAAGCTTCAGACCTTGGAAATTGCTGGAAGAAGAGAACCCATTGTCTGATGAAGACTCGGATTGTCATTTGTTGTTCATGGTTGAATGCTCAATATGGAGACCGAGAAATTTTTCATCCAGATCCTAGAGTTTGGTTTGGATGGCTGCAAGTGCTTCCTCCATGGTTTTGGCTCCTGCGCGGGTGACAACCATAACCAGGAGTTTTTTTTTTTGAATGGGTAGAAAAACACAAACATAAGCTTATTGAGTAAAGGGAAATTTGGATTTGGGAAAAACTCTGATGGGTAATTGGGGTTTGACTAGGTTTTGGACACTTTCAAATAGACGGGGAAGCAGAAAATGAGGATTTCAGAAGCGGAGTGAAAGAATGGGAAAATTTGTCAGAAAGGGACAAAGAAGCAAAAATAGGGAATGAACATGGTGGCAAAATTTGAAGGCGATTGGGTGAAAATTAAAGAAGTTACAAAAAACCCTAAAAATAGACAAATGTGGGATTTCTGGATTTGGGAAGTGGAATTTGGGATAGGGTCCTCAAGAATGAAAGATGCATAATGGGATGAAAGGGGTGTTAGGGAAGTTTCAAGGGAAGCAGAGTGAAAACAAGGGAGATATGGCGAAAAAATAATTTTTATTTTATTTTTTTTCAGAATGGATTTGCTACGGTGCAGAAGGGATCGAAAACAGATGTATCTGCAATGGCGCAAAAGAGATCGACAAAAGATAGATATGAAACAATGTGGAAGTGATCTAAAACAATGCAGAAGTGATTGGAAATAGTTCTAGACAAAGGAAATCTGCGATTTAGTAGCTGAAAATAGATATGGACCCCGTATGCTCGGCTTTCTAACGGTTCAGGAGATTCACTCGGCCACCAATGTTGTCTAACAGCTTGTGTATTGGGGCAGTACCCCTTATTCCACGGCTCAGGTAAAAATGATAACCGCTTTGCCACAAACGACAACTCTTGGTTTACCTCACAGGTGGGAACTAGTCAATCAGGTAGGGGTCATTGCCCTTTTTGCTGGTAGGTCCTCTTAGTGGGCCAGCTACTTTGGGGTTCCTATGGTACTCCTCACAATGAGTTTTAGGGCTTATTCCCAAGTACTTCCCACAGTTAAGTGGATAGGGATTATTCCCAAATCCGAACCTGCAACATATGCGGAAAAAAAATTGGTAGAAATTTCACCAAACGAGCCCAAGAAAGTGCTCTGATACCAGATGTGAGGAACCTGCAACAATTAATTAATGAAAATACACGAGATAGCAGTTATAACAGAACTCAAAATCACTTTATTGATCGCAATCCACTTCGAGGAGGCAACCTCCTTTGAAAAGGATCAATACAAATAACTTCATGGTTGCTTCATTGGCCTCAACACACACTTATATACTAAGTCTAGGCGCCAATACTATGGGTCAAAACCATGGGCCAATACAAACTATGGGTCAACAAACACTACAGAAAACTTACAAAGCATATGCACCCAACAACAATAACACAAACTATGGATCAACAAATACTACGGGACGTCTTACAAAGCATATGCGTCCAACAACAATATACTAACAAAGTAAAGAAATGGGTTCTAACACATTAATGTATATTGTTAACAAACGTGAGCCAACTAATTGATAATGATAATGTGTGGAAAGGTACTTAGTATAATCTAGAAAGTGAAAATAGATGAGTTAACATCAAACACTTGTAGGCTCTAACGATTGGCTCCCTAGTTTTGAAGAAGTATGAAAGAGGTAGAATATTAGTTTTGAATAAGATTGAAAGTAGCAGAAGAAGAGGAAGGAAAGGGAGAAAAAGTGGAAAAGAAGCCAAAGTTATGGAAAAGGAGTAACGATCGAAAGCACCTTGAAATAGTTTTGAGACCCATTCCGCAAGTATAAAAGGAAGCGAAGAGTAGAAAAAGAATATTGTTTTTCTTGAGAAGTTGTGGTGAAGTTGTTACTGACGAAGGATATCAAATCAGGGAAATCAAGCAGATCAAAGTTTGTCGCAAAACAAGACAACCAAGGAAGACATAGATATAGGATTTGGGGTTTACTCAAGAGTATGTATGCATTGCGACGGGTAATTATGCGGTAGATTTAAGGCTTACGAGCCATATGTAACTACTTCCATGATAATAAATGGATTGATGGGCCACTTCAAAACTTCAGTTCCTTTGTTGCATGTCAATGTGTTTATGTTCTATTTATAATATCCTAATTTTGAGCCGACTTCATTTAATGTGTAAATGATGTAATATCGTTATAAAATCATGGTGAGGTACTCAAGGCCAAGGCCCCACCATCGATTTAGTGTCAGGGAAAATTTTAGGGGTGAATTATAGCCCATGGGCGAAATTATAGGAGTCACCAAGAAACCATGGGCGAATTTTTAATATGAAGCGAGTTTTTTAAAATTTAACATATTAGCCCCATATTTATTTAACCCATAGTCAAAGGAAATCGAATAGCCAAGGTCGCGAAAGAGGAAAAATTAATGTAGCCAAGTAAAATAATCGTGAAATGGTGAATTCGCCCAGAATTTCGAGTAATGGAGGCCCCAAAGAGTTGGTTCGCCCACCATTTAGGGTAATGGAGGCCGCGAACAATTGGTTCACCCAGCCAGCAATTTCTAGCTATGGAAGCTCGTGTAGCACCATTCGCCCTAGATTTCAAGTGATGGTGGTTTCTAGAGTTACTATTCTCCCTCGATTTTAGGCAATGGCAATTTTTCGAGCCCCATTCGCCCTTGATTTCGAGCAGTGACAATTTACAGAGCCCCATTTGGCATCCCCAATGGGTTTTTTCATTTTCCGTGTGGTTATTAAAGGACAAACAATATATGGTAATTACATTGAGTTTGATTAGCATTTCTCGTGTATTTCTACACCAGCGAATGAGAAAATTGAGTCTCATCGAGTCATCTTTGCATCAGTTTGGTCTATCTTTGATGCCACTGTGAGTTATAGGTTAACCTTTCTTCCACATGGCTTATTGTAGTTGTCAAATATTGGAGCTGAAATGTTAGGGTTGAATACCAGAGAAAAGTAACATCATGGGTTCTCTGTATTTCCACAATTTTATGTTTATTTCCATGCCCACTTCAATTTTGTAGATCTTTCAAATGCTGTTGTAAGAATTAGGTTCTTATGCCGATTCATGCTTGTTACTTTAGGTAGTGTTCTTTTGCGATGATAATTAAAGATTTTTGTGAGTATACATCAGTACTCTCAGTTACAATGGTCCTAAATTTAAGTTCCCTCCTAAATTGCTATGCATTGTTAGGATGTGGGGGATTGATTCTATAGTGTACAATAGCTGTCCTTAGTTAATAAGTTTTTATCTTTTAAGAGATATCGAAGCTCCACACTGCATCAAATTCAAAAAATGATAATATTAGTAATGCAAGCCATCTCACAATGTATCTAAGAATACATGAGCATTATGAATATAGATATTTCATGTACCCAGAACCGTAATAAAGATGTTTCAATTTTGAAGTGAAATTATATTGCACTAAGTTTTTTATCACTACTTTAAATTTATCTCATTCACTACGTTGTAACCCAACTAAAGATCCTTTAAATCCTTCTCCCTAATGTGCCAAGTCCCTCTATTTATTCTTACTTTACTCCCATTACATAATAAAACTTAAAATCACTTTAGAAGCTCTCTTTCTATCTCAATATGATCAAGCCCAGTTCAAGTTATAAGTCATCTCTAGTTAACAAATGAAGTTCAAACTATCCTCTGCTCGCTTCCTCTATCTCAACACACTTTCCTAATGCCATATGTATGTGCTATCTAGTCAACAGTCTAAGTTCATATCCTTGAACTCACTTTCCTACCCCCAAAACCACTTCTTTTATTTATTGGCATGTTCCTTGGATAATATGAATCCACAATTTGAAGAGACATTGAAAGGATCTCTTGGCTGCCATTCATGAGCTCCCTCACATTTTTCAATATATAGGTACCCACAATTCCATTCACACCCTTTTTCCCATTCATTTCATTCATCCCTCAATGCTTAACTTCTCTTCCCACAACACTTCTAACCACTTAAGTGCTAGCACCTCTCAAATGCCTTTATCTCCACACATTTGGACAATCATCACATCTGCCAGCCTCTTAATTCTCTTTTGTTCCTTTAACATTTGTGATTCATGTCAAACCAAAACTTTAGTGCTTCAAAGTTGAGTCCAAGATACTCAAGGTCTATTTCCGTTGTATGCAAACAATCATCACTATATCAAGAGAGGTGAATACTAAGTTGAAAATGAGTATTACCTTTGCACTACCTTTTGGAAAATCTCCTCAGAATGTTGCTCTTTATGATTTTCATTTTTCAACGTGTATGCTTAGGAGAAAATAGTTAAATAGTATTCTCGTCAGGTGTTAAAGAGTCTATTAATTCCAGCTGCATTTTTTTTACGAGCATAAGATTTTTGTAGAACTCATGGTTCATATAGTAACTCTACCAAGGGATGAAGTCTAAATTATTTAAATTGAAACTCATTATTGTTTGCATGTTTGGTGAGATAAAACAATAGTGTCTAAGGTAATACAATTATCTCTTTTGGTGGCTTCAAGCAACATGTTCAAGCTATAAAAAATGGAACATGAAGATAATCCCCTACATGGAAAGTTTGACATAGAGATTATGAGTTTTGTTAGGCTGATGGATCAACTCCTACTCATTAATGAGATAATTCACAACATTAAAAAAGGTAAAAGTGTAGAACAAGAGGAAGACTTCAATGCTAGTTGGTTTCAAGAAGAAGAAGAAGAAAAACATACTCCTTCATTAAAGGCTTGGTGTAGAGTTTGTAGAGCTCATCTAGAGAAATTTTGTGATATTTTTAAACAAATGGCATGCCCTGAATTTGTCGAATGTGATGAGGGAATTTCCAATTCCACTAAACATTCTAGCACTATAAAATATAAAGTATATTGTTGATTGTAATCCTAAGACAATGATAACGTTTTTCTTTCTTTTCTCCTAGAATTTTTTAAATTAACCCAAGGATAGTGTCCAAATGTCAACGAATGAGAATTTAATAACATTTCTATGCTTAAGGAAGATGATAAACCATAGATACTATCTTTCCTAACTAATTTTTTTGAATAGGATAATGAATTAATGGAGGGAATAGAATATGAAGCTCCTCAGATTATTGAAGATAAATCTTATTTTCTTATTCTTAATCTAATGAATAACATGTAGGTTTTAAAATGGATTCTACATCCCTCCATCATTCACATGATCCTTTCGTTGAAGCAACAACAAAGAAGCGCAAGGAAGAGGTAGTGCAAATGCCATCATTGAAGAAATCAACATTCATAATAGCCATACCAATTTTGAGTTGGACAATGACAAATCAAGAGAACGTGATTATTATGGACAAGGCCATGAAGATGAAATTGTGACTTTAAAGAACCTTCACTCTTTGTTTTAACTCATGAGTAAAAAAAGTCTTATTAGTGGACATCATCCACTCCAACATTCGCCCTTATGTTATTTTATTTACATGTTGCTATGTATGTGTTCTCCTTTTTGTTGTGGCACAACATGATGAGCATAGTCTATAGCAATAGTAGACTTAGTGCAGCATACACAAATTCCTTACCTCGATTCCCTTGTGTTGAAGTAAGGACAATGGACTAAATGTGAAACATAAAGTGTCTTAGATGGGGTGCAACATAAGTAGACATTGATAAAGGTCCCATGCATGCCAGCATGCATTCATCATTCTTGAACAATTTGTATTTTTAGTTATTTTGAGAATTAGAAATTGGTTTTCTTACTTCATTTTAGCATTCATAGATTTAGCTAAAGGAAGACTGAGCACATGAGTTAGATATTTTTCCGGAGTTAGAATAGGGCACATATCCTTAGGAGTGAGATACTCTCTTTCTTTCATGCATGCATTACCTCCCAGTGGACATTTTATTCTACAAAATTTACTCATGTAGGCAGGGTGCACTATTATAGGCAAGGTTATTGGAGATAACTGGATAAGAACTTGGATAAATGCATTACCCCTGGTGGATATTTTATTCTATGAACTTTACTCCTGTGGGGAGGGAGCACTATTATAGGAAAGGCTATTGGAGAGAACCCGATAAGAACTTGGATAAATTCATCACCACCCAGTGGATATTTTATTCTACCAAAATTTACTCCTGTAGGGAGGGTGCACTATTTTATTCTACGAAATTTACTCCTATAGCGAGGGTGCACTATTTTATTCTACGAAATTTACTCCTGTAGCGAGGGTGCACTATCAAAGATTTGTCTCATAGTGTGTTCAAAAATCACTGATGTTTTGATATTAAGCTCCTCACTTCTCCTTATGTTTGCAAACATTTTGATGTTTGCCACTGTAATCATGTCAGAACATACACAGTTTTCTTTAGGATTAGGACAAAGCCCCATTGCTACTATTATGGTATCCTCAAAAACATAGTTTTATTTCCTTCTTCAATTATTATGTCTTTCAAGAGCATTTTGAATACATTCTAGAAACTGAGAGGTTAGAAGCTCACAGAGCAGTTCAACTCTTTAATAACTCCATAGTATTTGAAACTTCAACATCAATGCTTGAAAAATATATTCAGGTCTGGAAAGATGTTGAAAAATAATGGGCTAAAGTGACTATGTCATGTGCTCTCTTACTATCCTTTCAAAATAGATCCCCAAAAACATTATTTCTAGTTCACCAGTAACCTCCTTTTTACCATGTCAATTTGCTATAAATAGATCTTCAAACCAGGGCACAACAATCCTTACAATTTAGATGCTCTTCATCAAAACCCTCTCATACTGAAATATGATGTGAGAAAAGAGGGACACCGTCAGTCCTCAAAGCACAACTACATGAGTATACAGATCATTATTTTGATTTATATGACATATCCTACATCCATTGCAGTCCCTTCAATGGCCCATACTTGACCATTGGATATGCTACCTAGATCTTGCACAAACTTGTCTGGAATGATTTAGAACTTCTTCAGCTATCTTTTAGGCATACCCACATATTCTATAGGAACTTGGATAAATGGGTTGACTTCTTATTAATAGGGTGAACAGTAATTGGAGAGAACTGAATTGTGGGAGTCAAGGGTCTTTAGTCTTCTTTCCCTTGTCTATTTTCATATGTTCAGTGGCTTTCTTATCCTTGGAAAACCCAACAAGTTTATTTGCTTCTGGACATTATGAAATTATGATTCATGGTTGGATATAATTATGAAATTATGGATGGAAAAAACAGAACTGCAACATTCTTGTTTTTTTATAGTTCTAGGGACATTTGTAATTAGTTTTTGAATCTTGAAGTGAAATCGTAATTTTTCATGCCCCAATTCTTTTGAAGAATATAATGATGAAGTTATGGTTGGAAATCACTGTTCAATGTTCAACTATTCCTATCTTGATTACCCTGGAGACATTTACAGTTACTTTTTGAAGTTTGAATTGTCAAGAAGATGCGAGCCACGGTGCAAGTCCAATAATCTTCTTATCCCCACAACTAATATACAAGTCCGGGTACAAAACCTAGATCTTTAAAATACTCATGCTCCAGAGCACTACGAGCAGTGATGTGTTTACTAGGCTCCAGGCATATCCATAACATATCCCTTGTAATACGTTTTACCAATGCAAAAGTTGAATTATTATCATCTACCAACATTACTGGCCTGATTATCTCAATGGAAACGTCATATAATTGATATTGCCACCAATAGTAAAATGCATTGGTCGCACTTCCATAGCTATGGAAATATTTGATATAGCTTAGCTTAGAACAATAAGTATCCACTTGCAACATTTCACCTACAAATTCTCAGAAAAAAGCACAAAATCTTTTCTCAAGTTGAGCATAGCAAAGAAAGTAGCATTCCATCGTTTATTTGTGAAGCACCTGCAAAAATTAATTAATAAGAATATGCGAAATAGCAAAAATGATAGAACTCAGAATCACTTTTATATTGATCGCAGGCCACTTCGAGGGGGCAACATCCTTTGAGCAAGATCAATACAAATAACTTCACGGTGCCTTCATAGGCCTCAACACACACTTATATACTAAGTCTAGGCGCCAATACTATGGGTCAAAACCATGGGCCACTACAAACTATGGATCAACAATACTATGGGAGACTTACAAAGCATATGCGCCAACAACAATAACACAAACTATTGATCAACAAATACTGTGGGACGGCTTACAAAGCATATGCGTCCAACAACAATATACTAACAAAGTAAAGACATGGGTTCCTAACATTATTACACCAATTTCGATAACCAAGTACCTGTTGGATATCCAAATTTATTATATCTTACTGAGCAATTTCATTCTCCATTTCAGCAATTGCTTTACAGCTCCTCCATATTTGCTCAAAATGTGTGTGTTTGGTAGCTTTCTCATGCTCTTCCCTTGCTGATGAGTACAATTAAATTAAAGTATTACTAATAGAAAATAAAGAGTGGTCTAAATAGGTCGATCTTAGAGTCTCTCTAATTGGTGTTGACAAGGCTAGGCCAGGAAAAGATGAGCAATTCCTGAATTGTAACTAGTGTTTGAAAATTATTAATGAGGCATTCTAATAATTGGATACGCATAAAGTTCAATTTGAAGAAAGCGAAGGCTTTGAATTTGCTAGTTTCAATTAACATTCTTCAAGTGTCTTGAGTATTTGTAGAGGTCGATTTGGTGAGGAAACTTAAAAACATGGTTTAAATTTATATGTATGAAATCTATAGTTTCCTGAGATATTTAATATTTCCGATACATGCTCTTTAGTGTGCAAAAATATTACAAGTTGATGCCTTTCAATGACCATTGCATCATGGTCTAAAGATGACATCAACATGTGCAAGGACTATTGCCTAAGGCATACAAAGACTCTATGAGAAGAATGTTCATCTCTATAACAAGTTTTCTTCTTTGTATTACTTGTTTATGATGATTAGGTTAAAAGGCATTCCCTTCTCAACAGGTTCTATATATTTTTACAGCTGTATTGAAAATCACTATAAAACACTTAATTGGGATATACATGCTTGCATTCTATAAAGAGATTAGATTCATATTTTAAATTAAGAAGGATATTGAATAGGAATTTATTTAAATGTTTAATACCCAATCTAAGTCTTTCCTATCCAATTGTTTTCACAGCTCATGAGGTTGGGATGGGAAGAGCTGGACTTGAATAACACTTGGACACCTATGTACAAGATGTAAAAGCTAAGATGACCTTAAAGATGAGAAGAACAAGAGTAATATCCAGAAGAATCAGACCCTTGTAGTTGCATTTCTTGGTTTCTTGACATGGAGGATTTGTAACTTGTTGCTTGTAATGATGTTGCTGAAGAGACAGTAGTTAAATCACTAGAAACCCAAATTAAAATCCATCATAAACAACCCATATTTTGATCTGCAACTTGCAGGGATTCATATTTAAATTCATAATAATACGAAAAATATGGATGCAATAAATTGTCCAATCATCAATGTCCATTGTCAAAATTGAAGATACATGCCCGGAACATCTCTGAAATCTACTTGGGGCATTTCTGAAATCTACTTGGAATGTCTCACCGTTAGGGTTGTGCCCTGTTTTAGGTTGCTTGTGGTTTCCTTCAAGGTTGAAACCTGCTCCATAAGGTTGCACATTGATGGATGAGGACTTGTTCCAACTAAGTACTATCACCAATGAGGAACACAAATGGGTCTGCCTTCCAACGCAACTGCAAAACACCTCAGGCAGTGGTCTTTCTAAACATAAGAAGGTCCCCTTATAAGGCTTCTATGCATTTCTCTTCTAACTTGTGAAGATATACTCTCTTAGGGATGCATTATTAGAGAGCATTAGAGCTCTCAGACCTTTCTTTTTCACTCCAATATCTACTCAGATTTTACTGTTTAGCATATAATTGCCTGAAGGTTAAATAGAGCCCTCATTTTAGGGAAGGAAAGATGACCCACAGGATTCTAAGACTGCTCTCAATTAACTTCAAGACAATATATGCATCCTTTCAATGCTGTTGTGACCTCTAATGGTTGTCTTATACTCAGAATTGCCCAGATTGCAATATTGTTGTATGTGGTTGTTACACTACAGGTTGTCATCAGTACAACACTATCCAACATTGGTCCAAGCTGCTACAGGGTGGCTATTTGACTGACCATCTTATTTAGGGCTGTGACCAACCTAGAACTCCTGGAAGCTCTCCTTTGCATGCTTCTATGGACTTATTAGGATCGTTTTAAAATGTTTTTCACCTCTTTTATGACCCCAGATATGTTACAATAAAGGTTTGTTGTTGTAGATGATTGTTATAGGTTTGAGACATGCCTTCCTTAAGGCAACTCCATCTGCTACAGGTAGATGTCTTTATTTTTTCTTATGTTATGACATTTTTTTTAATGATGTAAGACAACCCATGTTAAGTGTTGGTCCATGATATTGTTTTCTCCTAACCATGGATCTGATCCTTACTCTACTACTACCTCAAATGTTCCAGGAAATACATCAAAAGAAATGCCTTAAATGAATGTATAAATACTCATTATGACAAATGATTATCAAGTTGGCCCTACATTTTTGAGCAAAGGACAGATCAGCCCCATAATATCCTTAATGCAGGTCATCCCTTGTAAATTTTATAAGTGCCTCAGCTATATTTGTCTTCTAGAACATTATGTATTTGTCAATGTATGTTGATATTCCAAACAACAGCAAAGATAAGTGGGCTGCAAGTCAGATTTGCAATGTCTCTGTTCTTTTGCTTGTTTGGAGGTGTAAATGGCCTAGAGTTCACTTTGCTTTTCCTTGTTAAAAATGGGGACATGACAAAGTTAATACATGCCCAGCAATGTTTACAACTTTCCCAGGAATTTCTTACTTTTGTTCATTGCCCAGGAATGTCTAGGATACCCCCATCAAGACCAAAAAATTCTCCAAGGCCTTAGAAAGCCTCATCAACTGCCTTATTCTTTTCATTTAGTCCTTATTCTTTTCATTATCTATGTGTAATTATCCCTGATGAACAGTAATTGACTATCACTATCAATTAAAATATTGAACAGTAACTAAGAGTTCATATCTACATTTTTGTGGACACTTTAGAATATGGAGAAGGATTTTGTATTTTCCTCAAATCATAGGTTAAATAAGCAAGAAATAAATTGCCTCTAGTTGTGTTCACATCCAAAAATGATAACTCCCGAAAATTAAAAATGTTCTTTGATCATTTGAGAATTAGCTACAACATTTTCAATCCATGAAACACCTTCATGAATGGTAGGCCTTTTTAGAGGACTTTGATATGTGAATACATATCGGACATCGAGTATCCACAACATTTTCTCCGCATTTCCCTTGACCTTAAGTAATGGATGAAAGATTTCATCATCTTTTCCTTCATCTCATTTTTTTCCCATGACACCATGTTCTAACATCCCTTAGGTTTGTAGATATCAATAAGCCAATTTACAGTGAGAAGCTCCAGAAATACAACCTCGAATTTGTACGCATCCCCTCTGAGAGTGGTTATCCAAGCCTGACCATATTTGGGCGAATATTTCCCAGCATTGTGTGTTATAAAGAAAAAATTAACTTTGAATGGCCAAAGTCTGTTAAATGGGATTCACATTCATCATAAGAGAATGTTATTTGACTTTATAGCATGATGCATTATATGAAGTTCAAATATTTTAGGAAATTATGCCAATCCTTCCTGCTCCTTGAACTATCTTTAACATGGTTTTCCAATCCAACATTGTGCCTCAATCAAACCTTTCACACAATTAATAATCCAATCTTCCATTTTCCATGTAGAATAAATTACCAATATCTTTGTTGTGTGTATACAATATCCTTGCTAGAACACACTATTCTTTTGTTGGGCTATTGATAAAGATTCCACTTCTATCCGGAATTCTTGTTCCGCCTAGACACTATCCCCTATCAATTTTTTTATTACAATTTTTGTACCATTTGCTAAGTTGGCTTTATATACCAACCCGAAGTTTTCACATCCTATGATGTTGGATTGATCAAAATTGTTTGTAGCTTAATGATATACGAAATTGTTGGCCCTACATTTTTGTGCACAGGACAGGTCATCTCCATAATCTCCTTAATGCAGGTCATCCCTTGTAATTTAATTTTATAAGTACCTCAGCTATATTTATCTTCTAGAACATTATGTATTTGTCAATGTATGCTGATATTCCAAACAACAACAAAGATAAGTGGGATGCAAGTAAGATTTTGCAATGTCTCTATATAGAGGCTTCTATATATGCCAATAGCCGTAGATTGTTATGGCTATGATACGATTTAATGCTCAACTAACTGATTACTCTTTTCGAAATTGGATTTGTATTCTTGTTTACAGCTTAGTGGTATTCATTTTCTGGCTTTTGCATTAGACTTTATAATGACGGTTTCTGATACCGAAAGACATCATACTTCACAAAATTATGAGGTTCACAAAAAACATATTCATTCTACATAGTCCCAGGTCCATTTTAGGAACAACTTTATTCGGGGTATGTTTCCCTTGGTTGATTATTGTCTGTACCCAGAGCTGCTGATACAGTGCTAAGCCATTCCAAGAAGAAAATTTAGTGATTCCCATAAAATGTCCTTCATAAAAATTAATTGTAAAATGCAATCAAGTAAGCTTGACAATATAATTTTGGGCACATTTTGAAAGCCTAATGTGTAGTCGTCCAACATTACTTGTATGCTCAATCTTTAAAGTTAGTATTTGATCATGTATGTGATTTATCTACTAGTTTTAGATGAAAGGGTGCTTGACTAGTATATATTCATTTCCTTGTGTTTACCAATATATGTTTCATACTGAAAAGGAGGTTATGGACATCCTAGGTAAAGGGAATTCCTCCACTCATGCCAAAAAAAATTGCTCCATAAGGGAATGACCTCACTTCTCCTATGCTATCAAAACTACTCCACTAATGTTGCATATTCTCTTGATGATGATTAAACTTCTTGAACACATCTGCCAGAAATTGATGTCTTTAGAAGAGAAAATAATCTCATTTTGAAAGTTTTCTTTAGTTTGGTGGAGAACAGGTATGCATATACCATGCTTAGCAGTCTGGATGTTAAGTTGAGATGTTGTGTGCTCCCATGGATGATCCCAAACATGTGGTGCATGGAGATGGCGGTCAAGGCAGCAAAGTTTATGATGATATCAATGATAAGGTTGTGTAGTAGAACATCCAGTAGTAAATCAAATCATAATTATTGGTGTTCACACTGCAAACGAGAACACTACCATTGTATGAATGTCGATCATACCCCTTAGGGTGAGTGCATCATGAAAAATTCTAGTTGAAAAAACAAATAAGCATTTGAGAATATTTCTCTATGTAGGATGTTGGGCATCGAAGATGTGCTTGCAACAGTAATGAGATGCAAACATTAAATGCATAGTTGATATTTTTGTTTGAATATTAGTGTATGTAGTATTTGATAGTCCAAAAGAAATTTGGTGTGAAGGTTGGAGATGGCATCATATGGTTCCTCTTTTAACCAATATTAACAAGGAAGTTTAATGGTTTTGTGGTTGGAATTTGGAGACTCAAAAGAAAATTGTTGTTGGAAATATCAGATGGTGTGATTTGAAGGTGAGAGAAGAGACAAGGATATGGAGGATTTAATTCCTCATGGGAAATGAAGTATAGATTTACCTAGAGGCTTGGGAAAAAGGTAGTGGGCATTAGTTATGAATGCTCAGAACTTGGATTGGTTAGTGGTTCTATTGTGGAAGTGCAGTTCTTTGAAGCATAACAAGAGATCTCCAACTAGGAGACAACTATGGTTGGGTGGGATAGTAAATGTGGTCTACCAAAGCTTGGTAGCATCAATGTTTGATTTCATGTAGAATAATTGATTTTGATTTGATATTTGACATCACATGGAAGGGTACTTGAATCACTATCATATTTTGATGTTTGGTTTCAAGCCTAGGGATTTGGTTAAGGAGGGGGGCATGGATCCAAACCTATATGAATGAGACTGATTGAGTTGTTATGTTTGGAATATCTGACATAGATAAATATCCCATTATGAAGGGAAGGCTTCATAAACATAAGTTTATTTGAAATATTTGCAAGTATATAAATAAGTGTTGTTAATGCTTGGAAGTTTGGGTCATTGTGCTTGCAAATATATATTACATGTTGTTAATGCTTGGAAGTTTGGGTCACTGTGTTAATGTTGTCTTTATATCCTTTCAGAGCATAATGAAGTGTCTAGGGCAAGTAATGAAGTGCCTGGGAAAACATGGAAGTGGATGGGGGTGTTTTTATCTTCGCCGCGAGAATTTTCAAGTGCCTGGGGAAAATATTGAAGTGTATGGGTGTTTTTATCATCGTTAGGAGAATTTTGAAGTGGTCGAGGAAAGTATTAAAGTATGTGGGGCATTTTTCTCATCACTAGGTGAATTTAGAAGTGCATGGGGTAAGTATTGAAGTGCCTTGGGGGGATTTTGAAGTGCTTGGGGAAAATATTGAAGTGCATGGGGAGTTTTTATCATCCTTGGGAGAATATTGAAGTGCTTAGGGAATTTTTATCATCTTTCGGAGAATTTTGAAGTGCCCGAGGCAAGTATTGAAGTGCATGGGGCGTTTTTTCTCGTCACTTGGTGAATTTAGAAGTGCATGGGGCATTTTTCTCATCACTAGGTGAATTTAGCAATGCTTGTGGTTGTTGTTTATCAATGTATGGATTCTTTTATAGTGTTGGGACTTTTTCAAACAGTGATGGGAAAAGCTATCACTTGCTGAGGTAAATTTCTATGGATTGAGGCATTTTTGTGATTGCTTGGGTGATTATATCATTGTCAGGTGTTTTTCTCCCTTGCCTAGGGAAAGTATTGAAGTGCCAAGGGCATCTTTATCATCATTGGATGAATTTTGAAGTGTCTAGGGAAAGTAATGAAGTGCCTGGGAAAACATGGAAGTGGATGGGGGTGTTTTTATCTTCGTCGCAAGAATTTTGAAGTGCACATGGAAAATATTGAAGTGTATGGGTGTTTTTATCATTGTTGGGAGAATTTGAAGTGGTCAGGGAAAGTATTGAAGTGCGCGAGGCGTTTTTCTAATCTTTGGGTGAATTTAGAAGTGCATGGGGCAAGTATTGAAGTGCCTTGGGGGGATTTTGAAGTGCTTGGGGAAAATATTGAAGTGCATGGGGAGTTTTTATCATCCTTGGGATAATTTTGAAGTGCAAGTGCCCAGGGCAAGTATTGAAGTGCCTGGGGCGTTTTTCTCCTCATTGGGTGAATTTAGAATTGCATGTGGTGTTTTTCTCATCATTAGGTGGATTTAGAAGTGCATGGGTGTTTTTCTCATCACCGGGTGGATTTAAAAGTGCATGGTGCATTTTTCTCATCACTGGGTGAATTTAGAAGTGGATGGGTCGTTTTTATCTTCGCTGCGAGAATTATGAGCTTCCTGGGGAAAATATTGAAGTGTCTGGGCGTTTTTATCATCGTTGGGAGAATTTTGAAGTGGTGAAGGCAAGTATTGAAGTGCATGGGGCATTTCTATCATCATTGGGTAAACTTAGAAGTGCATGTGGCAAGTATTGAAGTGACTCGGGGGAATTTTTAAGTGCTTTGGGAAAATATTGAAGTGCATGGGGAGTTTTTATCATCCTTGGGAGAATTTAGAAGTTCCTGGGAAAATATTGAAGTTCTTAGGGAAATTTTATCATTTTTCAGAAAAGTTTGATGTGCCCGGGGCAAGTATTGAAGTGCCTGGGGCGTTTTTCTCGTCACTAAGTGAATTTAGAAGTGCATGGGACATTTTTCTCATCATTGAGTGAATTTAGAAGTGCAGGGGTCATTTTTCTCCTCACTACGTGAATTTAAAAGTGCTTGGGGTTGTTATGGATCAATATATGAATGCTATTATGGTGTTGGGATGTTTAAAACAGTGATGGGAAAATTTATCACTTGCCGGGGAAAATTTGTGTGGATTGAGGCTTTTTTGTGATTGTCTGGGTGATTATATCATTGTTGGGTATTTTTCTCCCTTTCCTAGGGCAAATATTGAAGTGCATAGGGAATCTTTATCATCATTGGACTAATTTTGAAGTGTCTGGGGCAACTAATGAAGTTCCTGGGAAATCATGGAAGTGGATGGGGGTGTTTTTATCTTTGCTGGGAGAATTTTGAAGTGCTTGGGGAAAATATTGAAGTGTCTGGGTGTTTTTATCATCGTAGGGAGAATTTTGAAGTGGCCGAGGCAAGTATTGAAGTGCATGGTGCATTTCTATCATCATTGGGTCAATTTTGAAGTGCAAGGGGTAGGTATTGAAGTGCCTCAAGGGAATTTTGAAGTGCTTGGGGATTTTTTTATCATCCTTGGGAGAATTTAAAAGTGCCTAGGAAAATATTGAAGTGCTTAGGGCATTTTTATCATCTTTGGGAGAATTTTGAATTGCCCGGGGCAAGTATTGAAGTATCTGGGGCGTTTTTCTCATCAGTGGGTGAATTTAGAAGTGCATGGGGCATTATTCTCATAACTAGGTGAATTTAGAAATGCATGGGGTTGCTATTTATCACTTTATGGATGTTTTTATAGTGTTGGGATGTTTTAAAACAATGATGGGCGAAGTTATCACTTGCCAAGGAAAATTTGTGTGGATTGAGCCATTTTAAGTATTCAGTGACAAATATGCAACTCTCCTACCATTCGACACCAAAGAGAAGAAATTTTTGTGAGAATATTGGTTGGAAGCTTGGAATTGGTGCAAGAACTATCTCTCTATATAAAGAAAGTGGCCCTCTACTAGGATATTCATGTAATTGTATTAGTTTGATGGCCTGTCAAGATTCATGACCCCACATGTCCATTGGACCATTAAGGGACGAGATAACAAGTAGAGTCCCTACTTGCCCTGAATATAGTTAGTGCAGTCGTGTTTTGTCGACACCTTCTAGTTGTGAGTGATCAAATATTGCTTGTGAAATGTATAAATAAATCCATCCTCTCCTCATTCATACACTTGTTCATTCGACAGTCTAGGAGTCGTGAGAGTCCAAAGTTGAGCTCCAATGTATGTTCTTTTGTTGCACTACCTTAGTAATATACATAATCAAAAGCTTGAGTGTTATTGGAAAAATATTCGCCAAATTTTTACTATATTTTATAAATCAGTGAAAGATTCGCCAAATTTTTACAATTTTTTATAATTAAGTGAAATATTCGCCAAGATTTTACAATATCTTATAATTTAGTGAAATATTCGCCAAGATTTTACAGCATTATATAATGAAATGAAATATTTGCCAAAAAAATTATATATACATAGTATATTATTGATAAAATCGCCTTCAAGTTTTCCTATATATCGGAGAGATTCGCCCATTTTTTATACATATAAATTTTGGGGGGGTTCTTAAAATCATCCCTGTTTAGTGTTAAAATTGATGCATATAGATTGCGTGCTAGCCAGGCACAATAGAAACCGTAAATATCATGTAAATATGCATTTTAATAAAAATACCCACAACTAACTATGCAATGCAATGCAACAAGAGTATGGGGGCATGATTTTTTACAAGGAATTGTGAGGGAAATATTCAAACCCTTGAACCAATCAAGTCAAGCCAAGTGTCAATGAGAGAACCCATGAACCTTCAGCTACCCATGTTGACTTTTGTACCCAATCATTTATTTCTCCCAAGAGTTGGTTGAAATCATTTTTGGGGGGAAATGGAGAGGTATGGCTGTCCAAATTCAAGTATGGGAAAGCCACCATTTTTTGAAAATGTGTTTTGGCTTCTTGGGAAAGAAAAGATCCACGAAATTTCTCCCCAAGCCATTCTTCGGGCATGAGTTTTTCTCTCTCACGAGTTCGGGGATAGATGGGTGTTTTCCTTCCATGTTTTTCTGGTTTTTCCTTGTTTTATAGCTGGGAAGAGGGCATTTTTGGGTGGAAGAATGATTGGGAAGAAAGGGAATTTGAACTAGGTTTTCATTGAGGCCATTTTTGGCCATTTGGATGCTCAAATACTTATGGAAAAATTGTTTCTCTCCTTGTGGTCGATTTCCCTTCCCACAATCCGTTTTTTACCGGCCACGATTTGGGGAATACCCATGGACATCTTGTTTGTGAATCCCATAGCTAAAAAAAAAATCCTATGCCCAACATATGTGCTTGCTGTGTGTGGAAGATAATGTTGGGGGTTTGAGTTATGGGTACCCATTGTTTTAGCTTAAGCTTGAGTGCAAGCATCCAAAATTGAAGAGGGTTCACATTTGGCTTGATAAACCCAGCTATGGACTAGCTTGGCTTAGATGGTATGTTCATTTTTCTATGCATGAGCTTCAGTGTTTCCATTCCTGGTAGAAATCATGCTCATCTCGGGGGTGGAAACTATGCTAAGAGATTGATGAGCATAGTTTTGCTATGTTTGGGTTGAACGTTGCAGCTGCATAGCTAGTTTCTTGGGACAACATTACATCAAGATAAGTATTCTCTACGTGTATTAAATTCTGCAATGTTTTTAATTGAATATTGTTATGATTATGACAATCAATGAATGTTAGATATGCATGTAGTGGATCTTGCTTTTGCTGTGTTTATTTGAATTATAAACCTGCACATGTGTTTTTATTTGTATGAATTTGATGAATGGGTCTGAGTTTGTAAAATCCCCAAAATCTTAGTCAGGTTCCCATCCTTGCATTGGATCGACAGGAGGGGACGTGACAGTATTATGCATAAATATTATAATGAATATTGTTAGTTAATGTTAATACATTGTTTTACATGAATGATAAATGATGATGAAAGATGTTGTGTATAAGGACTATTGAATGGATAACGAATGTTGTTATTAATAATGATGTTGCAATCTAGATAATAGGAACCCTTACCACCATATCCATATATGTAGCTACTTCGTATATTGTGTTGGTCTTGGCAGTGCTTTAGGTGATACCTTCCCTTTCGGGGGATTTAATATGCCAACACTCTAGACTATAGTGGTATCCCTTAGTTGGCCAATGCATAAGAACCCCAATCTTCATTTTGCGCCAACAAACGGTTTTGTTGTAGGGACCATATTTTTAATGGAACTTTGCTAATTTTATGGATACCTGTGTAATATAAAGTCACATCTAGCTATGGTGGAATAAGGAGCTTGATAATATCACAATATAGGAAATTGTATTGAGAGGGTGGGAAGTTTCTAAGTTTAGACAATATCTCTTCTATGGTGGTCGACCATTAGATCAGTATGAAATTTTATGGATTGAGCTCCTTATGAGGTTGGAAGAGTGGTTTCAAATTTTTTAGGAAGAACTTGAATATCATAGGAGACAAAGAATGACTGTCAATTACACATCAAGGGATATGATCATGTTGAACAAGTTAGATTCGCCATTAATGAGAGCTATTTATTTCTAGGTGGAAAGTACTCTAACAGGGTATATACTCAAATTTGTGGTTGAAAATAATCAATCATATTTGAAATCCAAAGATGAGCTCAGGAGAGGAGCTAGGGGAAGGTTGTTAAAAGAAATCCCACTGTGGATTAAACCTAGCTGGTTAAGTTTGTGTTCATACCTCTATCTTGGCTTAAAATGGAGAATTAAAACCCCTCACACCAAGGGAAAATGTTAGGATGATGCTTGTTTATTTTGGAAGGTATATCCACCAATGGAGGGGGTTTAAGGTGCTAAAGCTAGGGCTAATAGAGCATAATGAAGAGTAAAGATTCGAGAAAAAGGCTAAAAGATCATAATAGGAAGGAACGACAAATAAACAAACAATTGGAATAAGAAATAAGGAATGGGAAGATAGTGAGGAAAATAAAAAAGTGCTATGTCAGGTGAGAAGGAGACATAAGTTTAATAGATCTAGGCTAAGAGAGAATGGGATAATAGTGACAAACTACTGAGTAAGAGGAAGTCATAAGGAAGTCCTAAGTAGGAGGAAAGATAATGAACACCTATTGTGGTGTAATGAAGTGTTGTAGCGATCCCCAGATTCATCCTCGACGCAGTTGCAGAACATAAGAATTTATTAGGACCTATGGAAAATGGAACAACCCAATATAGCTGTAAGAAATCATAAGTATATGAAGATAACTAAAATAGCCACATATCTATGAATGTAACAACATATCAACATAGAATTAATATGTAAGTAAATGAAAGAGACAAGAAACAAGAAAACCCCAGATATACGTGGTTGACCCAATTGGGCTATGACCATGGGAAGGTTGTCTTCCATTACTCAGAAATATCCTCTTTTACTAATACATGATGAAATCCCACCACACATCACACTTTCTCACCATAATACATGGAATTTCCTTGTGATCATATGTGCTACAATACACAAATCATTGATGCCTTATGAGTCTCTCTTGATTTTATCATATAACAAGAGGTATAAGACGAATTACATCCCTCAACACATGTGGGATAATGTATTTTACCTCTATTTCTCTTCTTTATATAATAAGTGGATACAAGAGTGATTTATTACAAGATAAATGTGGGATACATAATTTATATAAGTATTACATAAAAGTAGAATAATTTTTGAGATAATGTTAGACATTATGACCTTCCATGGTTAATAATATCACAAAAGTCATCATTACATATTCCAACTCTCCCCCTTAATGATGATTGGGAAATAGAATACAAATAGAGGAAGGAGCCATTACTAATGCTCCCCCTTAATGATGACTTCCAGAATATCCATAAGCTGCAAATAAGAACACACTTCGACTAGAGGAATTTGAAGAAGAACAACCGCTTCTCACTAAATCATGAAATTGCACACGAACCAGGTTGTATGATCAAATATCCACTACAAGATTACTAGATCTAAAGAGAATCCTTCATGGCTACTAGATCCAACTGTAATATTCCTTGAATAAGTGGCTAGATCCAACTGCAAGATTCCTAGAATGCCAATTTCATTAAACTTGGACATATTCTAGTCCAAGTCACTTTGAAGACGGGTAAAAAAAAACCTTTCTAAACCCCAAAATCAAGCAAAATCTGGTTCCAAAAATGCCAAATCCAGGTTCCAAAAGTGCCAAAACCGGTTCCAAAAGTGCCAAATCTGGTTCCGAAAGTGCCAAAACCTGTTCCAAAAGTGCCAAATCCGGTTCCGAAAGTGCCAAATCCAGTTTCCAAAAGTGAAAAAACCGGTTCCAAAAGTGCCAAATCCGATTCAAAAAGTGCCCAAACCAGTTCTGAAACTGTCAAACCCATTTCCAAAAGTGCCAAATCCAGGTTCCAAAAACATACTTTTTCTTTTCATATTGCCACTTTTGAAATTGGTTTTTTTGCTTTTCCAATATGATAAATACGATAATGGCACTTTTAGAACATGATTTTTCCCTTTTGGAATGCTACTTTTGACACTTCCAATACTTAATTTTGAAATTTTAAAACAGATTTTAGCACTTTCAAACTCTGATTTTGCATTTTTGAAAACCAAACTCGACACTTTACAAGAATTATAATCATAGTGAAATTGAACATACTAGCACAAAGAAACATTCAAGTGTATTATTCACAATTGGCCTCACATCACTCACGCTATTCAAGTACAGCAAGAAAGGTCATAATCGATCTAACAGGAATGTGTTATTGACATCTTGGCAAGTATAAGTTTTTGTTATAGTACAGTTCCCTTCCTCATTATAAACATCATGTTTTTCTTTCGAGTCATATACAATCATTGTATTTGTAGCATCCCAACCATGGATCCGAAATGTCCCAAACTTCGTAGATTAAATATTTTTTCATTTCTCTTTTAAATGAAGGGTCGGCCGACCCTTCTTTCGCTTATAATTTTTCCAGTCTTCACCATTGAGGATATACATGAATTGACAACCTATCCTTATTAGGTTGAATATTTACACAATTCCCTCATAAATGAAGGGGCGACTGACCCTTCTTCTGCCTAGTATTATTTCCATACTAGTTCTAGGCTGCGAGAAGGGTCGTTCGATCCTTCTTGTGTTCACCATTCTGGATACAGGTGAATTGCTGGATATTGGTGTTCACAATTATCTACTAAACGAAGGGTCGGATGACCCTTCTTTTGTGAAAATCCTCACAGCAGATCTAAGAGATGATGTATACCTCACAAGAGTAATTATGATTAAGCAGGAAAATAGAAGAAGAGTGAACAATACAGTATAATGAGAAACAAAATAATATGGTACAGTAGAACTCAGATAGAAGCAATAATACTTCACACACACTAATTAATTAATCACAGTATGGAAAAATAAATAGTACAATGGTAGGGAGGATTCGAATGCCTAAGGTGGCAATTCGAATTAGCCTCTTAGAGTGACCATAAGATCAATAGAGTGTCATCAGAGCACAACAAGGTGTCCTCATGATCATCGGAGCACAACTGGAAGTATTCATCATCATCAGTGGAGTCATCAATGCTCAAGTAACTGTCAACCATCAGTCAAACTAACTCTGGTAGGTGTAACTGAGTGTAACTAAGTGTAACTGAGTGTAACTGAGTATAAACTGAAGATAATAGGACTGGTAGGTGAAGAAGGAACCCTTGTCATGCAGTGGAGCAAAGGAGGGTGCATTAGTCATTGGGAGGGCTAGAAATGATCTGAAAGAAGCTCCAGGGGCTAGTTTGCTGAGGACTAGGTGCTAGGAGTGATGACTAGGATGCATGCCAAATGCATGCAAACCCTAATTTTGCATGTATGACTGAAAATGCAAATAATGGAAATGCTGCTAGGACTAGGATGGAGTATAGGAATATCCTAACACCCCCCCTTAATCCATCCTGGGCTCTGGTAACTAGGACCAAAGGTCACCCAATACAATCAAATGAATGATAATAATAAAGAACAGTCCATAAACCGAGGAAATGGGGAAAACCTCATGGAAAAAATACCCCCCCTCAAAAATAAACTATAGGTGACGCACAATAATAAATTCTCCAAACTCAAGCAGGTGTGATGCTTGGTCATATGTCTGGAGGTATCTTCTTCTTGGGAAGAAGTGGATCATGCTAAAAAAGCATGTGCTTGTACTTGCTCTTCAGATCGAATGTGATGATAACAAATCCAACAGTATGAGAATGATTTTTGAACCTGTGATTCGAATCAGCTGAGGTAGGATCAAATCTGTGAAAGTGCATTTAGTATTTTGTCTTCTCCTTTGAACCACCATGGGTGAGATTATGCCAAAAATAACTATTACATGCTTGCTTGAAATCAAAATCAGATTTAAGACTTAAAAAAACAGTTTCTTGAGATCTCCTTTGAACCAGCAGGGGTGAGATCAAAACTATCATATGCATGAGAAATTATCCCAAGCAGTAATTGCTTAGAACCCAATTTAGATACAAGAATCGAATCATGGTTTCTTGAGATCTCCTTTGAACCATGAGAGGTGAGATCAAAACTAGTAGATGCATGAGAAATTATCCCAAGCGAATGGCAATGGCCATATTCTTCAATGACCTTCTGAAAGCATGGAATTATGATCATATAGTAGTATAAAAGAGGAGATAGCTGGAGAGGAGTGAATGCATTACCTTCAATAGTTGTTTTGACCTCCGAAATAATCATGTGATCATGATGCAAACCAATAGACTCTGGTGCAAGATAGGATTTAGGACCTTCTGCAATATCTAGAGTGTGAGCTGGCACAGAAAGAGAAGAAGGTTTGAGCATGAGTGGAGAATCTGCAAGTTCTTTGTCAACAACTTCAATATGAGATGATACTGGTTCATGATCTGGGAGACCATCAAGAGGAGCAAATGCATCACTTTGCTTGCTTTCGAATGGATTAGGACCAAGTCCTTCATTCTTTCTGCCAATTTTTCATCCAGATGAGCCCATAACTCTTTTGGAGTCCATAACTCCTTTGGAGTTTCAACACCATTACGGTATTTGAATTGGAATCTCTGGTATGCAAACAAAGAAAACATCATTGCTCCAAAGGCATCATCACCCTTATTTAACCAATCAATCTTTTCTTTAGGGGATTCGAACTCTCTTTCAAAATCACAATAAAAAAGATCATGGATCTTCAAGTGTGCTATCATTCTTGGTTTCCATTCATCATAGTTGAATGGAGAAAGAGAAGTAATTCCTTCTAAATCATACATTGAAGCTGTAGAAGACCTGCAAAAACAATATAGAATATTTGCAACTGCTACTGCTGCAAAGATGCAGAAACTGCTGCAACTGCTACACTCGAAATCTTGGTAATAACCTGCAAAAAACTCTCAAGAATGGAGATAAACAATACTCTCAACATGCTCTGATACCATGTGAAAATCCTCACAGCAGATCTAAGAGATGATGTATACCTCATAAGAGTAATTATGATTAAGCAGGAAAATAGAAGAAGAGTGAACAATATAGTATAATGAGCAACAGAATAATATGGTACAGTAGAACTCAGATAGAAGCAATAATACTTCACACACACTAATTAATTAATCACAGTATGGAAAAATAAATAGTACAATGGTAGGGAGGAGTCAAATGCCTAAGGTGGCAATTCGAATTAGCCTCTCAAAGTGATCATAAGATCAATATAGTGTCATCGGATCACAACTAGGTGTCCTCATGATCATCAGAGCACAACTGGAAGTCTTCATCATCATCATTGGAGTCATCAATGCTCAAGTAACTGTCAACCATCATTCAAACTAACTCTGGTAGGTATAACTGAGTATAAACTGAAGATAACAGGACTGGTAGGTGAAGAAGGCACCCTTGTCATGCAGTGGAGCAAAGGAGGGCGCATTAGTCACTGGGAGGGCTAGAAATGATCTGCAAGAAGCTCCGGGGGCTAGTTTGCTGAGGACTAGGTGCTGGGAGTGATGACTGGGATGCATGCCAAATGCATGCAAACCCTATTTTTGCATGTATGATTGAAAATGCAAATAATGGAAATGCTGCTAGGACTAGGATGGAGTATAGGAATATCCTAACATCTTGTGCTTAGTATTTTTCTAGTCTTGACCATTCTGGTTATACATGAATTGACGGCCTAGCCTTCGTAGGTTGAATATTTTCACAATTCCCTCTAAATGAAGGAGCGGACGACCCTTCTTTTTCCCAGTATTATTTTCATAATAGTTCTATACTGCAAGAAGGGTCGGTCGATCCTTCTTGTGTTCACCATTCTGGATACAGGTAAATTGTTGAATATTGGTGTTCACAACTATCTACTAAATGAAGGGACGGTCGATCCTTCTTATCGAAAGTCAGAAGTCAGGATAAATATTGTTTATATGTGTATATGTTATAAATTGCAGGGTAACATTCCTCAAAGAGAAATCAAAAGCTTTTGAGAAGTTTAAAATTTTTAAGGAAATGGTTGAAAATGATACAAATCTGAAAATCAAATGTTTAAGGTCAGATAATGGAGGAGAGTTTACCTCAAACGAATTCAATGAGTTTTGTGAAACCTGTTCACACACTATTTTTCAATTTTGAATGGGAAAAAGATTGATAAAAATAAGTCTTGATATAATGTAAAAATGGTGAGAATAGCCCCAAGTCCTGAAAAAATGGTTCCTATGACCATTTCCTATACCAAAAAGGAGCTAAAGAACCGAGCGAAGTGCTTTGGAAGTCATGCAAAATGATCAATGGTCACGATTGCATTGGATAAGATCGACGGTGGAAGATGAGTTTTGCCAGAAAAGAAGAGAGATGAATAGTAGAATCAAAATCCCCCGAAAAATTAAAGGGTGACGCTAAATGATAGAAATGATTGACGATTGTTGGAGGGAAAATGGATAGATCGACAACAGGGAAAGGTTTCATTGTGGAATAAGCGAGGAGGATAACGAAGATAAAGTGCGCCGAAAATTCAAGTCAGGCGGTGTTAAACGCACACCAAGATCAACGACTATTCGATAAAGGGTGGTTAGATCGACAACACATAATATTTTTGCGCCACCAACATGCACAATGAAATGGAGTTCAGAGAAGTTGTGAAATATCATACCGCTGTACGTGTGTCGTCTCCACATCATTTCGCAATCAGAGAAAGTGATCAGGAAAACCACCCTCCCGCGTTGCGAAACCACCTTCAGGGTTGTATAAAAGACAAGGGCACGTCAAAACTTGACTTTTGTATTTTGAATGACGGAGGATTGGAACATGTCTGTGCTACTGGAAAGCGATAGAGCATAGTTTATTCAACCTGTCTATGCCAGGTAGGTCCTCCGTAACTTGTGAAAGTAACTAGAACTATTTACATAATGGAAGGAAGTAGTGAAACAGTCCCTCAGAAAGTTGAAACTACAAGGATAGAAGAAACCCTAGTGAATAGAGATAGTGACATTCGTGACTCCATAATGGTTAAATTCTCAGTTTCAGAAACCAAAAGCAAGTTGGAGGGTTTATATAAACAAAATTTGGATGTGCACATTGTTTATAAGTCTCATTTTATCCATTTCTGTCCAGAACAAGTTTTAGGGTTTCCTGAATTCGTTTCGTCGTGTGCAGTAAATTATTCTCAGAGTGAAAGATGTTGAAATATTGTAACTTCTAAGAATATTATATTTGTACTTTATTATTCCGGAGACGTTTCATTCCTCCGTAGAGATCTTATTGTATATCCGGAGATGTTTATTCCTCTGTCGGAATGTGGTAACTTGGGTTATTAGACTTCCCTAGTGGGGTCAGCCCAGAGTCAGTTATATGGGGTGTTTAAGTTCCCTAGTCGGGTCAGCCTAGTCAACATTATGTTAAATGGTTAAGTTGGGGCCGACCTAGTTAAGGTTAAAAGACAAGTGAAGTAATGTATAAATAGAGGAGGTGTGTTCCTCATTTTACACACACATTCACTCATTTGTGATTGGTGCATAGGAGAGAGAGAGAGATATATGCTATAGAGGAGAAGGAGCTCATGTTTGGGGATTACATCTTTGTATTTTTTGGTCATCTATATTGAGGATACTTTGCTGGGTTTTCTACCCCATGAGGGTTTCCCAGGATAAATTGTGTCTCTTGTGTTTATGTTGTGCTTGTTGTTATTTTAGTGATCCTATATATGCTATTGTTATGAAATTGAATGCAATACTAATGTTATATATCTTAGCATATTTAATATTAACATGGTATCAGATCTATCCTGAAGGAAGGAAATGTATGGCACTTACGACACTTGCTTCACTTGTGACAATTTGAGAGTTAGGGTTTTATATTGCAAAAACCAGTCATCATGGCACTTTCACTATAACTCAGTTTTGGCGAAGGTTCAGAATCTGAAAATTTTTCAGGTCAAAGATAACATCCCCCTGTACCTTTTTTCCGAAGCTCAGCCTCATATTCATTGTACTTTGTGATTTATGATCTGTACAAGCTAGGATTTCTGCCTCTTCCATAATGCAATCCTAAACAGGTGACCTAGGGAAAAAGGTCATATCTTGGGCTAGGAAGCTCCAAATGAAATTATGTAAAAAGTGGTAGTTAGGGAACTGACGAAAGTTGGACAGGTCCTCTTTTCAGAGACCGAAGTTGAAGCAGTGACACGTGGCACTCTGTACAAGTTTGCTATGTTGTTTCATCCCATAAAAAGATCATGTTGCAACACTTGGCATAACTCTCTCTCAGAGAATCCATTAAAGCTCAGACTTGTGGGTTTGGAAAGATGACAGGTCAGGCTACCACAGACAGAAGTTTCAAACCTTGCAAATCCAAAATTTTAGAGATGCACCAGAAACAATACGGCACATCTGAAATGGCTCAACGGAGGAAATCTAAGAAGAGGAGGAAGAAGCTCTCAGTTAGGGTTTTCAGTTTTTAGGTTTGAAAGGACCTGATACAATGTTGGAGACACCTGATACAACATTGGAAGCTTTGATAATGGATTTGGAATCCATTCATCATAGATATTGATCCTCCATCAAAATATTGTGGGAGGAAGGAGATTGAAAATCAGGGTTTCCAAGTAAGAAGAAACCCTAGCAAAGCTGGGAGACTCATAGGGAAGCAATAAAGGAGGTTTAAATGACACTAATATTTATCATCCTAGCACCATGAACCTATACAAGATGTTTTAGAAGTAATCTACCTTGAATGGTTAGGGTTTTACCCCTATAGAGAAGACTACTCGTCAGGTATGACTTGAGAAGACACAGGGTTACTTATGATTGTACTAATGCACCTATGAGGATGATGTTGTTTGCTAACATGAAAGATACATCAAGAAAGACAAATCAAGTTCTATGACCATGATGACATGAAGACAAAGACTCATCCATAGTCTTTGATCACATAGAAGCTTTGGTTACGAGGTATGTATGACTTTGTTCTACTATGCTTAACTTATGAGATATGCAGGTTCTAGCACAAGGTCTTTAAATATTGAAGAGAACAAAGAAGATATTGTTTGGGTATAATAATCCAGGTATGTTTTCCTATATCAAGTTAGAATCCTACTTTGTGTTAGGATCTTAGGTAAGTATACCTATGTATGAGATGATCATGATCATACATACTTAAGATTATTTAGAATCATAATGTTTTGATAGTATTGAGATTATACTAATGAATGTATGATTATGTATGAGATCATGAGGATGACACTAGTGCACACTTAAGCATGTATAGTGGTCCAGGATGGATAGAAGTTCAAAGACATATAATCATGAGGCTATCATAAAGGGAAAATAGAGATCAAGCGCGAGGAAATCACACAAACATAAAAGATAAGCATTTGAGTTACTTCTTGAATCTCTGAATAGTCAATGATATTGCTGTTGATGTATATGTAACTTCGGAATGTATTTCACATATATGTATATTGTATTCCTATAGAGATGGTATTCTTCCTCTATACGAAAGTGTCGTCATTTATATTGTAAATGTCGTAACTTATACTTGATGGGTTATTAGACCACCTTGTTGGGGTCGGCCCTGTATAAGTCATGTGGGTCAAAGGGTTATTAGACCACCCTATTGGGGGTCGGCCCAGTCAGCATTATGTTATGTGGTTAAGTTCGAGCCTACATGAGTTATGTAAAAGGCAAGTCAAGTCAAGTATAAATAGAGTGCGGGAGGCACTCTATTTGATCACTCACTTCTCACTCATGCACTCAAGGAGGAGTGGCGCACTTATGGAGGAGGAGGATCTGCTGCTAGGATATGTCTATCTCTTATGGTTGGGTTGTATCATTGCTCTATCTATCTCTGAGGAAGTTATTGGGGTTTTTCACCTTTATGATTTTCCCCAAGTAAATCTTTGTGTCTCTTGTGTGCTTGCATTATTGTCTCCATGATTGATATGTTGTAGATATGCTGTACATGTTGTTCTCTCAGTTAAGATCCTAGATCAGATTGAAGTAAATTCTGAAAATTTAACATGGTATCAGAGCTAGCCTGAAAGAAGGCATGATATGGCATGTATGACACTTGTTGCACTTACGATGCTAGGGCTTGATATAGCAAAAACCAGTCATCGTAGCACTTTCACTATAAATACGTTTTGGAGAAGTTTTCAGATCTGAAATATTTACAGGTCGAAGATTAAATCCCCATGTACCTTGTGTCCAAAGGAAAACCTCTAATTCATTGTACTTTGGGATTTATGATCTGTACAATATAGGGTTTCTGCCTCTTACAGATCTGAGTCAAAATCAGGTGACCTTGGGAAAAAGGTCATAACTTGGGCTAGGAAGATCCAAATGAAATTTCATAAAATGTGACAGGTAGTAAACAGACTGTACTATCTCAGGAAACGTTTTCAGAGGCCGAAGTTGAACCAATGACACGTGGCACGTCGTACAAGTTCTCTTTCCTGTATTATCCCATAAACAGGTCATGTTGCGACACTTGGCATAACTATCTCTCAGAGAGTCCAATTGAGGTCAGACCTGTCAGGATGGAAAGATAACAGGGAGAGATATCTCAGGAAAAAATTTTCAGAGGCCGAAGTTCAAACAGTGACACGTGGCACGCCATACAAGTTCGCTCTTCTGTATTAGTCCAAAACAGGTCACGTTGCGACATTTGGCATAACTCTCTCTCAGAGAATCCAATTGAGGTAAGACCTGTTAGGATGGAAAGATAACAGGTCAGGATATCTCAGGAAACTTTTTCAGACCCTGTGGATTGAAAATTTTGGAGTTACACCAGAAACAATCAGGTACATATTTCTGTCAAAACAAAATTATTTTTGAGTACCTTCATTCATGGCTTCCAGAATTTAGGGCTTTGGAGAGAGTTACAATTTTTGTAATCGGAGACCACGGCTGAATGCTACTCATAAAAATAAAAATTTAGAGACCAAGATCAGAATTTTTGGTTGGGCAGAAGGCTGGGCTTGATCAGACCCTAGTTCGGGACTTTGATCAGAAAAGTGGAAAATTAGGGCTTCTATAAAAATGGGAATTTTTTAAATCTGTGACCACGGCTGGAAGCTCCTCAGAAAAATAGAAGCTTAGAGCTTTGGATCAAACCTTTTGATTGGAAAGAAGAGTGGGCTTCATCAAACCCCAGTTCAGGGTCACGTCTAGTGAATCCGGAAGTTTCAAAGGCAAAATTGAGGAGTGAAACTTTGCAGTTTTCAAATTCTAAATATACCAGTTTGATCAGCTCATCAAGGCGCATATTTCTATCCTTTCGGAAGTTTGAAATTCAAAGTTTGAATTTTTGGGGTTTCTCTAACAAACCCATATCCAGCTCCATGTCCAGTTCTTGCAAATCAAGTGGATTGGGTTAATCCTAGAAAAGATGGATTGGTCACCTGCATAAGTGAAGAAGTTCCTGTTTCAGAGGGAGATGAGGCGAAGGCCTTACATAAGAAGATTACAAGCGATCTCGACAAGTATGACTCATCGAGGTATGTTTTGAGATTTGTTCATGATTAAGTTTATGGTATGTTTGTCTTCATGTTATTACGGTTAGTACAATCTTGATTTTAGACTTGTCGTATCACCTTAATAAAATTATGAATGCACGATAGAAGATATTCATTGGTTAGGGTGTTGACACTTATGATTGTACTAATGCATTATGGTGTTGTATGAGGTTTATGTTGTCTTCTAATATAAAAGGTACACCAAGAAAGACAAATCATGTTCTACTTCAAGAACATATGATCATGGTGACGTGAAGACAAGGATTCATCCATTGTCATGGATCACATAGAAGATCTACTTTCGAGGTATGTATAACTTGGTTCTACAATGGTTAACTTATGAGACATGCAGGTTACTAGCACAAGTCATTGAAGAAGAAAAAGAAGATATCATGTGAGTATGTTAGACATAACTAGCTAGCATGCTAATCTAGGTATGTTTTTCCTATATCAAGATAGAATCCTACCTTGTGTTAGGATCTTATACCGTTGTGTTGTTGATAATGATTATTCATGAAGTCATAGGTTTGAATAGTCATGGTTGTATGCATATTATGTTTCTTACCATAATTGATGATATGACTAACCAGAAGAATCATGAAGGTATAGGTTTGAGTAATCACGGATTTTATGCATATTATATCTCTTATCTTGATCGATGATTTAACTAACCAAAAGAGTCCTATGATCAAATAAGAATATGCATGAGTAAAAGAAAACTTCCCTGAAACCTTGAACACTAATGTTTATTATCTGTGTTTGAAATGATCCTGACTATACATGCTTGAGATTATTGTGATTATACTAATGAATGTTTGATTACGTATGAGACCTAGAGGATAACACAATGGTGATACTAACAAGCATGCATAGGGATCGAGAATGAATATAAGTTCAAGGACAAGTAATCCAGGAAGCAAAGATCAAGAGGGAGTACACTCCAGTGGTTTCTGCAAGGATGCAGATATTCAGAGGGAGTTGACCATCTCTCTACATTCCACATCAAAAGGTGTAGAAGAAGCTACTTCAGATTAGGACTCCAGTAGCTCCTGCAAGGAAGCGAAGACTCAGAGGGAGTCCACCCAACAAACAAACAAAGATACGTATTTGAATTGTCATTTCTTAAATAATATTGTTCAATAATGTATATACTGATGTTCCTAGAATTAGGTTGTGTATTATGCAATTGCATTGATGAACAGTATACTACTAATATGCATGGGTAAGTGGCCTATGGCACTATACAACATTCCATTGCTACTTATCTAGAATGAAACCTCTTTGCTGACATGTTGGGAGTTGTGCACACTCTTAAAAATGTTCTGGTAGAGATTGGAAGGCATCTAGAAAGTTACGGGATATGGATAAATGTTGTATTGAAGCATTGGCTAAGACAATTGCATGACTGTATGGCATATTTCTTTATGTGTAAGAATTTGTTCTGAAAACTATGAGATGTTTTCTAATCATGCAATTTAACTTATTGTGTAGGAAAGATCGTATGCCATCACCTACAAAAGAAGAACTACAACATTTGTTCAGCAACAAAATTATCTATTGAAGATATTGAAGTTCCCAAGATACCGGAAGAATGCCATGATCCGTCGATCATGAAGAACAATGTTTGGGATGCAGTCCCAAGACCTAAAGGGAAGTTTGTTATGACTTACATATGGATCTATCAAGATCAAGCATGCTGTAGATGGCAACATAGAGAAATATAAAAGTGATGAAATAGAAGATACACCAGATGGATTTCAAGACAACCTTCTTGAATGGTGTAGTCATATATGTGTGTAGAACTTGGTAGGATAGACAGCTTTCTATCCAGTTTGGGATTTACCAAGAGTAAAGCGGATTCCAACCTTTACTACAAGGTTGAGGAAGGCAATCTAGTGATACTACTTTTGTATGCGGATAACCTATTTGTTACAGGTGAAGATAGATTGATTGCCGACACGCAGTGGAAGCTTACTACCGAGTTCGAGATGAAGAACTTGGGGATGATGCACTATTTGTTTTTGGCATAGAGGTGTGGCAGAGTGCAGATGGAATCTTCCTTGGACAAGGGAAGTATGCAGTAGAGATCCTGAAGAGGTTCGGGATGATGGATTGCAAGGCCATGGCCACACCTATGGCATCGAATCTGAAGCTTCTATGCGATGCTTCATCTGATCCGGTTGATGTCTCTATGTATCGTCAGATGATTGGGTCCTTGATGTACCTGACGAACACGAGACCAGACATTTGCTTTGCTGTGAACACATTGAGCCAGTTCCTGACAGATCTGAGGAGTGTTCACCTGATTGTTGTAAAGCATGTTCTAAGGTACCTGAAGGGTACAGTGGATTATGGGCTCAAGTATGAAGCGAATCAAAAGTTTAACCTGGAGGGTTATGTTGATTCAGATTGGGCTGGCAGTGCTGCAGATAGGAAGAGCACATATGGGTGTTGCTTCAGTATGGGATCAGGTGTGATCTCTTGGTTTAAAAAGAAGCAGTCCTGCATAGCACTGAGTACAGCTGAGGCTGAGTATGTTGCAGCCTGTTCAACTAGTTGTGAGGTAGTATGGCTACGGAAGCTACTGTTTGAGTTATTTGATCTCCCGTTGGATGCTACGGGTATCTTCTGTGATAACCAGAGTTGTGTGAAGCTATCCGAGAACCTTGTGTTTCATGACAGGTCGAAACACATAGAGATCAAATATCACTATATCAGGGATATGGTGTAGAGAGGAGTTGTGAAGCTCCTGTATGTTGCGACGGACGAGTAGATTGCAGATGTGCTGACAAACCCACTAGCCAGGGTGAAGTTCGAGTACTTCAGAGAGAGGCTTGGCATTCTTCAGATCGAGGACACTTCGAGGAAGAAGTGATGGACACATTTGCTGAAGCCATTCCGAGCATGTTGGAAGGAGGATCCTTCACATGGCTGTGGATGTAAGTGCAGGATGATGAGCATCAGGATGATGTTCTGGTTTCTGCTGGATATGATCAGTTGGATCATTTTTATGTATGTATGTACGCATCATGTTGGATGCTGGATATGATCAGTTGGATCATTTATATGTATGTACGCAACATGTTGGATGCTGGATATGATCGATTGGATCATGTATATGTATTTTGTATATGCATCATGTTGGATGCTTGGACCATGTATCTATATATGTATCAGGTGGATACATTGTATGATCAGGTAGATCATGTATATTGATATGTATCAGATATGATCAGGTGGATACACTATGTATGATGATATGTATCAGGTAGATATGTGGTGTGCATCAGATGGATGCATTGTATGATCAGGATGATCGTGGATGACGAGCTTCTCCAGATGACATGCAGCAGGATGTTGCAGTGATGATGATTAGGATGATCATGTGTACATCAGGATGAGTATCAGATGATACTTTGTGGCCGTGGATCAGGTTGTGCAGGTAAGCATGTAATTTGTGCCCTGGGAGATTTGTAGATGGTCTTTCGAGGTTTTGCCTATGGCATGTAATTCAGTGCCCTGGGACATCTGGCAAATGCTCTTTCGAGGTTTTTCTTTGGGAGGACATATAATTTGTGACCTGGGAGATCTGCAGATAGTGTTTTGAGGTTTTTCCTATGGCATGTAATTTGTTGCCCTGGGATATCTGGCAGATGCTCTTTCGAGGTTTTGTCCTATGGCATGTAATTTTCTCCTAGGAGATCTGGACAGGATGAAAAAGGCCTCAGATTCTTCATCCAGGTTTTGCGATGACCACATGTAATTTGCTCCTGGGAGATCTGGACAGGATGAAAAAGGCCTCAGATGCTTCAGCCAGGTTTTGTGGTGGACCACATGTAATGTGCTCCTGGGAGATCCGACAGGTAGAGCTGTGTGCTCGTAACAGCTTGGGATGCTTCAGCCAGGTTTTGTGGTGAGATCACATGTAATATGCTCTTGGGAGATCCGACAGGTAGAGCTGTGTGCTCGTAACAGCCTGGGATGCTTCAGCCAGGTTTTGTGATGGGTCACATGTAATGTGCTCCTGGGAGACCCTACAGGTAGAGTTGTGTGCTCGTAATAGCCTAGGATGCTGTAGCCAGGTTTTGTGATGCACGTAATAAGTCCTGAGGATTCCACAGTATGGCCAGCGATGACGAAGACCTGCAGGTGGTGGGCCTACATCCAGTATGAAAAAGGACTGGCTCTGTAGAACTTCCTATGATGAGTAGATTCAGAGATTGATTGAGATAGCAGCAGCACTGACGATGATGATGACTCGATGACGATTATCCAGTGATGATGATCCAGAGAAGAAGACTTGTGCTATAAGACCTGTGCTAAGAAATACCTTCCTAGTTAAGAGGGAGTGTTGATGTATATGTAACTTCGGAATGTATTTCACATATATGTATATTGTATTCCTATAGAGATGGTATTATTCCTCTATACGAAAGTGTCGTCATTTATATTGTAAATGTCGTAACTTATACTTGATGGGTTATTAAACCACCTTGTTGGGGTCGTCCCTGTATAAGTCATGTGGGTCAAAGGGTTATTAGACCACCCTATTGGGGGTCGGCCCAGTTAGCATTATGTTATGTGGTTAAGTTCGAGCCTACATGAGTTATGTAAAAGGCAATTCAATTCAAGTATAAATAGAGTGCGGGAGGCACTCTATTTGATCACTCACTTCTCACTCATGCACTCAAGGAGGAGTGGCGCACTTATGGAGGAGGAGGATCTGCTGCTAGGATATGTCTATCTCTTATGGTTGGGTTGTATCATTGCTCTATCTATCTCTGAGGAATTTATTGGGGTTTTTCACCTTTATGGTTTTCCCCAAGTAAATCTTGGTGTCTCTTGTGTGCTTGCATTATTGTCTCCATGATTGATATGATGTAGATATGTTGTACATGTTGTTCTCTCAGTTAAGATCCTAGATCAGATTGAAGTAAATTCTGAAAATTTAACAATTGCTCGTAATAGTTGTATGCATATTTGTAGTCCTAGACTATATCATGCATAGTGTAAGCTTTCATATAGCATTGAACAGTATACTACTAATATGCATATGATGGGTAAGTTGGACAAACATTCCATTGTTGTTTTTCTTCCTTTTCATCTCACCTCCCTTCACTCATCGGACGAACATTCCATTGTTTATTTTTATGGTTCTGCATTCTGACTTCCGCATTGCGGAGGCGGATTGCGGAACTCCAAATATTCAAGGTTTGAAAAACGATTCCGCATTCTGATTGCAAAATCATTGGATCTCAATCTTTCCGATTCCAGAAATTGCGGATCTCAGAATTTCTGAAAAACGTTCAACAGGGAAACCAAGGACTTAGCTTTGTTCTCTAAATTAGTTTAATATTTAGAACAATTATTACAGTATGTTTATCTAACTTCTAGGGTTTATAATTACGATTTAACCTTTCAGCAAGAAACAAACTTGATTTCTGAGATATTTGGGTTTTTAGAATGTAAATCTGAACTAGAATTTAACTGATAATAATAAATGATAAATTGCATGAACATCTAAGGATACTTTCTAAATAAGAATGTTATAGAACAATGATTACCATATGTTTATCTAACTTTTAGGGTTTATAATTACGATTTAACCTTTCAGCATGACACAGACTCTATTTCTGATATCTTTAGAATGTAAATCTGAACTAAAATGTGCATTAACTTATAACAAAGATTGATAAATTGCATGGACAATCTAAGTGTAATTATAAATAAGAACATTACAACAAAATTAGGCATATAAATAATATTTTCAGAATCGCAATAACAATCAAATAAATCCTAAACCAGAACTATAATTCATACTAAGATAGTTTTGTGTTTGCTAGAACTATACTCTTACTGAAATAAATAATAACTTAAAACAATATTTGAATATCTTATATGCAAGTCTAGAAATATAATTTTGAATACAAAAACTTATGAATAAAGAAAACTGAATGATGAATGTTACAATAAACATTAATGTACAGTAAAAATGGTAATGTACAGTCATTTCAGAATAGAAGGAATAATAGAAATAAAACCTGAATTGTCTAACAATTTAAGGATTATTTACAGTACAAGGTAAGTTCAAAAATAGTGATACAATAGATTGGTAATAAGCCTAATCCATGTGATCATTCTACGTAGCAACCTATATATTATTTACAAAAATTAATATTTGCATAATGATAAAAAGACATTTGATACATACATAAGCAATGTGATCATTCTACCTATAATTCTAGATATCATTTACCGTAACAGACATCTCAAAAATAAATAAATAGAACCTGAACTAAGCAATGCAGCCATTATGCTTGACAAATTAGATATCATTTACAATAAATAGACATTTCTGAAGTAAATAAATAGAACCTGAACCGACAGAGGAAAATCAAAACTGAAGGTCACCGTTCCTCCCAACCAACTTCCAGAACAACCAATCTACCTATTTTGAAACCCCCGAGCCTGTTTGCTAAAGCACAATGACAAAGACTGGTCACAGAGTTCCTCTTCCATAATCTAGGTCACAAATATCAATTCATGATAAGCCTCCTTCTCATTGGATGAATCAATACTCAACGTAGTCTCCCCTTCATCATAATCCTCCTGCTCAGTGGATGAATTCAGTGCTTAAGTTTCCCCACATCATGAGCCTCCTTCTCAATGCGATGGGATCATACTTATAACATTTTCCTAGGACTTAGGTAATTCATGAGCCACCTGCTCATAACTGCTCCAACAAGAGTCACGAACTGATTTTTAGGGAGGATGCATCCTGCATCATTTGTGCCTTTACTAGGATGTCTTACCATAATGGGTTTCCTCTTGACACTTATCATTCCTCCTTGTGGTCAGTAAACACTCTTCAACAACTATTTTAGTTTCAATTCCCTTAGCTATTTAATAATTAAAAATAATAATTCATTTGCAAATGTCTTAACCTCACTTCGTCAATAATGTCAAATCAAATAATAACATAAGGTCTTATAAAACAATAATCATTCAGGTTCCTTGGTGTGTTACACCCTTGTAGCCTCCTCAAAATATGTTCCTCTACCTTCACTCTTGTTTTTGTTGGATGATCTTCCCTTCATAATCTTGCCTCTCTTATTACTATCCTCCCCCATTTTCTTTGCTGCCCTCTCCATCATATTCCTCCCTCTTGTCGCATTTCTTCTCCATTCCTTATCCTCCTCATCCTCATTATCCATGCCTCCCTTTGCTTCCCTCTTCATCCTTTTTCCTTTTCTTCCTTTTCATCTCACCTCCCTTCACTCCCCGGTTTTTTCTTCTCCTCCCTCTTGTCCATTTGTTGCCATAGTTCTCACCCTTTGTAAATTGTCAATTTGGACAGTCCTTAAGTTCTTCCACAAAAGACACAAAACAAGGTTATAAAATATGATATGTGAATTACGGATTACTTGAATATTGAAGTTTGTTACTACTGTATATGCTATTCGTGAAGAGTCTAATTGATTGGTAGATTTGGTTGGAGGAGTGTTGCTCTTACTCATTTCTGTTTGTGGAACTTTGGAAATACCTTTACATACAGTCTCATATCTTTGAACTACAAGCATTTTTCTTAATTTTACTGATTCTGAATCTGATCTCCATTTGGAATATTGTTAATGACCTATATTGATATGTATTATACGTGCATATAGAGTTGATCTGGTAGGCATCGAATTGATTGTGCAATGCTGTATAGAAATCTAAAAACATTTATTTGTTACATCTTTTTGGTGGTATCTTTTAGTTCGATTGTCCTAATATATAATAGATGTGGTCCATAGAGGTCTAAAATGGTATCAACCTAATACCTAATATATTTTCATGCTAATGCATTGATGTACATTGTACGGAGGTCTGAAAGTTGTGAAATTTCTATGGACATGTGAAAGCTTACATTCATACTCACAGGGATGAAAGGTTATATACAGAGAGGTTAATTCATTTTGGCATAATTATACATTTGTTGGAAAGTTTCCCTCGTTGTTTAGTGAATACTGTTATAAATGATGGTAACATATGGTTATTTACATGGTTGGTGAGATCATCGATGATTGACATTATTGGCTTTAATAACATTGGATAAGTTTCAATACTTGCATAACATATAAATGCTATATATTTCATCACAGGCTGAAAGTATCACTTTGTTAATCAAGTATGGTTATTTGGTTAGACTTGTCCATTTGACTCCATAGGGCACTGGTATTTTACTAACACTACATAGAAAACATAGTCTTTTGTTGCATTAGTGTCTTGCAGGACAATTAAGGGTCTTTTCCCTTGGAGGTTTCGACACTCTGAAGAAGTTAGAATCATGATCAAGGTGACCTTGGGTCACAATTCTTATATTTTATAACTGGGAACTAGCCCTGCTAGTTTTCCCAGTAACATTATCCATTGGTTTACAAAGGTTTTTTTTTCATATATTAAGGATGCTATGTTGCTCCTAAAAAATCATTTAATTCCTAAATCTATAAGGTGGGAGTGGAACAATCAATTGCATAAAGTTATTGAAAGATAATTCCAAACTAACAATAAATATGTAATTAAAATTAGGTTTGAAAAGTTATATATGCAATCTTTATGTTTGGTTGTCAAAGATAAATTTGTAATTAGGTGGGAGTGGAATAATCAATTGCATAAAGCTTTTGAAAGATAATTATAAACTAACAATAAATATGTAATTAAAATTAGATATGCATAGTAATATGAATGCAATCTATGTTCGGTAGTCAAAGATTCCAAGAAAATGGGTTCGCATGAAGACATCAGTACAATTATACCATGTTCTATTTTGATTTCCCATATTCAAGGTTGTTTTTGGACTAATTTATCTTATATTCACTAGTTTAAAAAGGTGTTGTGTTATCCATATGTTAAGGATGCTAGCCTAAAACAACTCCTATTATTCCTAAATATTTAAGGTGGGTGTGAAACAATAAATGTCAAGAAGTTATTTTTTTAACAATGATGGATAGAAATTAGTATTAAAAATTTTGTATCCAAATTGTACAACAGAGCTATACAAAAGTAGAGGTTATATTGGGCATACTCACCAGTATATCCAAAAAACAAGAAATTATAAAAAAAACTATTATCCTTCTCCAAGAAGTCCTTAATACTAATGAAAGTATAAGGCCAATAAAAGATATCTAACACAAATATTTATTTACAAAGCATTACATAAATTCATTGAAAGAAATGTTGACTATGAGCTTCTCCTGGCTCTCCAATGGTCTAATCCATTCTCTGGTTCACTAGCTTTGTGTCTTCTAATAGTTGTGAGACTATATCTTCATCCTTAGTATGTATCGGGGTGGAGACTATGGATTGTCAAGGAATTGAAGTTGTTGAATGAGTGCCTTTGTTGATGTTTTCAACGGAGACTTTGAGTGTCAAATATTCTACCTCTAATGCTTGAATTTGTCTTCTTTATTGTATCACAATGTCCAGGACCTAAGATTTCTATAAAATGAAAATATTATCATTTCTTTGAACTATATTAGCAAGGGAGAGCATTACATAAATTCATTGAAAGAAATGTTGACTATGAGCTTCTCCTGGCTCTCCAATGGGCTAATCCATTCCTTAGTTCACTAGCTTTGTGCCTTCTAATAGTTGTGAGACTGTATCTTCTTCCTTGGTATGTACCGGGGTGAAGAATAAGGATTGTCAAGGAATTGAAGTTGTTGAATGAGTGCCTTTGTTGATGTTGTCAATGGAGACTTTGAGTGTCAAATATTCTACCTCTAATGCTTGAATTTGTCTTCTTTATTGTATCACAACGTCCATGACCTAAGATTTCTATAAAATGAAAACATTATCATTTCTTTAACTATATTAGCAAGGGAGAGCATTACATAAATTAATTGAAAGAAATGTTGACTATGAGCTTCTCCTGGCTCTCCAATGGTCTAATCCATTCCCTAGTTCACTAGCTTTGTGTCTTCTAATAGTTGTGAGATGGTATCTTCTTCCTTGGTATGTACCGGGGTGTAGACTAAGGATTGTCAAGGAATTGAAGTTGTTGAATGAGTGCCTTGTTGATGTTTTCAATGGAGACTTTGAGTGTCAAATATTCTACCCCCAATGCTTGAATTTGTCTTCTTTATTGTATCACAATGTCCACATCCATTTTTCCATTTTACCAAAACAATAGGGTTTCCAAATTAAAGTTTACACGGGCCTGAAGGATATCCCTTCTCCAACTCATACAATACATAGAAATCACCTCTACAGGATAAGCCATGATTTTTTCGAAAACTGAGAACAGAGCACCAGACTGTTGGCTTGGTTTTTCAACCAAGCTTAGTGCTATGGGCACCTGCTAACTAGTAGCAGCAGTTTCAATAGAAATAAACAAACAAATTAATCTAAGCTACATTCATCATGGATCTATGCAAGAACAATAAACAAATAATGGAAATATTTCTAAAAACAAGAACAAGACAATGTGAAATAATAAATTTGTATTGAAAGAGTGGGGGCAAGCAAGTGCTTGCAAAATCAATACCTCCAAAAGGTGAAGATAGTTGAATGGCTCCAAGGATGAGCAACTCCAATCTCCAATGATCTCTTCTCCAAGGTTGTTTGCAATGGCAAAATACTCAAGGGAGAATTCGGCAGCATGAGGATAGGATAATGGATGGATGGAAAGTGAGGAGCCCCTACCACCTTTTTATAGTTTTTGGTGGTGGGGAATACCATTTGTGGTTTTGGGGAAACCAATGGTATTGACCAACATGGTTTAGGTACCTTTTCCCTCCTTTTTCCTTTTTTGAATATTTTTAATATTTTTATTCCCTTTTTAATATTTTGGGAATTATGGACCCTTTTTGAGGGTTTTTTATGTTTTTTTGAGGAAAATATTCATTTTTGGGTGGATAAAGGGGTGTACTAAGGTCTTTTGGTGACCTTTTGATGGTTTTAGAGGCTCTGATGGTGAAAAAGTGGACAAATGGGTCATGTGAATAAGGGAATGAGCTAGTGAGCACTTTTTGGGTGTTAACACAGACCCTGAAATTTCTTAAATAAAGATCCTCTCAGAAAATGAGAGTTCTGTTCACAAAAACAAAAACGCCCAAACCCTTGTCACTCCAGGGGCGTAGCAAATTCACCCTTTGAAAATCAAGAACACGATAGGATCGCTCTCCCAGTAGCAGAGAAGGGAAAGGCTGAGGGACACGAACTTACCACACTCAGAGCAAAATGCCCAACTTGTACCAACGCTCAGCTTGTAACAATCGAACCTTTGCACCTACAACAAACAAAATGAATGCATTAGAATCACTAAAACAAAGATTTAAATATAAAAACCCCAATTTACAAAAAGAAAACAGAGTAAATCATTACCTGTGCATTCCATCTTCATCTATGGCACCTCCAACCAGGAATGCGACCATCCCTCAACACCCAGTAAGAAGACTTGGCAACACCATACGTTTTCCCTCCATTAACACTAATTTGTGACTCCACATCCAGCACAGACGAAACCCTCCCCAAACCAAGCTGAACAAGATACGCTTAAACCCCAACCCAATGCTATGAAAATGCAAAAGGGATGCGTTAAGCTTCACATCCTTCCCATACTAACTCCACGGACGGGAGTAGCCCCCATTAGAGGCCCTACCATGTTCCCAGCATACGTGGCTAAGGTAGAACGTGCCCTTCACGTGGATGCATTCAAAGCACCACCAAACCCCACTCCACTAACACTCCACTCCATCCCTTCGCTGGAACTTAGGATAGCATTTACAATACCATTAGCGCAGGAGTAAAAGGTAAATGCCATATTAGCTTAGGTAGAATGTATCTCATAGTATAGGTAGAAATCCATAGCTAGGTAAGAAGTAGTTCTTCCTTAGGAAAAAGAAAAGAGTTTTAAACCTTGAGATAGGGTTTGGTTATTATCGCATACCACTAGATCTTAGGATCTTCGTAGCCAGTAGAGAGTTTTTATTGCCATCCTTTTCATTCTAGTACACTTTAGATTCGAGCCAAGCCTTCAGGAAACCTGCAAGAGTTAAATAGAATGACTTAGATTTATATCTAAATAAGATCGGTACCTTCCATACCTTTCCACATCTCGCCATAAAAGTAAAAATAAATAAATAAAGAGACGCTAGTAATAATTAAAATAAAACTTAGCCATACAAAACATCAGTTACAGAATTAACAGAACAATCGACGCAAGAACAATCACATAAATAAACCAGTAGAATAATTAAAGAACTCATCATTATATTTTTTCCCAATGCTGAAGTTAATTTTAAAGAGAACTTTTTGACCGATACAAAAACACATGGAAATTTTTTTTATATAGTATCTTTTTAGGGACATTACAAGTGGTGTCAAATCCCAGATTCAAACACTCGAGACCTTTTGAGCTTACTACTTAGAAAAGGAAATCCGCTGCAGAAAGATTTTTTCAAAACTCACTTATGATTTTATAAAGTTAACAAAATATTGTTTATTACACATTGCCTGAATCCAGGAAGTATAAGAGAAACTGAATCATGAATACAAAGAGGAACAGTAGTAGACATGGAAACCTGGATTGACCACCTCAAGAAGAAGAGATTGTGGTGGAACTGAATGACAACATTGGAATATCCAAGCCATCTGAATTAATGAAAACAATACAGAGCCTACAGGAAAAATTTCAGAGCTTCAAGGATGATAAATTGAATGAGAGGCGAGAACAACAAGTAGTAAACGAAGCTATACTTTAGAATTTAACAGGGACAAAACCCAAGGGAAAAACTACCCACTCGGAAAACAAGTTTAGAGAGGACTATAATCATAAAATAAGGACCATCAGTCCAAGGGATAAGGGATGAGAAGAACAAACAACCGACATCATGGAAGAGGAGTATAGAAGTTATTCCAATGAGTACTCACGTCCCCTTGCAAGAAGAAACAAAAGGTGATGATAGCCTACATGGAGAGTTTAGAAAGATCAAAGCCCCAACATACGAGGGAGAAATGGATACGGGAGAAAAAGATGAAGAATGGATTTGGGGAATGACTAAATACTTCTGAGTACATAGCTACTCTAGCGAGATGAAGGCTCGACTGGCCATCTATAATTTAAATGGGAAAGCATCCAAATGGTGGAGAGATATAAAACATACTAAAAAGCATAAAGTGAAGAATATCAGATGGATTACCTTTAGAAAAATTATCCAGGAAAAGTATATGTCCGATAGATTTTTCGATAAGAAGGTGAAAGAGTTTCACGAACTACGAATGGGTTTCCTAACCATGGACACTTTCATCAACAATGTTTAGACCTGTTACACTATGTGCCTTACATCAAATATGAAAAGGTAAAGATACAACAATTTTTGGGATGTCTTCCTCCAAATTACAAAGAGAGAATTGAGTTTGATATACCCAAAGCTTTGGACATAACCTTGCAAAAATCCAGGCTTTGCTACGAACATGGTAAATAGAGGAATGAGAATATAAACAAAAGTAGAGAAATATTCAAGACCTTTTGAGATAACCGAAAGAGAGGGTTTAGGCCACCGCCTTATAGAAATCAGAATAACATTTTTCCACCAAACATAAATTTCAACAGACCTGGTGCACAACCAAATGTGCCCGCACCAAATGTCAGCAAACCAATAATGGATAGAGGAGTCAGGGCCACTCCGCTATAAGTTAGCTTCTGGAAATGCCAAGGGCCCCACTACTATAAAAATTTCCCAAACAAAATGGATGGAGTCCTAAACAAACTACAAGAAGAAGCAACTGTGGAAGATACGGGAGGAACACCAAGGATCTATGCAACACTTGACGACCAACAAGAAGACCATCAGTCTACCATGGTCGAGATAGAAGGTAAAATTTCAAACACACCAATTTCAGTTTTGATCGACCTAGGGGCTTGGTCAAATGAAAACAGGCAAACTAAAACAGACTAAAGAATCTAAGTGAAAGAGACAAACAAGTCAAACAAATCAAAAGAAAGGTAAACACAGAAAAACAAGACAACGTTTATTTATGTACAAAAAACGTCTCCAGAACTACGTGAAGTACTACTTCAAAGCGAGGTCATTGATAGGGAGGTTTTCTTCCTCCCCTTGTAATTCTTTCAGTTTGTATGTTGACAGGCCAAGCTTCTCAGAAATTTGATAAGGGCCAAGCCATAATTGTTGAAATTTTGTGTGCTTTCCCTTGTCATCATGTGGGTGATTCCACTTCAGAACCAAGTTGTCACCTATTTCGAAACTTCTTTTGCCATATTTCCGCTTATCGAAGCACCTCTTGACAATGTCTTGGTGTTGGTGGAATCTGTCTTTGGCTTTCTGCGGTGACTATTCAAGCTTCAACAGTGTATCAATTCGTGATTGTATGACTTGGTTGTTGGAACCTCGAGAGGCTTGGGCTAATTGTAAGGATGGGAGTAGTATGTTAGGAGGTAGTATGGATTCCTCCCATAGACTAGAATGTACAGGCACACTCCTAAGGCATTTTTAGGGGTAACTCTATCCTCCCATAAAGCGTTTGGGAGAGTTGTATGCCAACTTCTCTGATTTTCAATGACGATTTTTCTTATGAATTCGGATTAGGTTCTTATTTGCGGATTTAGCTAGTCCATTTCCTTGGGGGTAGTAATTCGGTGAATAATGCAATTTAATTCCTTTCTCATAAACAAATTCATTTAATTTCACAGATGAGAAATAAGTTGCATTATCAAAGACTAGGAAAATTGGAACCCCAAACCTGGTTATGATTTTTTCCTCCAAGAACTTGATAACCGTGTCTTCATTAACTTTGCGAAATAGCTTTCGTCCACCGGGTGAAATAATATGTAGCTGTAAGAATATACCGGTGCTGCAGCGAAGAGTTCAAATTTATCTCTCCAATAACATCTATCCCCCATTGCTCAAATGGTTCAGAAATAATAACTGGCTGCAACAGTCCTGCTACTTTCGGAAATCTTCCAACGCTCCTTTGACATACATCGCAATTCCTAGCATAGGAATGAGCATCCTTGAATAGAGTGGGCCAATAGTAACCAGCTCTGAGTATTTTATGAGCCGTGGTATCTCCATAATAGTGTCCCCCAGCAGGGCCATCATGCAATTCTTTGACTACTTTATCAACGTCCTCTTTCTCAAGACATCTGAGAAATATCCCATCATAATTCTTTCTAAAAAGTATTCCATCAATTATTTGATAGGATGTTGATTTCATACGGAGTTCCCTTCTTTGCCGAGGACTCTATTGCTCTGGTAAATATCCTTGCTGCAAATAATGCACTAGTGCCCTATACCAAGATTCAAGAGCAGTGAAAATGGGACATACCTCAATCATATTCAGTTCAGCCTCATTCTCTCAATCCAGCTCTTCATCAACCGGATTTTCAGTGATTAATTTACACAACCCTTGTCCTTTTATAATGGTGGCTGGTTTGAATTCCAAATCATACTCCTGAAGAGTAGTGACCCAGTTTCCTCTCCTTTCACCCAATTCCTTCTGTACAAACAAAGACCTAACAACTGGGTGAGGTACTATGACTTTGGTTATGTTCTTTAGGATATACGGCCTGAACTGTTTTACCACTTTAAATACCGCATACACTTGCTTATCCACCACGGGATAATTCAGTTCAGCACCCTACAAACCAATGCTCATAAAGGATATTGGATATTCGTCTCCTGATTCTCCCTTTTGAGTGAGCACAACCGCAAGAGAGTTATCTAAAGCAAAAGTGTACATGATGAAATCCTTTTTGAAATATGGAATCCTCAAAGAAGGTGCGTTAGCTATGGTGGTTTTGATGTCTTTAAACGCTATCTTCTTGATGTCAGTCCACTTGAATTGCACACTTTGCTTTACCATTTGTTGCAAAGGTTTCACAATTTGAGCGAAATCTGGTACAAACCTTTGAACAAAGTTTATTGTGCCCATAAAATATTGCATAGCTTTTTTGTTATGGGGCATGGGAATCTTGCTTATAGCTTGCACTCTCTCTTGATCTATCGAGATTCCCTTCTTTGAGATGATGTAACCTAAAATCTTACCCTCAAGAACAGCGAAAATACTCTTCTTGGGATTTAGAGATATACCATATTTTCTGTAGCAATAAAAAATCTATTTCAAATGAAAAACATGGTCTTCTCTCTTCTTTGAAAAAACTGTCACATCATCTAGATAGATGACCACACAATGACCAACCAATCCTCAAAACACAATGTACATGGCTCATTGAAATGTGGCTCATGTGTTTATCAAACCGAATGGCATTCTGTGATATGCAAAGGTTCCCCACTTTGTACGAAAAGTGGTCTTGAGTCAGTCTTCCTCTGCTACTAATACTTGATTATATCCAGAGAAACCATCTAGCAGGGAGAATAGTTCTGAACCAAAAACTATCTGTAAAATTTGTTCCATTGGAGGCACCGGGTAGTTGTCTTTATCGAAAGATTTGTACAAGTTCCGGAAATCCACACATAATCTTATCTCCCCTGACTTATTCCGTACAGGGACTAGATTAGCAACCCATTCCGAGTGTCGAACCTTAAAGATGATGTTGGCATCCAACAACTTCTTCAACTCTTTCTGTATCAACGGTTCAAGCATCAGATGCATTCTTCACAATCGCTATTGAAATGGCTTCATACCTAGCTTCATTAGTATTATGTGTTGTATGATGCGAGTATCATATGTCTTCAGATCTTCATAAGTCCATGCAAAAACATCTTTATATTGCTGAAACAGTTTGATGAACTTATCTCTCTCGCCTGGCGAGCAACACTTACCAAGATTGACAAATTTTGGCTCAGCTTCTGTGCCTAGGTTTACCAATGCATGCTGCATGGAGGAGCTGTTAGTTTTGACATTCGCTAGTCTCCTGAACTTATTCTACAGATCAAACAATCCTTCAAGAGTCCTTACTCCTTTTGGCATAAAGTTTCCTTTAGCTGCATCTTTCTTTTGCAAATCCAAATCGTGTTTCTCTTCATCGATTATAGCTTCATGGAAGCCATCTTCATTTGTCAAGAAACTGATAATCTGATCATCATCATCAAATACTCTAAAATTCGTAATGTTATCGGGTACAGATGGCCTGAAAATCAATTCAATAGAGCATTTTTTATTTGTAGGCACTAATCTGGAAGCAGAAGTGGCTAACAAATCAGCCGCAACATTTTTTAATCTAGGAATAGAATTGATATTGAATGCATCAAAATGTGAAATCAAATTCCAAACTTCAGATTGGTAACCTTTTAAGTGTGGAGAAAGACAATGAATTGTATCTCTTACTTGTCTGACAACTATCTTTGAGTCCCCAAAGAATTTTAAGTATTTGACATTCATTCAAACTAATAGCCTTCTTTACTCCTTTAACTAGAGCTTCATACTCAGTTGTGTTATTTGTACATTCAAACTCTAGTCTACAAGATAAAAAAAAATGCTTGTTCTTTTCAGGGTCAATCAGAACATAATCGACTCCGGATCCTTCTTGAGTTTTGGAACCATCGAAGTACAAAATCCAAAATGTTTTTTCTGTTTTAACTAAGTTAGTGTTGTTTCTACCTAGGTCAGTGACTAATTCTGCTATGTTACAATCAATTTCATCAGTCCGTGAAAAATGAAGGAGATCGAACTATTCGTCTGAGTCATGGCCATCATCTGTTGATTGATAATTCCTAGGTTCAATCCCTAGGAAATAATTTCCTAATACTGAAGACAAAAAAGTTACAGCCTCATTCTTTTCCTCCAACTGAGTTACGTTTAGTTTTATATGGGGCTCTCTCAGTATTTGGATCTGATTTTTCCTGTTTTGGTATGGAAACCATAAGTGGGACCAGTCTGTTGCAAAATAACCATTCAGTTTCGTAGACTAGTCACTGCTCAAAATTAACCCATAGGATTCAGGTATATCTACCACCATGATATCAATGAATTGGCACACACTTGGATCTTCCAACAATCTAATGAGAACATCTTTCATCTCTCCAATTACTTTAACAACAGTTCTATCTAGCTGTATGATTTGAGAAGGTGATGGTATCGACTGTCCATTGATTTTCTTGCAAATTGAAAGTGGAATTACATTTGAGGAAGCTCCGGAATCCACCAAACAATTGTGTACGTTGTGATTAAAAATTTCAAAGGTCAAAAGAAACGGAAGGGTCTGAGATTTGATTTACAACCAATACTAGCTTCATTTATCTCAGTGTCTACCTCGGTGTTTTCTACGTTACTGCTAGATTGTGGGTCAAAAGCTTCTAATAATTTTTTTCTTTGCTGGGGCAGATTACACAATTCAAATATAGAAATATTCACTTTAGTTTTCTTGATATCCTCAATGATGTCGTACCCCATGCTGTAATCTTCCGAGCTTTTCCCACCATTCCCTGTTTTTCTCACTGTGAGATTTGGCTTTCCGTTAATCACCAGGCTTGTCTCTTTCACCACTGCGAGGTTTACTTCAGGCTGTGGTGGAATGACAGTTATGTGCCTCTTGGGTATTTATTTTGAAACCTTGGGTTTAGGGACAACCAGTCTTGGATCAACAACTAGACCCTTACTCCGAGTAGTAATATTTACGGCTGAACTTGACTTTCTTCAGCTTCTTCTTCAATCAATTCAATTAAGGGAAACCAATACCATAATACCATTGTGGTGTCTGGAGCGGGTTCTTCCTGTTCGAATGCCTGCTCTTCTTGAGGATCTTCTTGGTCCGTTACTTAGGCATCTAACAATTGATTCATCACCAAACTCATCGATTTCTGTGGACAACTCTTTTCAGAGTGTTGTTCTTGGTGAAAGGTGCAAAAATGATCCATGCCTACTTCATTTAAATTTAAGACAACAGAATTGCTTGCAGGAGAAATAGGTTTCCCACTTTCATCCCTTTTCTTGTAGAAAGGTTTGAATGGTTTTCTTGATGTACTAGCTACTTTGTCCTTTTCAAGATCCACAATTTTATTGGACAGATTCTGCATCATCTTGAACACATTTTCTAACTCGTTAAATGATTCTTCCTTGGGTCTAGCTAGCAACAAAGGCTTCTTGTTGGTTGATGGTTTTGTTTCCAAATAAAGGGAATGTTTGGGAATGCTATCCGCTTTAGATTCTACTTTCTTAGCCAGTGGTGAATGCGGTGGACAGTGCAGTGGTGAATTTGGTGGGGTTTGAGGTATTTACTGAGTTGGAGGAGTTTTGGGTCTAATCTCATTGAGAGGTTCTGTGATTTCCTATAAAGATAAATCCAATAATTCTTCTAAATTTTCAACAAGAACTGAATCTCTAGTGAACTTCGTTTGTCTCCTAGGAGCTCTCCTTCTGGGTAATAAGGGAATTACGTTTAACCCTCCAAGTCTCCTAACATAAGAACGAGTATCCCTTCTGAAATGATATACTTCTTCAAAAGGGACAGCATATAATGTTTCTTGATTTCACCTTGAGGATTGGGATCTTCTCGATCTTGTGATTCCATAATGAAACCGTCTGGGATAGCTGTTTCAAGTGGGTCTTCAGTGGGATTTATTCCAATGATTGGATCTCATCTGCCAGCCATGCACTGGTGGCCCTCCTTCTAGCACCAAAAAATGTTGATGCCCCAAAATTCGTGGCACCAATCAGCAAGGGATTCTCCTCGGTAAGCAAGCCCAATTAGATCGCTCATCATTTGGTGTGGGGAATCCATCCGGTTAACGGCCCTGCTACCGTATGTGATTTAAAGATTAACTTTCATCGGTTACGGCCCAATCCACCGTTTATGTATTTTATGTTTAAAGATGATATGCAAGTGCCGTGTTTAAATGCATGTGATTAAAGAAAATATGATCTAAAACTATCTAAGCTAATTAATCTATCCCTGCAGGGAGCAAAAATGAAACATGAGTAATACGCTAGAAATATACACAAGAATCTCACAGATAGCTATTCAATAATATAGATACATTTACAGCAGAATATAAAGACATCAAAGATAGCTTTGACAAAATTAAAACATTCATTACTCATTTAACACATAATTGTTTGCACGGGAAATGAAATCATTCATAACAAAGAATTAATTCAAAATAGTTAGGAACGATCTCACAGTATATGCATGAATGGTGCAGAAATAATTCAACATACATTCAACACATCACCAAGCAAAAACGCAGTGTTAGCTTTTCCAAGGAAAATGGAGCTTTCTTTATTAATGCAGCAAAGTAGTTCACGTACAAGACAAATCAATCCTTTCACCTACCAAAAATTCCTTTCCTTCTATTTTATTCCTCTATTTATAACTTTACAAAATTTTCTTTCCCCAACCCTAACCCTAGGGAGGCCCAAAATTTTGTCTTCTAGTGCTCATATAAGACAAAATTAGTTTCCAGTTGTTTTTTAAATGTTTATAGTTTCAGCTGTCCTTTAGAATTTACAATAAAAAAAAAAATTAACTTTCAGCTGGCTTGTCCACTTCAGCTGGCCTTCCTACTTCAGCAAGCCTGTCCACTTTAGCAATGTAACTGGTCCACATGCGAGCTTCTCGTATAATAAAATTGCCTCATGCAGAAACTATCATTTTTAGTGAGATCTCATGTTTAGACAGTTTTGTTTTAATGTTTTCTACTCCTGCTACTGTTGTCTAGGCGATGTCCTCTAGAAAGTAAGCATGAATAGAAGCTTGCCCAATAAAATGGTGGAGGTCTTCTAGTGTCAAGACATCTATATTCTTTAGGTATTCTATTTCTATATTCGGCTCGCCCTGCAGCTCTGCCAAACGCTGATCTTTGTTAGGAAACTCATGTATGGTCTGAGGTAAAACCAAATGGAATTTTTCATGGGTTTCCCGGATCTTTAAGTAGAAGTTGATACATTTCCCAATGGTCTTCTGGATTCCACTAATTATTTTTGTGCCATGGTCTCTACAAAACTCAAGGAGTCCTAAATCCAGTCGTGACTCCTCTTCGGACTTGAGAGTAAGTTCCCTGGGAACCTTGAATTTCCTTTTCTCCATTCAAGCTGTATATTGATTTCCTCCAAGTGGCATACATACTTTTTCTTGAGTCTCAGTGCATCAGCTTCAATTACTTTCATCCTTGAAATCATTCTCTTCATTTTACAGACCTCTTCTGTGATCAGCTCCAGTGACTGATGAATTTTTCTCAGTATATCACATGCTTGCTCATGGAACAGAGTTAAGTCCTGCTTCTTCTCCTCTGTAACCTTTAGTTGCTCTAACATAGACTCCTTTTCTTTCGTCAACCTTTCGAATTTAGGCTTATAGAACTCGATATGTTGTATACTATTGGACTCATGCTCTTCTAACTTTTTCATGCAAGCTTCTAATTCTTTCTTTTCACCTTCTGTGGTTATTAGTTGTTGTTTCTTGCTGTCGACCTCATGTTTCTCTAACTCTTTTATGCGAGTTTCTAATTCTTTCTTCTCTCCTTCCGCGATTACCAGTTGCACATTTAGTGCATCCTTTTCATCTTCGAGCTTTTGGGTCAACTCTGCTATTTCTCCCTTTTCTTCTTAAAGCTCGTTATACTTCCTTTTCATCTCATTACCTCGATGTACTTCTTTCAACAAATTATCCTTCACTTTGAAGAGCTTGTCCTTATATTTTTTCACTTCTTCTACCAGCAGATCTACATTATCGGCACTTGCTTGAGCCGTAGCTACATTGGCTGCTGCTGTGAACTAAGGGTCACTATTAGTCCCCTGAAAAATCGGAACTTCTGTTATTTTGACTTCATCTTGGTCATCTTGAGTTTTCATCCTCTTTTATGATCTCCTCACGATAACCTTCTTTTTCTTATCGAAAAAGATGGAATCTAGCTTTGCCACTTGGCGTTGCTTTAAGGGAGTGAATCGGGTGAGAGCGAGCTCCTGAGTTGAGACATGTCCTTTAGTGGTTGTTTCTGGCGGGTTTTTCGTTGATACATCTATGTCTATATCTTGTGCACCTGAGATCTCTTGTTCCAAAAATTCCTTGGACTTCTCTGCTTCCTCCTTTTGCCTTTGCAATTCCACTGCTTCCTTCTCCGCTCTATCCTTTATTTCCTGCAACTTTTCAGCCTCCTCCCTCTTTATTCTTTTGGCTTCTTCTTTCTGCAGTCTCTCAGCTTGCTCTTGCTGAATTTTGGTAGCTTCTGCATCCTAACGTTGTTTCTCTTCATGTTCCTTTTGAAGCTTATCTGCTTCTTCCCTCTGCTTCTCTGCTAGTTCCTTTTGAAGCCTTTGATTTTATTCCTCTTGGAGTCTATTTGCCTCTTCCTTATTCTTCTTTTCAGCTTCTTCCTGATGCTGCTTCTCTGCTATCTCCTTTTTCTTTAGCCCAGCTCCTATGGCAGATTTAGAACTGGAACCAACCCCGCTTTTGAGGCGGTAGCGCTTGCCCAACTCGGTCGTGTTTTTGTCACTTCGAAAGAACTCTTCATCTTTGTCGAAAATGTCTGCGTAATCAAAAGTGACCTTGCAGTTAGCACAGTGAGTAACAACTTTTCCTTCGGGGTCATGCCTTCTGAAAATCTTTGTCCGAAAATGGAAGCATTCTAAGCCTTGAGCAAACTCTATGCCATCCTTTTCCTTGGGGAGCTGGTATGATCCAATGGTAAAAGGAATTGCCTGGTATACAGCCTTCTTCCTGTCATGGAGCACCCTACTAACTCCATCGATAAAGAGTTGCCTTACAGCTTCTTTATGTACTACGTAATCCGTGGCATACCGGGGCAATAGGGATGGGGGTCGACTCCCACCACACATTCTAATGTATGTTCCCTTCGAAGAAAAGTAGTAATATCCGAATGCCTCTATTACCGACATAGCATTCTCCGACAAACAGTTTGGTTCTTCTTTGAAAAGCAACTGATACAGTGGCATGATAAACTTTTCGCAAATACGCGTGTAATGGTTGGCATACTTTTGAGCCCATGTCATTTGATAGGCCACATGGAGGGGAGACTCTTTGCGGTTCCAGATGCATCCCAAATCAGGGAAAGGGTGCTTGATGAATAAACAATCCACCAGATAAGAGGACATGAATAAATAAGCTTTCTTTTGTGTTAATCCGCCTTGGGCTGCAGTTATGTGTGAAGACATGCTATCCGAAATGATATCTTCCCAATTGAATACTGTACCATGTGGGGCCACATGGAACATTACCGGTACCCAACCGAGTTTATATATATTTCCATTTTCTAGGCTGAAGACTCGGCTCAACATCAGGGCAATGATTCTATAGAAAGTCCTTAGGTGTTGACTCTCGTACTCTCTGTTGGCCCTCAACCTTATCTGTTTCTCAGCGCTTGTCATATTCTTGGCACAGTCTAAAGGATCCATTTTGAGTCCTGATATCCACTCATCATTTAAGAAGACTTTATGGAAGGGAAGCCTATATGCTGCAGATATATGATCTGGTCCAAAAGATGCAAAACCCATCCCAGTGATATCTGTGATGATTCTCGTGTCAGCATTCACTTGGCATAGCATCCAACCAATAACTTTTGAGCACGGGAACAGTTCCGAGCACATGGCTACTTTGTGGAGACCATAATTTTTTATGTTCTTATAAACCATTAGCTCTTCCAAGGATGCTTCAGGGAAGTTTTGGTCTTCTAAAGATTTGTATAATTCGCCCCATTAATACTCAGGGGCAACTCCTGTGGCAACTTTCGTGTCCCCGAACATTATTTCGAGCGAGGTGTCCAAAAGTATTTCAACATCTGAATCTGACTCAGGTAGTTTAGCTTTCTTTCTGGCGGACAACTTGTGCATATCAATCATGTAACGACAATGAAGGGACAAATGAGGAATCTCAGTTGTGTATGAGCAATATAGTCTAAGGTGAAAATAAGCAGAACATAACTTGAATTGACATGAATGTTAGACTCCTTTCTCAAACATTTATATATAATTAATCCATATAGCAGTTTAATGATCATGATTCAATCACAAAGTAAGTGCTGTAGATGTTCATCTAGTGCTATTTAGAATTTAAAGATGCGAACTACCTATGCTGTTGAAGAAACAAATTTCAAGCAAACCATGCATGTGTAAGACCACCTTTTGAGCAATAAATAAGAGGTGATGGATGACGCCTTAGTATGGACAATTCATGAAAACAAAACAGCTATGCGGGCGAAAATTGTGTGTGCGTGGAGAAGCAAATCATAGTGGTTGTGTAGAATACGACACAACTTTTTCTCGGTCCAAAATGACCCAACTGGGATGACAAACATCGTTGTTGTTGAGGTTTAAGTCTCGGGTGAGGTTTAACAACAACAAGCCTATTGCTTAGGAAAAGAAGCTTCCTAGTGGGTACTGGGTTCAAACTTTGATAAATTCCAAAGTGAAAGGATGCAACAGACCAGGCTTAACTGCGAAACTCATGTCGGCAGGGATACCGGGCGTGGGTAAAACTAGCTGGGGTAGAAGTGTTTTTCGGAGTTACGAAAGACAAGGAGGGTCTGGGTTCAGAAGAACTCAGGCTTTAAAACAACCATAAATAGTTTTAAAACACAACCCAAATGCTAAACTGAGGTCCCAAGCAAGAAAAATAAACAGAATAGGGTTCAAAAGAGCCTACCTGTCAGTGCTGGAGAGGCTTACTGTGCGAGTATGTGTGTGCTATGATTGGCGACAACCTAGTGCTTCTCTATTCGCAAATGGTGAGAGTGAAGAACTAAAACCCCGTTTGCATATATATACACTGGAGCAATTAACACATACATGAGTGGTAGTTGGACATTTAAGGGCATGGGGCTTGATAGACTGCAAACTAAATGCGCACGGGGATCCTCTTTTAATGTTTCCACCTGCCCATACTCGCGTCTTCCCAAACAAACGGTGCCGACGGTCTGCGCGGAGCAGGTGGTCGGCGATACAAATTTAGCTGCCGCACAATGGTCGGCTCAATAAGAATTAAAACGGCGATGGTGGGAGAGACAAGACTCTTGGTAAAGGTATCCGGTCGGTGAAGTTAAACCGACTATCAGCACAACGGCCGACACATTTAAGCCTTAATACTGCGACTCAGATGTCGTGACGAGGAAAGGAGAAGGGAAAAATAAAACTGTGCAATGGTCGGTGGGGTTGGTGCTAAACACTGTGACCGGTCGGTCGGATCGGGCTCAAGTGCAAGTGACTGATCGGCGAGAAGTGAGCCAAATATTGGCGCAATGGTCAGTGAAGATAAAGCCAGGATCGACGCAACGGTCAATGACAATAGCGTTAAACACTGTGACTGGAATGCGAGGAAAAACCTAAAAACAAGCGACCGATCGGCGAAAGATGAGCCCAAACATTGTGCAACGGTCAGTGAAAGTAAACACTGCGACTGGTCGATGAAGTTATCCCTAAAGGTTGCGATCACTCTTATCAACAAAGTCATTAGTTGGCGAAAAATAGACTAAAACGCTGCGATCAGTTTTGGCGAAAAACTTGGAGCATTTCCTTAGACAGAAAAACAACTTTTCTCGAAGAAAGAGAACAACTTAAAGGGTAAAAAACCAAGCTTTCAAGAGATCACAAAACATCTACGAGTTAAAGGAGGGGCCCTATAATTTTCAGAAAATTATGGGGATCGGGTTGCAGCAGCAATAAGACCTTTTTATGTGAGAGATGTTGTACATTAGAAGTCTTCACGTTGTATAATTCTTTCAACATGGAAGTAACTTTTTGTCATTCTTGCACTTCAATCCAACAACATTGTACTTATATGCAAGGATTTGATATTTCTTTGTTCCAACATTTGTAATGATCATAATAGATAGAACCATACATACTGTAAGAATGCAAGATCCAACATTTTGCTTGTACATGATCTCTTCTTCCACAATGACTACAACAATGTTCTTACTTTTGCACTTGATTTGTTTCTACTACTTTTTCTCATGGTTCGTTGCAGTTGTTGCTACCTATTGATATTTCATGTTATGTTGATGTTTTAGCTTTTACAAGTTTGACGTCACTATTGCTTGTATTTCATTCATAACCAAGACCTTCATTTATTGGCCTTATACATATCTCTATGGGATGTTGGATGCCTTGCCCATTCTTGCATAACCTTTTTCCGTCAAACCACATTTTATGCATGAACTTGGAACCAATTCACTTTATATGCTTTCCAAAACAACCAATTTCAGCTTGTTCATTGCCATGGGCATCTTCAAAAATATCATCAGAAGCATCATTTTCACTTTTAGAGATATCACCAAGATTATTTTTCTGAGTATCATAGCATGAGAGAGATACATGTACATAATCATCATTAGCATCAACAAAATTAGTACTATCACATGAACTATCAAATTTTGGAATCAAGTCACTTGTGTCACAAATTGCATCACACATTACTTTTTTTCGAGTTCATTTTTCTCACTTCATTTTCTAAAACTAACAACACATTGCCCTTTATAAATAATTCTTGTCGCGATGATTCTATAATCTCATCTTTCTAATCATGAAGTCTTAAAAGATCATTTATATGTTTATCTAGTGATTCCAATTTTCCTTCTAGTTCACTTATGCGTTGTTTGGTGCAAGCAACAAATTCTTTTAAAAAATTGCCCCTTATTGAATTGTCGAGTTTATTTTGCTTATGTAGCTTGTCAATTTCATGAAGAGCATCATGAAGGTCTTATTGAATAAGTTCAATTTCAAGATTATAATTGTGTATTCATTTTCCTCCTTTACGCATTATGAAGTTCTGATTGAATCATGCTTGCTTGCCAAAAAGAAACACAACAAATTGAATGTCAAGTATAATTGATCATGCACTCGTCTTTCAAATACAACAATTGTGAAGGAATTCGGTACCATGGAACATGCACCCAAACAAATTATAAGAACTTCACTTGATTTGAATTAATTTGGTTTTCAAATCCTTACAACTTGACTCTGCTTTTATCTTCAATTTTAATGCCTTGAGAATCCTTACATCCACTTATAATGACTTTAATTTTTATTATGAACTCAATTTTCACTATCTTAAATAAACTTGGCTCATTGATTCTCAACAACATGCCAAATCTTTGAACTCATGACGCTTTTACAATTTTGACTTTGAAAGCTTTTGTTTGAACCCTCTACAAGAGACTTTCTTTTGCAATTCAAAGCAAGACATTTCATTTCTTAAAATTCCCTTTTTGTTTTTGTCCCTACTAGACATTTCAAACCATCATTCCTTCTTCTAATGGTTAACACTACAAAACTCAACATCTCATATTGACTTCTGTAGCAGATTCTTAATCCGTCAGTCCATTGGATCAATGACACGTGTCTAGCAAAGCGACCCTCGATTTAGGCTTCTCTGCAAATCCGGGTTTCCTTGTTCCTTGGGGCGGCTTGGCCATGGAAAGTGAGGCGGCTTGTCATTTTCACGCAGTTTGTAACATGTTCGTGGTTTCATCTAATATCACTCATGGACTCCCAATGTCGAAACTCCTATGCTAAGTCGGCTCAAGGATTCTCCAACGGTCTACCTATCCATCAATTACCTGGATCGATTTCTCTCGATGCACATAATCCTAGTAAGAAACCCAGGGGCCGGGTGATTTTGTTTGATCTCTAGATGCCTGTCATGTTTTGTGTTTTGTTTGATTTAGGTTTTGGGTTTTGTTTTTTGTTGTCATAGAAAATGGATTCTTAATGTATTGCCTCCGGTGCTTCCATAATTAAGGTGCTTTCTAGCGAAGGAAGCACCTCCTATCTCCATGTGAGTGTAAAAGTGATCCAAACCATCTCAATCCATAATACATGAAAGTTTGGATTGAGAACTAAATATCATCTCCATGTTTGAGGGATTTGATTCACCATTCTTTTATGAACATTATATGCCGAGGCAGCAACTGTGGAGGTCCCCACTAGGGTCGCCATGACCAAATGTAGGGAAAAAGATGAGTAGACCAGTGTTTGTGTACATTGCAAGTAAGCTCAGGTTGATGAGTAAATTTGGTTGGTATAGATTTCAACCAACCACATTAAATGTTGGGTTCTCCTGCTTGTTTTGTGTAGTCTATTTTGTTGGTTTATATACAACATATTTTAATATAACATCATGATTTTTTGCCTCTTGAGAGGACTCTATTTTTCCTCTCATTTATTTTCTCTTGCTTGTTGTTTTGTATGGAGACTAAACTCATTTGATCTCTTCTATGCCTGGTTAGAGCACCAAGGCATTAGCTTCCTCCATCTCTTTTTGGCTACAATGGGTCTAGACATTTTTCCAAGGCATCTCAAGTTTCCTTCTACCATCTTTTCTCTTCTCTCTTCCGTGAGAATCTATGTTTAGAAGCTATTGCTTGAAACCATCGTCAGTCACATTTTTGGTGATTTCTAATCTCTTTCTTTGGCACCTTATTTTTCTTTCTATAGCAGATAAGTTGCCAACCCCTGTTTTAACTCTTCACAACTATTTTAGCTAGAAATCAACCATGGTTGTTTTACTAATGAGTAAAGATCTGTATAGCGTCACCATTGGCTCGGAGAAAGAACCCACACAAAATGTTGAAAAGCCTAAATGGAATAATTGTTGTGATGAAGGCTTAGGCTTAATATGTATTTCTCTTTCACCTCAACTCTTGTTTCATGTGGAAGGCATAGACACTCCCCATGAAGCATGGGATCAACTTGACAAATTGTTTGGTAAACCAGATGCCATTCATTGTCATCAATTGGAAAATGAACTCATCAATCTAAAGCCTAGTAATTTTGATACCATTCAAGACTTTACTTCCAAGTTCAAATCCCTTAGGCTTCAGCTGAAGAACTGCAATATCGAGAAGAAAGATGAACAAATCATTTGTGTAGTGCTCTCTAAGTTAGGAGAATCCTATTCAGTGTTTTTTTCCACATTTTATTCAACTCGGGATGCCTTGGTTCAGGATTTTGTAATTCCTTCTTTTGATGTCTTTGCTGAAAGACTTACTCGTGAGCAAGATAAGCTCATTCAAATGGGCTCTCTTAGCTCTATAGATTGTAAGTCTCATGCATTAGTAGCTAGCTCCCCTTCAAATTCAATAATGCCACATAAAAAGGCATCTAAAGGGAAACAAACACATAGTACCAAATCAAGGAACTCTTCATATCCCTCTTCTAAACCATATTCTAAAGGGAAGAAAAATCCTCTTAAATGTGCATTGTGTGGAAAGAATGGTCATTATGAATCTCATTGTTTTAAGAAACTAGATGTCTTGTCTTCATAAATGAAGAGACACAACTTAAATGTCAGTCTTCCTTCTCCTAGCAATGATACATGGAATGATAAAGCTCTCTCGGCTAGAGCACATTTATCTTCTTCTGAACCTAAATGGATATTTGCTTCTTTAGCCATCCATCACATGGTTGTCCATAAGAATTTGTTTTCTTCCATTAATTCATGCAAAACTGAGCATATTTTTGTGGGAAACTCTTCACCTTTTTATGTTAAAGGGCATGGATCTATTGAGACGAAGGATGGCATGATCAATAATGTTTTGTATGTTCCTAAGCTTTCAACCAACTTGCTTTCAATTTATCAGATTACAAATTTGGGTGTAGGAAAGACAGCCTTATTTACCCCCGATTCTATAATTAATCGTGAAATTGAGGATCCTTCACAAATTATTGCCATAGGGAAAGTGGATCATCATGCATGCTTATATTCATTTTCTTATTTTGAGCTGACATCTCCTACTAATGTACTGCTTGCTCGCTCAAATGAATTAAGCAGATTATTGCATGAGCATTTTGGCCACTTGAATTATCGCTACTTCGACAGCTCAATAAGAAAAACATGGTCCCTGATATTCCACCTATTTCCTTTTCTGAGGGTGTTTGTACAAGCTGTATTCTTGGAAAGCATCCTCAACATAGTTTTGATAAGGGAAAATCTCATAGAGCTTCCGAAATTATGCAACTTGTTCACAGCGACATTTTAGGCCATTTTCCTATTCTGTCTTTTTCAAAGGGCACGCTATTTGCTTACATTCATCAATGACTATTCTAGACGCACAAAGGGTATACTTTATGAAAACTACAAGTGAGACTTATGACACTTTTCTTATGTTCAAAGCCTTAGTTGAAAAGAAATCTATTAAATCCATAAAATGTTTACGGACAGATAATGGTGGTGAATATGTCAACAACATATTTAAAGACTATTGTGCCACTGAAGGTATTCAGTTGCAACATATAATGCCTTATTGTCCACAGCAAAATGGTTTTTCTAAAAGGAAAAACCAAACCTTGAAAGAGATGGAAAATTGTATGATTCATGCAAGGCGTCTTGGCCCACAGTTTTGGGATGAAGCAATAAATTGTTCAAACTATGTTCAGAATCGAACCCCTCACAAGGTTGTTCAAGGGATGACACTAAAAGAAGTTTGGAGTGGACTAAACCTTCTATTGGGCATCTTAAGCTCTTTGGGTGCAATGCTTGGGCGTACGTTCCAAAAGAAAAATTCAGGGCAATGGACATACAAAGTAAGCCTTGCATCTTTGTTGGTTACCCCGAAGATGTTAAAGGGTATCGATTATTACATCCCGAAACTCATGAATTGCTTATCAACAAGAGTGTTCGATTTGATGAGCGTCCTCCTCAACATCTTGTATATGCATATGATGATCCATCCTTTGAGTTGGTTTCCCTTGCTCATGATAATGATCTTGAAGAACAATCAACTAGCACTCATCCTCCACTTCTTGATTGGAGTCAAAGAAGAATGAGGTCCTCTTTTCAAAGGACTCCTCGAGCATTTATGGCTAATGCTTCAGAGCCAAAATATTTTCATGAGGCTCATGTTATTAAAGAATGGTATGTTTCCATGGAAGATGGGCATAATTCCTTGTTGAAAAATGACACTTGGGACATGGTCCCTCTTCCAAAAGATAGAAAATTGGTTCAATGCAAGTGGGTATATTGAACCAAGCATGTTGTTGATTGTACTATAGTGATATATAAGGCTCAATTGGTTGCTAAAGGGCTCTCACAAGTTTGGGGACTTGACTATTCTGAAACCTTTGCACCCGTGGCTAAAATGAATTCTATTCGCCTTGATCTTTCTATAGCAACATCTTGCAAGTGGATTGTACACCAAATGGATGTTAGATGTGCATTCCTTCACAGGCATTTGCAAGAATAAATATACATGGAGAAACCTCTTGGATGTATCCAGGACTCTTCACTTGTGTGCAAGCTCAAAAAATCTTTGGATGGTCTAAAACAAGCTCCTAGGGCTTGGTATGAGAAGATGGATTCTTTCCTTCTCTCTTTTGGATTTTCTCACTGTCTTTTTTATTCAAATGTGTATATTTTATGGAAATATAATGAACTTTTCATCCTTGTTCTCTATGTGGATGATCTCACTCTTACTAGGAGTTCAACTATCTTGATTGATCAGGTGAAGTATGATCTTAAACAACAATTTGAAATGGCATATTTAGGGAAGCTTCACTACTTTTGGGGACTGCAGGTCATGCATTCTACATCCGAGATAAGTCTCTTGCAGCCTAGGTATGCATTGGAACTCTTGTGTAGATTCCACATGTTCGATTGCAAATCTGCACCCACACCATTCTTTTCCGGAGTCAAGTTGCTAGAAAAGTGCTCCACTCCTAAATTGGTTGATGATACTTTGTATCGACAACTTGTTGGCAGCCTACTGTACTTGACTCACACTCGTCCGAATATCACATATGTAGTTGGCTTGGTTTCTCAGTTCATGCAGGAACCACATGAGATCCATTGGAAAGATGCAAAGAGAATTCTTTGTTACATTAGAGCGATGCACTAATATGGAATTCAATACTCATCTAATGGTAATGCATATTTAGTGGGTTATACTTACTCCGATTGGGCTGGTGATCTTGATGACCGCATATCCACTTTTGGTTATGTCTTCCATCTTGGTTCTGCCCCTATTGTTTGGTCCAGCAAAAAGCAAGCAACAATTTCCCTTTCCTCTACAGAAACAAAGTATAGAGGTGTTGTTAATGTTGCTACTGAGTCTATTTGGATTTGATAGATTTTATCAGAATTTAGTTTGCAGCAGGTGCATACCACTTTAATTTGTTGCAATAATAAAAGTGTTATCCATATTTCCAAGGAACCTCTGGAGCACCAACGCACCAAGCATATAGAATTTCACATGCATTTCATCCGACTGTTGATTAATGAACATATTATTGATTTGCAATACTGTAGGACAAAATTAAAGGTTGTTGATATATTTACCAAACCCTTGCCAACATACTAAATATGTTCAATTTTGTGCCTTGTTTGGGGTGAAGGACATTGTCCTTGAGGCGGAGTAATCTCTATTCTCCTTCATATTTTTGTTATCTATGTTTTGATCTTTTTATACATGGGTACCTTAGCAGGCCTTGTTGCCGAGACCCATTTTTTTCTATTTCTATGTATTCCTCCTCTCACTTAAGGGGGGGTTAAGGGGGGGTTTTGGTGTACGTTGTATGTAATCTCACGTCGGTGAATAAATTTGGTTGGTATAGATCTCAACCAACCACATTAAATGTTGGGTTATCCCACTTTTTTGTGTAGTATTTTTTGTCAGTTTATATACAACCGATTTTAATATAACATCATGCTTTTTCTGCCTCTTGAGAAGACTTTGTTTTTCCTCTGCTTTTATTTTATGTTGCCTATTGTTTTGTATGGAGATTAAGCTCGTTTGATCTCTGTGGCCTTGTTTAATTCCACAACCAATTCTAAGGAAAACCTGCGTTCAACAGTACCTGAATTTGAAATTGAAGCTCTCAAGACCTTCATGAGGTCTCTTGCGATTAATTTATGTTTCAAAAAAGATATAAAATTTGCAGGTTTTTTATTTAAAAGTTTAGAATTGGCCGTGTATGCTCCAAGGTTGAATTAATAGAGTTAGAATGCTCTTAGGGCTCATACAATTGATATTTGAGCATTTGCAGTTGTGGAACATTTTTTAAGTTCGGGTACGTATTATGAAACCCTATAATATTTATGTTATGTGGGGGAAGATATTGAATTATGTGTGAAAGGATTGAAGCTTTTAAGTGCAATTTCATTTTCATTGTACATGTACAGGATTAAAGCTAAAACGAACGAATCCTAAAAATGGCATCTACAAAAATAAATCCTAATGACCCCTTGGCATCCAAGCGAAATTAGAAGGTATGAAATATTTTATCTGATAATAAATAGTTCATAGATCTTTTGAGTTTGAGGAATGAGAGTTGTATGCATCGGGAAATGATTATGTAAAAGTATACAGTTTACTATTGATCCTAGCAAATTATGGAGATCATAAAGATATTGTGTACAGAGTTATTCTGTACTCCCAGGGTTGTTGTTTTCTAAAGAAATGTCTCACTGTCAAAACTTTACTTTCTTAATAGGTTTCAGAATATGACATAAATAGCCCCTAAAAATTCCCAACAACGCCATAATTGTCATGACCACCTAAGGGATTTGGGAAGACATGTTGTAGGGTCTTCGTCGCCGTGTCGTCTTTGGTGTTGGACAAATAATGCCAATGAATATTTGTTGCAACAATCATATGTAAGTAGTCAATCATTTAATCCTTTATGTATTATTCAATTGGAGTCGGTGTAAAAAATTTTGTTCTTTATAATCATTTTGCATAATAACAACATTTTTTTAGAATGGACAGGTAATAAGTGTCCGTCGAATTAAAATGTTTCTTATTCTTAGTCAAGATCGTTTCAATGATGAATTTGAAAGTATTCAAATGAAAAGGTAACAACTTGTTGACACTGATGGTTCTCTCTTGGAACGCATTCTGAATAGGGTGACGTCCTCGATCTCATATGGCTCCACTGGAAAATGTGTCCATATTCTTTCTTTCCTTCCTGGATTCCCATGAATAATTTGAGGATTCTTCAATTGTCCAGGTGGAGATTAGAAACATTGTGGCAACACGATTCACAGGTAAATTGAAATTTGTTGTATAAACGTTTGTGTATTTGGTGGCCGATAATATCACCACAATGTCTAGAATGAATTCAAATGGTTTTGTAGAGGAGAATCATGATCGATATATAAATATTCTAAAGAATATTAGAATCGTGATCCATATACAAATATTTTTCTTACAGTTGAAACATATGAAAATTTTGCAGGCGACCTTGTAGCTGCCTGTATGTTTGGAGGAGTTGCGGGTAGATGGATGTGTGTAGTTTAAGAGCATACGAGGTTTGGACCAACTGAGAAAGCTTCAACAACTATCTTTTTGTGATTACTATAAGGTAGAAGAGATGCCAAGTATGGAAACATTGGTGTCTTCGGAGGAGTTGCGGGCATATAGATGTGTGAAGTTGAAGAGCATCAGGGGCCTGGAGCAGGCGATAGAGCTTCGAATGCGAAGCATCATTGGGTGCCATGAGTTAGAAGATCTTCCAAGTATGGAAACATTGGTACACTTGGAGGGCTTGTGGACAAACCGGTGTGGGAAGATGAAGAGGATCAAGGGGTTGAGTAGGCGACAGAGCTTTGACGTCTAAGTGTCAGCGGGTCCTATGAGGTAGAAGAGCTGCCCATTATGGAAACATTGGTATATTTGGAGGAGTTACGGGAAGATGGATGTGTGAATTTGAAGAGCACCAGGGGGTTGGAGAAGGAGACAAAGCTTTGACGGCTAAGTGTCAGTGAGTGAAATGGGTTAGAAGAGCTTCCAAGTATGGGAACATTGGTATGTTTGGAGGAGATGTGAGAAGAGGGATGTGTGAAGCTAAAGAGCATAAGGGGGTTGGAGCTTGTGACAAAGATTCAGAAGCTAAGTGTTAGTGGGTATTTTGAGTTAGAAGAGCTACAAAGTCTGGAAATATTGGTATCTTTGGAGGAGTTGTGGGAAGACGGTTGTGTGATGTTGAAGAGAATAAGGGGTTGGAGCTTCGGACATAGCTTCAGAAAATAAGTGTTAAGGGGTGTTCTGAGTTAGAAGAGATACCAAGTATGGAAACATTGGTATCCTTGGAGGAGTTGTGGGAATACAAATGTGTGAAGCTAAAGAGCATAAGGGGGTTGGATCTTGCGACACAGCTTCGGAAGCTAAGTGTTAATGGATGCTCTGAGTTAGAAGATCTTCCAAAGTATGGAAACATTGGTATCATTGGAGGTCTTGTGAATAGACGGATGTGTGAAGCTGAAGAGAATCAAGGTATTGGAGCAGGAGACAAAGCATGAAGGGGTTGGAACCTTTTCTTTATCCTCCATCTATGGTCCTAACTACAGCCTATTCTCAGCTCCACAAGCCCAAATCCCAGCATCCATTTCAACCAATATTGACACAAACAATTCCCATCGCCAAATTTATATACCTAATCACCTCTTCTCACCAACCCACAATTCAAAATCCAAGTCCCCTATGGTTACATGTTATGCACCTTCCCTGGAATTTTACAGTCCAGACCGCCATAACAACTTTCCATCCATTGAACTCGTATCGGCTCCTGCTTCTGAAGTTTGCAGCCCACCCAATCAGGTCCAAATGAACTCTTCAATTCATTTTGTGTTTCCCATCCTGTAGGAAGTTAGCCAAGGATTCTGGGTCGATTCCAATCAGCATCCCAACCCACACTTTGGATTCATGTTCCATGTTTATGATTCCTTAATGCATGATGTCTTTGATTTGGGATCATCTCATCTATAAAAACCTATTTTCCTCCATGCCAGGTCCAGTGGAATCCCAAAATCTCTTTTCAGTTTCTATAACTATGCATGCATATTAATGCACTTCATTTCAGTACATCTGCATATTAATGCACTTCATTTCAGTTCAGATGTAGCAACGTGTTCAATGGATTGTTGGATAGATAAATTATATGTTTGAATTCATGTCAGCAAGGGCCTCAATATCATATTACATGGGCATAATTATGAAAGATGTCTATCTAATAGGGCCTTAGTTGGCTTGGATTACTTTTACTGCTTAAGAGCTAATTTGTTCGAATGCCTATTTTGTTTTGCTCCTACTTGTGATTTTATTTTCTGAACAAAAACTAATATATAATATACTTTTGTCTGAAGCTCTTGCAGGACAAGTTGTTTTATACCTCTAGCATGGAATTTCTAGAAATTAAGTGAATTCGGAAATATAATTTCAGTGGATTTAGTGTCAGTAGTGATAATTTTGTTATCTTCCATGCATGTTCCTATTCTATTGCATTGCTTACCCAATACTTGCTTGTTCCTCATTTGTTTGCAAATAATCTGAGACCTGAAAATCCATACAAGGATAAAAGAAGTTATTGCTTCCATTCAAACACTAACTAATAAATCCCTTCACGCCAATTCATGGCAGTAGCCTACCATTCTCAATAATTGCTCATTGGTATAGAGAATTCAACAACAATTGATAGAAATTGATGAAATGTGCTGTAATTATTCAACTGGATATTTTTCTTTCACACGTTACAACGTATGTTCATGAGCTAATTGAAACCAGCAAAACCGGTACTTAAGTTGAACCATTTCATTTGGAGTGTGAATCTTCATTTTGTGTTGGGATCTTTAGAAACTTTTAGTGGTCTGTATAGCGGGATTCTTTCACTGTCAACCCCAAAAATCAGAGAGTGGTGGATGGGGTTTGCATGGTTGACAATGGACCTACTCTACATGTGGGTTCAACGGTTATCTTAACATGTTCTATCTATCGGTTCAGACTTCGTAGAGGCTTCTCCCACTAAAATAAGAGGAGCTTCAGTTAGTAGTGCCAACCGACAGTCTTATGATATCGGGAAGACAAATTATCTCTCATCTCATCAATTTAACCTTCACCAAGGTATGTGGAAATCTAAAACACAATTCTAGAGTCCCATATAATATATAAAGCTATATCGATTAATGCTTGAGGCTCTATTTTTCGGACATGGAGTTGGATGCTCGGTGTTGCTGGAAACATACTTGTCCAGTTAGCTAACCTCATAGAATTTCATTTTCTCGATCTGAGCTACATTTGGTTAAATGGAAGCATTCATCCAAAAAAATTGCTTTGAGCATCTTGCGGACTCTAGATCTTACACATAATTTGATTTCCAGACAAATTCCTCTAAATTTCTCGAGGAATTTTAGGTTGTGAATAGGAAACAATTCTCTTAGTGGAAGCATCCCTTTTACAATTTGGGAGTGTCCTTGGATTGTCATACTTAGAAATGAATGACAACTTACTAGATGGTCAGATTCCACAGTAGATGGTAGGTTGTACTAGTCTTAAACTACTTGATCTTGGCCACAACAATTTGACAGGCTCGTCAACCTATCAACTGGCTTCACTCCCATAATAGTTGCAAGTGTTCAAGTTTCAATATAATCATTTTAATGGAAGCATTCTATATGTATTGTCAACTAATTTGTTATATATCAATTTAAGTGGTAATCTTCTATCAGGGTCCATATTAATTCATTATCGATTTAAGTGGTAATCTTCTATCAGGGCTTTAAAAAGGAAAAAAATTGAATCATTCAATATTATAAAGAATATGGATTACGAGAACAAGTGTATTGGTCAAATATGTAAATAGGAACAAGTGTCAAATATTGGGATGCTTTAACACGACCGGGGTGGTTGTCTGTCCTTAAGTCATGTTCGAACCACACCAGATATACCTTCTCCTCTGATACCACACCCCCATTTATGTGTGTTTCAGCCAGAGTTACAGTTGTTCTTATACCTACTTTCATGGATAACTCTATAGATAAGTTTGCGTGCAACCTCAGAAACTCACAACACAATGCTGGTCCATATGCTTTCATGGATATGTATTAATATGCAGTATATCAGTTGGTTGAAGTATATTAGTGAGGCATAAGAAGGATCTTGATACACACGTGTGTATATACAATGGAAATTAACACATGCCTTGAAATATTGATGTTTTTATGCAGACTTTCTCATCGAGGAACAGAGCAAGCTATATACAAAATTAATGAAATCCTGGCCATTTTCCATAGTCCTAAAAGCTATAAATATGGTAGGAAAACATTCAACAATGTTTTTGGGCAACCTGTTTTAAGTTGCAAAACCTTGTTCTTGAAGTCATTAAGAATAGTCAATTCAGCTTGCATTGGCCATAGATTATGCTGGCTATTCTTTAAAAATTCGAGTGAAATTCCCCATAAATGCATTGATGCATTTTCCTTCCTCGCGCACTTCATGCAATATCAAGCATTATTATTTGGGCTCTAAACTGTTCACTTTAACATCACCTCAGATATTTTATTTCACCATATGTTTTTTACAACAGTAGGATCTACGAAGTTGCATGAATCTCATGACTCATGGAATTTAGGAGGGTGGCCCTTAGAAGTCCTTATGCGGATTGCTCTGATGGTAACCCTTTTTTTTCATCAGATTTTATTCAATTATATGGTAAGTTTTCTATAAATGAGTCTCTTTCAGTACTATATTCTCGTTCAAATTACCAATTTTTACTATGTTCTGCCTAAATTTGACAGGTTTTATGACCTCGTGGCAAATTGCAATTAGACATCAGATTTATCCAAACATGGACTTCGTAAAGTGATATATCATAAACTAAATTCTTTTTAACTATTGATGCAGTTGTATGCTTCTCTTCTCTCACGTTTTTAGGGTATAAGGTGCTTTAAGTATACACAACTAACACGAGACTAGGTGTCCAAAAGTAATTGCTTCATTGTGGAGTGTAATAATAGCACTTCTTCTAAGTTGGAAAGACTCAGCAGTACATACTTGACATAATATAACATTTAGACACCATGGGAGTAGTCGTCATGGAGTTATTGGCATGCTTGGTTATATGCTTTTCTTGTGAGATATGCCATTGTTTGGTCACTTTTTTTAGCATGTTCTGATTGCAAAAACTATTTTCTAAAGCTCAGAAGCTAGATATATGTTGGGAGATTAAGATGGAGACCATACTCGAATTTAGTAAGATCTTCAACTGCGATGAGAAAACAGCTTGTGCAGTGGTTGTTACCATAAGCACAAAAGTGAATATTTTGAAGCTAGATTATAGAGATATGAAGTATTGAGTTTTGTTAATCAGTTTACAAGAAGAAAATCAAAGATCCAGAAAACATGTGAATGTTGTGAATGTTATTGATTAAAAACCTTATTTACATATTAAAAACCTTATTTACATATTAATCATTAAATATTTTGATAAATGCATGTGCAAACCAAGATATAGTGAAAAAATCAAAACAATGTATGGACCAAACATCACAGCAAAAATCATAGTGTGCTAAGGAAAAAATCTATTTGTTACATAATTTATTTCAAACTCTTATGCTAAATAGTCCAAAAAAATCTAAAAATGGCTTGCAAACTTCTCAATATTCTTATTGTGCTTATGAACCAAGAACATAGCATTACCTTATTAGAAAGAATAAATAATTAGGTCTCCTTTCATGGATGGGTGATTTTGTTGATTTCTTGATCTTATTGTACTTCATATTTTAATCTTGAAATTTGTAATTGATTCCTTGTTGTTTCTGGATTAGAAACCTTTAATTTGAAATTTTCATAATTAATTTCAGTACAACTTATGATGTGACTCTCATCAATGATAGCTGGCCGAGTGACACGTTTAGTCTTGTCAGCAGTAACACTTTCTTTACTTCGGACAAACTTGATGTGTAAGTATAAAATAATAAATTTGCTGACAATACCTTTCTAAATTTCATAAACGAGAAATTTGTTATATAAATCCTAACACTTGATATTCGCAGCGGTGCTTCTATTTCTCACACCTTCATCCTCGAGTCGAATGTCAAAGGGATTTTCTATGATAGACCTGTAGTGGTGAAGTACCAAGTGGCAGCCAAGTCTGTGTTACAGGTTTTTTGATGAGTAGCGCAGATGCTATTTTCTATATCCACGCTCTCTTTTACAATGCAATTATTTTCTATATTCACGCTCTCTTTTACAATGCAATTTTATCCTCTCTTATTTTTGCAATGTTTTTGTATTAATGAAGTACTTCATGATTTGCAAGAGGATTATTCAACTCTAATTTTGGCTCTTGATATACTTGTAGAAAATAAGTATGAATGGGTAAATTCCTTCAAATGCCTTCAAAGACATTAAATTTCAGATAACTATGAATGGGTTATTTGTCCTTTCTTCCCGGAGTTTGTATTTGTTTTAATTTTAGTAATGTTGATTGTGAAGATTTACTATGAAATGATAATACTTTTTTTTTTGTTTTTTTTCATGGTTGTGATTCCAACCCATGTCAGGGAAAGGTAAAGGTAAAACATGTTTTAACACTTTTAATAGTTCTAATAAATAGTTTCTTATTTAATGACCAACCTTGTGTTTGATCTAATTTTGTGTCATTTGTGTAGAAACTTGCATCCCAACATGGACTGTTTACATCTGTCCTTTCAGTTGTGGGGTTGTTTGTATACTTAATCCATCCAAATCCAGTAATGTTAAATCAAGCAAGAAAAAGGCGATAGACTTTTTATTTAGATATGTTAACTTGACATGGAGAGTCTAAATGTGTATGGACTATGTTTTGCAGCCCTTTAGTTGACGCAGTGCTTTATGCCATTAAGGGCATTTTTTGGACTTAGGATACATCTAAATGAGAATTTTCTAGAACTGCAACAATAATATTTTTCTCTACATTAAAGTGTTCCACATAAACATAATCCCTATAGGGTTTTAGTTTACTTTCAGCTTAGGTTCTATTTATCTACAAAAGTTTCTCTACTTTGCATGAATAGCACTTAAAAATATTCTCAACATAGTTTCACTTTTGAGGTAAAGAAAGGCACATGGCATATAATTTAGGGAAATGTTGATTTCAAAATGATTATTCTTCCAAATATTTAGTATAGTTAGTGTTGAAAATTAGATAGTATAAATTTCCAAAAGTTTTTTGTGATTATGCTTCTGTCAAAGTTCTCACACCAACATTTGAACAAGTTGTGTTGTGTACCCCACAAAGTAGAACATGCCTGTGATACTTGAAATTTCTTAGTATTGATATCTTCCTATAGTTTTCTTACTAAATCTCAAATTACCCCTTTATTTGAAATTACTAAACTGGTGTTTCTATTTTAAAAATAGAAACACCTCTAATGGCTTTGGTTTTAGCATGTTGGTACACTTCAATGGATTTTTATTGTTAAACCAAAATTGCACATGACATGCAACACTTATACCCAAGGAAATCATCTTTTATTCCTTAATTCATATCTATTGTATGGAAATAAGTTTTGTAAGTTTCAATCATTATACAACAAAATTATAAAACTACCAAATTTCTAGTTGAATGCCTATTGAGGCAAACTCTTAGAATTTTGTGAAGAGTAGAGAAGTTTAGGATTCTACTCAAGTTTTAGACCTTGAGGGAACAACATGATACTCTTGTACCAATGGAAAAACATGTTTTATTCACTTGATTAGAGCCTATTGTATGGAAATAAATATCAGTAACTTTTATTCCATATGTGTGGGATATGCTAAAAAATTAAAAAGTATCATATTTCTAAATAGTGCAGGATAATTTTGCATCATGTCTGAGGAAATTGAAATCCGAAGAAGAATTAAGTTTGCATGTACAATATTGAAGGGCCATCTTCCCATTTCTGAACCATAAAATTGGCTTATGCATCCTTAGATGAATATATAATAAAATATTTTTATTTACATGGCCATTAGTCCATGCAATGTTTTCTTTTCCATTTCTCAGAAATGTTTCTAACCAGCTTTATCTTTAGTATCAATACTCTTGTTTCTTTAGATTAGTATAAACACTTTCTTCTTTCAAAGGTGTAAACATTGTTTTGAATATAGTTAATAAAATTTGTATTTAGTTTTGATCCATAATCATCCATTATCGGGTATGTGTTGGAACTCTGCTTAATAAACAACAACAACATGGCCACCAAGTTCTCCTTATTCATGTACTTATGGAACGTTTGAAATTCATTTGGAGTATAGGAGTATAGTCTACGTATGTAGGCAACTTTTTTTTGCTCTCATGAGAGTATATGCATGCATAACATTTTAATATGGGGATGTTTAAATTTATTTGGAAAAGTGGAAAAGAGAAGTAAAAAGTTTGTTTGTACAAGAACATTGACCAGGTTGAACTTGTTGTCTTGTTTGTTTGAATGCAATTTTGACATTTGATTTGTCATTTGATTTTTAAGAGATTGCAAACAATGCAACAATTTTTATACACAATGTGACATTGGGTTTTGAAGTAAAAAATGACTAGAATTCGATATTGTGGGATTGGAAGTCCAAAGTTTGATAATTCTACATCCTTTTAATATTTCATCGTTGACTTTGTTCTTTTAAAAAGTTTGATTGTAATGCTATTCTTAAGCATCACTGAAAGTGTGAAAGTTAACTCTCAATGTAAAATATACTTAAGGTTATTTGAGTTGTTTGACTTTATTATGTGACTTTCTTTTAATAGATGTTTTATATTATCTGATTAAAGTTCCAAGTTGTTTGATTTTGTTATCTTATTATGTAGGATTTGATCTCATTAAAGTTATCTAAGTTGTTTGAGTTTGTTATCTTATTATACATGGTTTTGATTTTATGACTCTCTTTCATGTGAGATTATTTCACATTAATTTTATTTTTCAATAAAATCTATTTTAATTATTTAAATATTTGAAATAATTACTACATTGAAAGTGTTTTTAAAGAAATGGTATCTCTTCAAACATTTTGTTGTCATCTAAAATAGTTGGTAATTTAAAATTGTTTACCACATTCTTTTATGTCATCTGTGCTTTGTCAATTGATTTTTGATGAATGTATTGGTTTTTTTTAGTAGGTTTTCCTATTATTTTACAGAGTTATTTTGTCTTCTATATCATATATTTTGTAGTTGTGCTCCACTCTCACATTTGGCTTACATTGTATGTACTCTAGGTTATTATGTTATCTTAAGTATATTGTTACATAACATTTTCCAAATTGTAGAATGATAATGAAAACTAAAAGATCTCATAAAGAAACATGATGACTTGTAACGTCCCCCCCCTCACCCAATCCGACCATCAAGAGTGGACGTTGGCCAAACCTGGGCTCTAAAAATTCGCCCCAAGTCCATAATACGATTTTCAACAAACTAAATGTGTGCAGAACATAAATAAACATGCACAATGGAATTCAAATCTATCCACACATATCTAGAAAGAAAATGCAAGCATAAACATTACAAGCGTGAAATAAAACATTTCAGAATCAAACGCATAAGAATACTTATCTTTATCCAATGCAAATCCAAGCAATTGGTTGTGTAAGAGTGCTTTTCCACCCAACCATAGGCACTCCGTTCAGCATATACTCTTTCTGCTGGGAGGCCACCCCCAAGCTGGGATATGAGGCCACCAGGGCAAAGGAAACACCTACAGGATTCTATCTCTCAACCCACAACCCATTCTTCTCTCTGTGCTTAGCCAAATGCTCATACAGAGCTCTATAGGGGTCTCACTCAGCCCTCACAGCCTTGTCTTCCACAATACCTGCCCCACACAACATCCTTCTAGCTCAGGCATCCCCTTCACCGATCCACGGTTCTCTTGGGAGATCCATCTTATTGGGTGCTTCCAGTGTGTGCATAGAATAATTCCAACTTGATATGGCTGTTATAGAACCACCTGTAGCCTTGATTTGTGACTTCTCAAGCACCTATGAGCAACGCGACTCCATGGGTAAGGTTCCTAGCTTGACCAACCTCTCTGCTCACCTACAACCAACTATTTTCCCTTCCAAAAATGCAACTCTGTCTTCTAATTCGAATCTATGGGTTTAACACACAGTCTGGTAATTGACATGAACAACAATGGAATAACTCTACATAGTGTAGCAACTTGCATGAGAGAGAATGAGAATGGAATAATGATCAAAAGAGTGTTGACTCTAAGGATATGAGGTAAGGGTGAAAAGATAGCTGACATGGATTCTGACCATAGAATAAATAGGACTGGTGACAGCTGACATAACTGTCACAACCCCCATGCTTCAATAACTACATGAAGTGACTTTTCTCACCAACCTTACATGTGCAATCAATGATTGGATTCAATATTCAAGGGAAGGTAATTAGATTATTTAAGACACATGGAAGATTTTGGATGAGTTCTAAGGTCGAGACATGGAATCATAGGATTTGGTTTCCGATAGGCCCCCTTCCTCTTCCCCTCTAGTGGAATCATAGCCCCTTTGGTTCTCTTTACACAACCAGTCTTGGACCATTTTATTATTTATGCACATAATATTCTAAATCGGCATAAAAGCCAACCAAATAGTCCAAATAAGATATAATATCATACATGCATATCAATTCACTAGTCGGGCCTTGGCCTTGAGCTCCGCACTAGGAATTCAAACTAGCATATTTACATCATTTACATAAGTTTGGATAATACATTCCAAGTCAAAACTAGGGGTATTACATGACTTCACTAAGATACAATCTGATAATAAAGCATTAATGAAGGAGGTTCGTAAATTATAAATAAGAAAAGAGATAATATAGATGAATTACATGAGAACACCTTAAAGAATATGGAAACTTCCTTCAAATAGCCCAATGCATTCATATATCCAAATCACCCATCCTTGATTACCATATGACACCTCTCTATATGTCTATTTATTCATTGCACATGTGGGCGCTTCATTAGGTTGACCACTATTACATATACATTTACATCATTACATATATATTTAACCCCATATATGTCTTGCTTGGAGTCCTAGCATATTACATTTACCTTTACATATGCTCTCCTTGGGTCATAACAATTATCCACGTGAAATATAAGACAAAGACATCATGTTTGATCATATGCATGAGTTGTGTTTCTGCATCTATGTCCCTCAATTGATGTCACCTCCCTCCATGCCTCTAAAAGGCTTGCTCTTGAACAATATTTCTTACACCAACAATCAAGACAAATTGTACAAGGCTAGTGCATGATATGTGATGCCTCCTCCCCTCACATCTCTTAGATGCATTATGCTTCTCAACACATGACACAATAATTGGCTACACTTGTTGGGAAGTTAACAATATCTTGTCGATTAGCCCACATACCCCATTTCTCATATCCATTAAGCATAAAATAAACAAGATATTCAACCAAAGAATTACAAGCCCCAAAACATATTCAACATTCAATTTAGCCAAAATGTAACATACGGCATGATGAGAATTTGACAACATAGTTGATGTAATTTGGTAGAATGCAAACATGTTGTAACCAAATTCAATCAAAATTCATCCATTACATGTGAGTCATTTGTTTTTTTAATGAAATGTGTCATATTTAAAAAGATTAAAGTTTACCTCAATTATAAGAAGAGGTTATATATACATTAAAAAATTAAAAAGTTATTTTTTGTTCTTTTATAGGATAGATTAATATATTAGCCTCAACGGGAAATAGGTTTAGATATTAAGCTCAATCGGAAGGGGATGAACGACTTTGAAAAAATATTGCATTTAGATTTTGAAAAGTATAATAATTGATAAAGACAAAACATATTTTTACAGTTGTTTAAAGTATTTGGAAACTTGATTGATGAAACAAATTTAACTTTTGAAATGTTATTTTTGAACCTTATTTAAAGATAGAGTTGGTTATAGACTTAATTAGTTTGGAGTTTGTGGGGATGAGAAGGATATTAGTTTTTCAAAGTATGATAGTATTTATTATGGGAAATATACTTGTCTAAATTATGGTGCAACATCCTCCTTTAAGGATCACTTGCATTAGTTTTTGCAATAGTAGTAGTCTGCCTACCAACATTCTTGGGTCCATTTGTTCATTCATGGTATGGCCATCCTTATCATTTACTATTTACCATTGATCATATATTATAGCTTTTTATAGAATAAATATTGATTTACTATAAGTGTGAATCCCATACATAGTTCCACATCCACTAAAAATCAAATTTTCATTTGAAAATGCTCAAGTTCACAATTTTTAAGACGTTCCATTCATAAGACAACCATTTGTCATAAGTAATCACTTTTCACCATTCTTTTTCTATTTAAAACATTGAAATTCTTAGAAAAAATAGTGCATTTTGCTACATTAATTGTACCTAATCATTCATGTTTAAATGATTGTATGGGAAATTATTGAAATTTGACTTGCTTCTTACTTGAAAATAACTAAATGTTGGATTTTGCACATTTAAAAAGTGTGGTTGGTTGGTATGTGGTGTTTATGGCCAATTATAATGCTTCATACTCAAGATGAAGTTTTTCCTGTCACTTGTTTATAGGGGTACCAAACAAGGTTGTAACTTTGGATTTTAGGTATGGTATGACATGCTCACTAGATATACATTCATCACACTTGAAAGTCGAGTAGAGATGATCACATGTGTTGTTCCACCAAAGTGTGGAAGAAGCTCCAAAAGATCTCTATTGTCCCACCAATATCTTTTAGTCTCCAAATTATCAATCACAAGAAGATATGGAATGTCTCTATTAAGCTCCTTTGTCACTCTTTGTAAGGCTTTCATGTCCTCTTCCTCCAATGTCTTATTTTTGCCTTTCTCTAGGTGTCTCATTACTCACATCCAACCCAATAAATTGAGAAAAATTTAAATAGTTGTGTCTACAGTGACAAGCTTCTCCACCAAACTATACTACCATCCTATACCTTTATGCAAATGTGTAAGCAAATTATAGCACTAACTCAATTTCGTCAATCCTTTCTTCCCTGGTACATATGCAATTCCTCTACCATATAATAAGCCCAAATCCTTATTCCTCTTTTCATTTCTTGTTTTATGTAGTATCTTTGTGTGTTGGTGACATTCCTTCATTGCATGCATCTACTTTGTGCATTGGGGATGAAATGAAAAGTATTTAAATATTGAGAAAAATTGCAAACATTCAGCCAAGCTCTCAACCTACTTGAATAAGTGCATTTTCACTTCATCACATCTACTTTACTTTTCATTTATTTTTCCTTTCGGCGTTCCTTTGCACCTTCTAGGGCAATTGCTAGTTCTATATCATACAACTTTATATGGAAAGTAAATAGATATATTCTAATATATGAGTTTTTTTCTAATCATTTATTTGAGGGCATTTAGAGATGCCTATATTTTGATAGGTTACAGTCATTTTGTACAGTGTGGTTCATTATAATGAAATGAATTACACTTTTTTTCGTGGAAAAAAAAAGTGAATAGACATATTTCCACATATTTCCACACAAACCAAAAACAAAGCTTCATTGCCCCATTGCAAGAGAAAATCTACATTCCTCTCACATAGTCACGACTTCCGTGAACCATAACCATAACCATAACCTCCATGGGCCATAACCATAGTATCTCTTCTATGTACGGTGGATGTAGGTGAAGTGTTTGTAACCACGCCAATAGTGTCAACCATGGAATTGAGGTGTGCAAATTTGATTTATTTGATTGTTTTGAAGTGGAAACAATGCATAGGAATTATAGTAACATCCTATGGATGCGATAACCAAAAAAACCTCAAATTGATAATTCAAATAGTTAGAGTTTGTTTCCACTACTTTGATTGTGTCATTAGAGACAATGCACGCCTCTTTAAGTTGAAGTTGAGAAGAGAAAGAATATGCTAAATCAATGGAGAAATAGAGATGTATCTCATGTCCTTCACAATTAATGAGATCAAACCCAAAGACATTCTCGGATCCTCATTGATTTGTGTACTTGTGGAGAGCAATCTTTGCAATTTCTTAACCCTTTATGGACCAATATTTATGATAGGAACTAGGTGCTTTGAATGGAATAGTAGTTGTTGTATTTGGAAAGGAATGCAAGCTAGATGAAGGAATGGGATTGTTGAGAAAGGGAATTTGGGTCAAAAAACCACTTTAGAAGTTATGCTCTTTTAGAAGTGGCAGAGGGGAATGGTTCCCAACCAAAGCAATTTTGTGAGTGACAACTTTGAGTTCATGCACTTGAATTGTCACGTATCAAAGAACTTAGTGAGAAAATAACAAATGAGAGCAAGGTGCACGGGAATGAAAAAAAAGAAGATATTTATGCAAAGGAGGGAAGCAAGAGCATAATGTACATGGAATGTTGAAGAAATTTATAGGTGCATTTCTTGAGTTTGATGATGTAGCCATATTGGAGCTCCTTGGATGAAATGTGGGTATTATATGAATAAAGAAGAAAAGTATTGTGTATTTGCTCTCAATCAAAGAGAGGAAGAAGATATCAAGGAGCCAATGAGTTTGTTGAGTGCAGAGGGTCGATGTCAGCTCATAAGAGCCACTAAGCAACAAAGAAATCACATATTTTGTTAAGGTCATCACCATTATGCAAAGACGACGGTCTTGGAAAAGAGGAACTAGAGTAGCAAAGAAAGTGGGAGATGAAGAAACCATGGAAGTGACATAAGCATTAAAGGAAGTATATTTGTTCTATTGTTGATTTAAGAATGTGGGTAGAAGGATTGTAAAACTTGAGGGTAGGTTAAAAACAGAAGAGATCGGGCGAGGTTTGAAGGATTCAAAATATTGGATTGTTGTGAATTACAATGATGTGCATGTGAAATAAATACTCCTCATAAATTTGGTTAAATTGCAGTTAAAACTATTGATTAATAATATAGCACATCGTTCAAGACAAGTAGCTTAGTATATCCCATACTTGTGGTTAAAACTATACCATTAATGGTATCGCACATAGTTCAAGACAAGTAACTTATTATATTTGACCCAAGGGAATAATAAAACATTGCGAAACTTGTGTTATATCCTTTTTCTAACTTGTTTCACACCCCATTTTATGTATACCCGTAGTATGTTGGTCATAATATACCATTCAAATTTAAGCTATGACCCACATCCAAAGAACCTTCTTTCACATAGTAGACGACCAAAGAACCTTCTTTCGCATAGTAGATGAAATAAAGTGATCTTACATATTGAGGGTAGGTGTAAAATTTGTATTTTTATGAAAGAATTTGGCAAATTAATCATAAGTGTGATTGTGATTTGAGTAAAAATGTTTCAAATCCTATGTTCATAGCATTGGAAAACTTGTATGATCATTTAAATCTAAATATTTTAGAATATTTCAGCAATTTTCTAAAAGAAAAAAGAACAATAACATGCACTGAAAGCAATAAATTATTTTCTTAAAATATTCAAAACTTTCCCAAAGAAATGAAAAGAACGTTGACGTCTAGTAAAATTGATAAATTATTGACATGGCATCACTTTTAAAAGATGACACTTTCACGTTTTGCTTTCTCAAACGAGTTTTCACTTCCATGAAATTGATCTACTCAATCAAAGCATAATCAAAATAATTTTCTCTCTTTATATAATTTCTTTTTTTTTAGTGGAAAAATTAAGGAAAGCTAATAATGTATGGGAAATCTCAACAAACTTCCTCACATATCGTCAACCAATAATCCAAATCAGAAAATATCTCAACGAAATTGAACCCGAGTAGATGGAATGAAATCCATTAAACCCCACCAACGAACCACCATATCCTTAACTATATATAATTTCTTTTATTAAAATTTATATTAAACATTTTACATATAACAATTTTTTTTTTCATATTAAAATAATTTTATTTATTATTATTTATTATTGTAAAACTATTATTATAATTAATATAACGTTTATTATCCAACTCTACTAACCTTGACCTTGATCTTGTTGTAGTAGTTTGGCAATCTCTAATAACTTATAGTATGACTTAGATATGTTAATTAAAACAACCACATAATATGTGCTTGGCATAGGCCTCTCAACGATCACTACTTTTTATGTGCCTAACCACCTTTCTTAGCAAAAAGGTTCTTGATTTGCGTAGAAAAAATAAGTTTGATATACATACAAGAATTCCACACCATATATCACTTCACATGGTGGATTTTTTCCATGTTATGGACACTTGAAACATTAATTGATTTAAGAAAAAACAATACAGTTGCCATTACTCACATTATTCACGGTGGCCTAGAAAATGGGGGATACAACAATGACTAACAAATTCGTTGATGATTTCAAAGTTTGCATTTGGAAGAAGAGGGAGCTTCCCTACAATGATTTTCAGAACGTCTTTAATGAATTCAAAATTTGGATTTGGAAGAAGAGGTAGCAAGTATACGTGCAAACCTTTTAATGGATGTAAGAAAATTTTGAACTCTCTCACTATGGGAAATGCTTTCAATACGATGATTTGTATATAGCAAAGAATAGTTAGCAATCTCTAAAAAAAAAAGTTGTAAAGACACATCATAGGAATGGTATAAACAAAGTTGCATACAACTTAGTCCTTATTTTTTAGATAATAAAAAAATGTTTTTTTTTATAATTAGATTAGTTAAATTTATTAATGTAAATATCTATTTGTCCAAATAACATATATATATATATTACTCATCTTTCAATTTTCTTTGAAATTATCACATAATCATTTGTGCATGTTCACGGGCATAAATGATTGTGTTCTCACTTAAATCAAATACAACTTAAAAACAAATAAATCATACTTATTTCTATTGATTATTTGGTAAAACAAAAGTTGAAACGATAATTAGAGGCTAATTATAATTACTTGTACCTATGCATGCACTTCAAATTTCATCCCTACTCTAAGTTGGAAAGTTTCATCCCTACTCCAAGTTAATAATTAATAACTTTAGCTTTTGAAAAAAAATATACACTTTGTTTAAAAAAAAAAAATTACAGAGTGCATAATTACGTCGTAGGCATTTCACAAGGAGAAGTGTAACCATCCATGTAGGTTAGATTCCTCGCTCATAAAGCGAATGGAAATCTGCCACGAAATCTGCCACGTGGATGGTGTAATAGCACGGTGAGTCCTGAGCTTCTAGATAGATCTCTGCAATTTAGCGAGAAGAAGCTTTGCAATTTAACGAGAGGAAGCAGGAAAGCAACAAGTATAGCCAAGAACATACACAGGACGGGGCTTCATGATCTCAAGCGACAATGAACTGGAATTTCGATGTCAAGCCGTGGCAACCGACTTCAACTCCGCAGAAGCAACACTGGTGACAACCATGGAGCTATGGCCTCCTCATTCTGCTGGTCTCGGTACCTTGGCGAGTCTGTCTGTCAATGGCGAAGGAACCAACAAGGTGGGTAAGAAGATCCAGAGCCTCCAAGAGATCGTCGACGATGCTGCTGAACACCAACGCTTCGAATTTCAAGGCCATGGTGCAGCGCTTTACAGGTATTCTTGAAACCCCCTTTGGATATTCATCCATGAACCCTACTACTTTCTCTGCACATGTAGGCCTGCCAAACACGATATCAAAAATAATTAAGCTAACCAAAATCACGATACGATGTCATGAATAAGAAATAATTCAGATATTTATAATTGTTATACTGTTCACATGTTAAGAAAGAAGACGTTCCACAAAGAATGAAACCAAACCAACTTAAGGAAAAGGAAATGAACTGGGTGTTTGATTCTAGGAGTTTCAGAATGCAAATTCTGGAACAATCTACACTGCAAAAAACCAATCGCATAAATTCTTACCTCCAAAAGATAATATTTAGGGTACCCGCACGAAGCTGGTACCCAAAATAACCGCAACAAGGGCGTGTGAGCAAAAAAAAAAAGGACGCGCACACGCGTCCCTGCTTCGGGAATGCCGAACGTCCACGTTGTTCAGCCCACGTGGACAAAAGAGGCGTGCACGCGCCCTTGACGGGTACGCACATATTGGCGCGCACGCGTTAGTGGCGCGTGCGTGCCTCTGTTTTTTTATAAAAAAAACAGAGGTCACGGGTTTTGTCATTTTTGACAGACCCGTGAGCTAAATTACCAACCCACGAGCGCACCTTCAACCCCGCGAACACGTCCTCGTGCACCCCCGTCATCATCAACACCAAGCAGTCGCCCCTACACCACGGTGCCGTCCGTTTCTCCAAGTAAGTGCTCCTCAAAGCACAACTTTGTCTTTATTTTTATTTTTATTTTTCCATTTGAATTTTAATTTAAAAAAAAAAATTACAAGCCATTAAAAAACCAAGGAAATTTAATTACAGGCCATCTACACACCTAACAAGATGTCAAACACACCACCACCATCCGATGAAACCCGACCTCCAGAAGAGAATATGGGAACCGACAATGAACCCAATGAAAACCGTGAAGATCAATTAAACCAAGACTTAAATCAATTGAGGGCACTAAGTAATGAATTGAACAGTACTAGGGAACCCTCTTGAGTTTCCTTGGCTTCATCACTTCAAAACATTATTGAATCAATCAATATTGCACACAGTGAGATAACAAATGTGAGCTAATACAGGGCTCGAATGAGGGAACACTACTCCACTGGGTTGTCCAAAGAGTAAATAAAAGACCTCAACATCAACAAAGCCCAGTTGTATAGCAAGTTCATAGTTCCCTTGACTGGACAGCCTCCAGCTTTGACGAGGGCTCGGGTTTGCATGGATTGGTGCATTTACTAGCCATGGAGAGATAACTAGAGACAGAGGTGGTTCACGGTGTTTGACAGGCCCCCGTGCAACAATTTGGAGGTCCCACAGTATTTCCTTCGGAAATTGTGGGCTAAGTTTGAGCTAGGGTACCATGTCAACAATTTTGACATCACTGAGTTTCAGGGTGTCGGTCTTGGCTCTACCCAAGATCGACCTCAGGCACACCGCAACCCGCTTAGAGGACCTCCTACACCCAGGAGAGAGCCAAACCCCCCTCCTTAGCCACCCGAGTTTGGTAGCGATCTAGATGAGATTCATGACTCCGTCAAATGTGCCACACATGACTTGCTTAGACAGACAAAATTTGTGGCCATGTCTTCCCAGAGCCGGGAGGACATCGATGAGACACAGACAGTTGCACAGTCTATGGGTGGTGGCCAAGACATGTCGGGTACAGGTGGAACCCAAGCGAGGCCTTCTAGTTCTGCTGGAACAACGGCACATCATTGTTCTCACTGTGGTCATTCTTTCCATGGTGATATGCAGCAGCATGCCACAGGGAGCTTCATGGATCAGGTTTGCTGTTGTTTTATTTAATGTTCAAGTATTTGTTGTATTTTATTTGATATCGTATCGTTTAATATGTTTAACTTAGAATTACACATTGTTGACTTTATTTGTTTTAATGTTCAGTTATTGGGTGTCGGGTCTCCACACCCCAGGTGGGAGGATGTCGGTCCCTTTCACCTCGATGGAGCCATGGCGGCAGTAGAGGAGATTGCGGCACCATACACATAGGTAACTTCTTTACTTTTAATAATTAGATCCAGTTATGAGTAATTTGTGTATAGTAATTACAAATTAATTAGCATTGAGTAATTACCATATTATCATCATATTTTACAGTTGTGTTTTAATATTGTCTAAATTATTTGAGAGATATAAATTCGTATAATCCCACCCAAAAAAAAAATGAAACCTTATCAAACATGAAAACCTGTCAAACCTATAAACATTTGTGTTAGACACAATGCTCACTGAGAGGGGGGGGTGAATCAGTGAGCCTATACTTTATTTAATTTCAACTTCAATCACCAACTCTTATATCATCATTTCACATTCACATCATATTCATCAATGAACTAACTATCAACTAATGAAACACATCAACACATAATACGAGACTAGATATAGTTTTTGTAATCTTTTGTATTTGGTTCAACAGCTACAACCGTGAGGCAATTCAGCACCAACTGATACAATGAGCACCAACTCATCATCTAGGACCCAGCCTAGTTTTTCTTAGATCCTACTAAGAAAATGGATACAAGACCCTGCTTGTATTTACGATTACATAGTTGTCACATATCATACATATCACAGTCATGTCATTATTCACATCATCTCATTCATCAATTTGTTGCCAACACCTTGTCTTTAATCATCATTCTGTCGTTGTTTCATCATGTCCAGCATTTTCTCAAACATATTGATATTCTATATACATTCACATCTTTAACTTGTCATCAAAATGTCATTAACCATAGGCAAATTATCATTCTGTTGTCAAGATATCAAACATATCCACATTTATATCACTTTCTACTCATTATCACTCTGTCATAATATACACAAATACATCATTCTCTCCTTTCACCAAACTACTGCCCAAAATATCATTAGTATCTTCATACTGTCTACATCATCATGTCTTTCTGTTGTACATGCACATCATATCACATGATATTCAATCGACCTGTCTATGTAATTTTCATTTTCATTTTATTTTTAATTGCTGAGCCGACTTTGTCCTTTGAATGGACACATAATAGTTCACATACAATGTTTTATTTGCATGCTTTTTTTTGTTTGACTTCACACAACCACATCAAAGGCCACGTTAGAAACTTAGGGCTTCCTCATTTGTTTTGTGGGCTTCTACATCACCATGTTTAAATACTTCAGCATCAAAGGTTTCGTCAAGCAATTATAAGGGCAAGGGATCCATCACACCCACAACAATAGACCACAAACAATTCCACAAACAATAGACCACTCCCTCACTGAGAAAAACCCTAGTTTCCAAGATGGACATACAAGATGGCACCAGGGCCATAGGACCGGAGGAGATGGGCACCCCTGGCACTATCCCAATGTCTTGAATCCAACGGAGTCAACGGTTCGTCGATCGGAGCCACGGTCGTCATTCTATGGCTTGTTCCGTCTCACATCCAAAAGGCCTTCAGGGACACCTGCTGGATACCTACTGGGGGCATAGAAGTCCAACCGTGCAGCAAAACCGGGCTCCGCGGAGTCCTACAGGTGTGTCTAAGCAAGTTCCGTATGGGTACGTTGGCTGTAAGTGCCCAGCAGATGATTTTGCAAAGTTGACCCCCGTGTGCAAAAATTGCACACTCCCTCATTGAGCAAAACCCTAGTTTCCAAGATGGACGTACAAGATGGCACTGGGGCCATGGGACTAGAGGGGAGGGGCTCCCCTGGCACTATCCCGGCATCCTGAATCTAATGAAGTCGATGGTTCATTGATTGGATCCACGGTCGTCATTCTATGGCTCGTTCCGTCTTGCATCCAAAAGGCCTTCAGGGACACCTGTTGGATACCTGTCGGGGGCATAGAAGTCCAACCGTGCAACAAAACTGGGTTTCGAAGAGTCGTGTAGGTGTGTCTAGGCAGGTTCCGGTGGGGAATGCTAGCCATAAGTACCCGCTGGACGATTTTCCAAAGTTGACCCCAATGTGAGGGCCATCCAAATTTGCTCAAGGGGGGAATTTCTTGTCCAGAGGCCCCGAGGTGTGCGTGGCCACCGTGGACAGGTCCACTGTGGCCACATGGACCTGTGGGGGCCATTCCAAATTTTCTCAAGGGGGGCATTTCTCGTTTGGATGCCCTCGGGCATGCGTGGCCACTGTGGACAGGTCCACAATGGCCATGTGGACCTATGGGATGCGACGGAATCCAAGTCCTCTCGTCGGGTTGGGTTCCGTGCCCCCGGGGAAAATCCTCCAGGTGTCCCTGAACGGCTCCGGGGTGCCTGAATAGAATGCCCGTGGCACCCGAACCGTGGCTCGGTTCACGAATCTGTTGACTCCGGTGGGTCCGGGATGACAGGTTTCAGCTAGGGGACCCCCCACAGCGTCCCCCGAAGACCCGTAAGCGGTGCCAATGAGCCATCTCCGGAGCTAGGGTTTTGCTCAGTGATGGCCATTCCAAATTCGCTCAAGGGGGCCATTTCTCATCCGGAGGCCCCCAGGCGTGCGTGGCCACTATGGATAGGTCCACTGTGTCTACGTGGACTTGTGGGGGCTGACGAAATCCAAGTCCACTCACCCGTTTGGGTTCCCTGGCCCCGAGGCAAATCCTCCAGGTGTCCCTAAACGGCCCCGGGGTGCCCGACTAGAATGCCCGTGGCACCCGGACCGTGGCTCCATTCACGAATCCATCAACTCCGGCGAGTCCAGGACGGTGGGTTTCACCTAGGTGACCCCCCACAGCGTCCCCTGAAGAACCGAAAGTGATGCCAACGAGCCATCTCCGGAGCTAGGGTTTTGCTCAGTGATGGCCATTCCATATTCGCTCAAGGCCATTTCTCGTCCGGATGCCCTCGAGCATGCATGGCCACTATGGATAGGTCCACAATGGCCACATGGACCTATGGGGGCTGTCGGAATCCAAGTCCGCTCGCTGGTTTGGGTTCTGTGGCCCCGAGGCAAATCGTGCAGGTGTCCCTGAACAGCCCCGGGGTGCCCGACTAGAATGCCCGTGGCACCCGGACCGTGGCTTGGTTCGTGAATCCGTCGACTCCGGCGGGTCCAGGACGACGGGTTTCAGCTGGGGGACCCCCCACAGCATCCCCCGATGACTCGGAAGCGGTGCCAATGAGCCATCTCCGGAGCTAGGGTTTTGCTCAGTGATAGCCATTCTAGATTCGCTCAAGGGGGGCATTTCTCGTCCGGATGCCCCGGGGCATGCGTGGCCACCATGGACAAGTCCACAGTGGCCACGTGGACCTGTGGAGGCCAATGGAATCCAAGTCCACTCGTCGGTTTGGGTTCCGTGGCCCTGGGGAAAATCCTCCACGTGTCCCTGAACAACCCCAAGGTGCCCTACTAGAATTCCCGTAGCACCCAGACCGTGGATTGGTTCGTGAATCCGTCGACTCCGGCAGGTCCGGGACCATGGAGCAAATGCCCAAAGTGTCCCTAAACGGCCCCGGGGTGCCCGACTAGAATTCCCATAGCACCCGAAGGCCATTCCAGATTCGCTCAAGGGGGCCATTTCTCGTCCGGAGGCAGAAGAAGATCAATTTTCGACAAAAAAATGTAGTTAGCAGAAGAAGATCAATTTTCAACAAAACAATGTAGTTATTACATGTGGAGGCAACGGTTTCCTGTGGAAAACGAGTGTAGGGTTGAGCAGAGGAAAGATGTTGGGAAATGGGCTATTACATTAGCTTTTCCGATGGGCGGTTGTAGGTATCTATGCTTTGGCGGCTATAGGTATCTACGCTTTTCTTCTAAGGGAAATCCTATTTCCATCGGAAGAAAAGCATAGATACCTACAGCTACCATATTTCCTTGTGTAAACCGCTTTCCCATAAAAAAAGCTAATGTAATAGCCCATTTCCCGACATCTTTCGTCTGCTCAACCCTACACTCATTTTCCATGGGAAACTGCTGCCTCCACATGTAATAGCTACATTGTTTTGTCGAAAATTGATCTTCTTCTACTAACTACATTGTTTTGTCGAAAATTGATCTTCTTCTGCCTCTGGACGAGAAATGGCCCCCTTGAGCGAATCTGGAATGGCCTTCACTGAGCAAAACTCTAGCTCCGGGGATGGCCCATTGGCACCGCTTTCGGGTCTTTGGGGCATGCTGTGGGGGGTCCCCTACCTGAAACCCGTCGTCTCGGACCCGCTGGAGTAGACGGATTCGCGAACTGAGCCACGGTCCGGGTGCTACGGGCATTCTAATTGGGCACCCCGGGGCCGTTCAGGGACACCTAGAGGATTTTCCTCGGGGCCACGGAACTCAAACCAGCGAGCGGACTTGGATTCCGTCGGCCCCCATAGGTCCACGTGGCCATAGTGGACCTGTCCATGATGGCCACGCATGGCCGGGGGCCTTCGAAGGAGAAATGGCCCCATTGAGCGAATATGGAATGGCCATCACTAAGAAAAACCCTAGCTCTGTAGATGGTTCGTTGGCACTGCATCCAGGTCTTCGGGGGACGTTTTGGGGGGTCCCCTAGCTGAAACCCACCATCTTAGACCCACCGGAGTCGAGGGATTCATGAGCCGAGCCACGGTCCGGGTGCCACGGGCATTCTAGTCGGGCACCCCAGGGCCGTTCAGGGACACCTGGAGAATTTGCCCAGGGGCCACGGAACCCAAACCGATGAGCGGACTTGGATTCCATCAGCCCCCACAGGTCCACATGGCTACAGTGGACTTTTCCACGGTGGCCACGCATGCCCGGGGGCCTCCGGACGATAAATGGCCCCCTTGAGCAAATTTGGATGGCCCTCACATTGGGGTCAAATTTGGAAAACCATCCAGTGGGCACTTATGGCTAGCATTCCCAACCGGAACATGCCTAGACACAAATACACGACTCCCCGGAACCCGGTTTTGCTGCACAGTTGGACTTCTATGCCCCCAGCAGGTATCCAACAAGTGTCCTTGAAGGCCTTTTGGATGCGAGACGGAACGAGCCATAGAATGACAACCGTGGATCTGATCGACGAACCGTTCACTCCGTTGGATTCAGTATGTCGGGATAGTGTCAGGGGCGTCCCTCTCCTCCGGTCCCGTGGCCCCGGTGCCATCTTGTATGTCCATCTTGGAAACTAGGGTTTTGCTTAGTGAGGGAGTGTGCAATTTTTGCACACGGGGGTCAAATCTGCAAAATTGTCCGCTGGGCACTTACAACCAACGTTCCCAGTTGGAACCTAGGCACACCTGCAGGACTCCCCGGAGACCAGTTTTACTGCACGGTTGGACTTCTATGCCCCCAGCAGGTATCCAGCAGGTGTCCCTGAAGGCCTTTTGGATGCAAGAAGGAACGAGATGACGACTGTGGCTCTGATTGACGAACCGTCGACTCCGTTGGATTCACGACGCCGGGATAGTGCCAGGGGCACCCCTCTCTTCTGGTCTTATGGCCTCGGTGCCATCTTGAACGTCCATCTTGGAAACTAGGGTTTTGCTCAATGAGGGAGTGTGCAATTTTTGCACACGGGGAACAACTCTGCAACATCATCCGCCGGGCACTTACGGCCAGTGTTCCCGGCTGGAACCTACCTAGACACACCTGCAGGACTTCCCGAAGATCGGTTTTGCTGCACGGTTGGACTTCTATTCCCCCAGCAGGTATCCAGCAGGTGTCCCTAAGGGCCTTTTGGATGCGAGATGGAACGAGCCATAGAATGACAACCATGGCTCCGATCAATAAACCATCGACTCCGTTGGATTCAGGATGCCAGGATAGTGCCAGGGGCACCCCTCTCCTCCGGTCCCGTTTCCCAGTGGCCATCTTGAACGTCCATCTTGGAGACTAGGGTTTTGCTCAGTGAGGGAGTGTGCAATTTTTGCACACAAGGGTCAACCCTGCAATGGTGATGGTGACGGTGATAGTGATGGTGATGGTGATGGTGATGGTGATGGCAATGATGAAGAAGATGGATTAGTGCTAGGTTTTGGGTGAGGGTTGGGGCTATAGTTATATAAGGAAATTGAATTAGGGTTAGAGTTAGAGTTAATGATGATGATGAAGATGGTGGCGATGATGAAGACGTTGATGATGGTGGCGATGATGAAGACATTGACAATAGTGGTGATGGTGATGGTGATGATGAAGAAGATGATGATGATGGAGATGTTGATGAGGAGCCTAGAGATGATGTTGGTGATGATGATGAAAAGTCCCTCTAAGTGGTTATATATGATGATGACAAGTCCCTCTCAAGTATAAATCTCAAAAATACCACCCTTGAAACCTAATGATGACTCCCTACCCCAAGTGGAAAACCCTTCTATCCATACATGGATTCCTAGAAGGTTTCATCTACCAAGTTAAATTTTCAAGACCATTGTAATAGACTATGTACTTCAAAAATTTCCTAAAACCTAGGTAATTCTAATTTTGAGAACCTATCAAAACCACTATCTTCAAATGCTACAAACATAAATAGATATATTTAAGAAAATACTAACTCAATTTACTCAAATTTGATCCAAATCATATCACCATTTTATTCAACATAAAAGAGAAGCATGGAACAGTTTAATACATATAGGAAAAATAAAAAACAAAGGCAAAGACATGTATGTATGTATGTATCAACAAAAAATGCATGTACCAACGAAATAACATAAAACTACACATACCTCGATGTAGAACATAACATTCTTTGATGCAATTCTTTCTCTTATGTAAAGTTGACTGGCCTCATTCAATAAATCCATCTAGATCCTCTCTATTGCTAATTGTCTCCATCAATCTCTCGTGCTCTGAATGAGGCAGGTAGTAGCGTACCTTGGTTGAGCTCTTGCTTGACATTGTCTAAAGATGGATGTTTGTGCCAACAATCAAGTTTGTGAAGTGATACACCACTGAACCTGGTCTGTAATCCATGAATACATGCCCGCTAGCCTTTCTTGACTTCCCATCTAGTGTAAGATATTCCCCCTTAACCACCATCTAGCCAGTAGGAAATTCAATTCCTTCATCATCGATTAATGATTCGTAGAGGGTTTGCTTACCTTGGATGCACCGTGCCAACCAATAATCCACGCCCCATTCATTGTCTTTCGTTGCAACAACTGCGTATATGTGTCCTGGTTGTACAACATCTGAGATATGCTCGTAGTCTGTAGAAATCGATGATTGGCCCTCCTCTAACTGGGTTGTTTCAACAACTGTATTTTGGTCTACTGCAAGTGACACACAATCCCATTCATCAACCCAGTCCATGCATTCGCATTCATCCCATTCACCGCTGCTGCAAGGGTTGCAAAAGCATGCAAGCTTTCGTTTCCATATTTCAAATATGTGGTTGTTTGAGCTTCGAACTAAATGAAATCCACGTGTTCCTTGTACTGTGCTGCAACTATAGGAACGCGATCGATCTATGTCAACCACTAGCCAAAAATTTCTCGCCACACGTCCTGCCACCAATGATGTTTGTTGATCTCTTTCTCATTCTGACATTGTTGCAGACCACTATTGAACTATGGATTCTGCATCTCGGATATGAGGTTCCCTGTCAAACCTCATCTCTTCCCTTCGTAGTGCGGTCTTGATGCATGCACCGGACCCATCATGCTCGCCTTTTCCGTGCCCGGTCTCAAAATAGTTCCAGATATGCGACACATTGCAAGTCTTATGCAAAGTACTCATCCATTGGAATACTCGGGCATTTTTGAACTGGCCCACACAACCATCCGACCATATCCAATGTTGATCCATCTATATATCTCTCTCCTTCAACTGATCATAGAAAATTCGAAAACAATGTTGCACATAATGCAGATCATGGGTTCTATCATCACTTATGTAAAAGTTTGTCTCCTTCAGTATTATCCTCTTGTCATTGCTTCTCTCTGGCCCATGCCTATACATAATATGTACCATGATGCTGACTTGGTCTGAATGGTAGTATTGACTCTGGATTTCATTTTGTGGCTGAAGGGTGTAATTTTCTACCAAATCCACAATTGACACTATGGTTCCAATGGGAAATGTGTCCCTGCATTTTCTGTACTGCTCATCTTGCCATCGCGCTACATGCACATGTTGAACATACTGCTCGGTTTTCTCGTAGAATTCCATCAAGAAGTCACATACCTGTACCTGTTACCATGGAAACAAGGGAAATATTACAATGTGGCCTTTGGAAAAATGTATATGCCATAAATTGAACGTGTAATATGAAAAATATGCAATATTCATTTGTACCTATGACTTTACCAATGCAATCTTTTTACATTCTCTGACACTGTCTAATTGATAGGTCACGTACTTGAAGCTTTGCATCTCCACACCCATCATGCTAAATTCTGTGTCCTTGCTTTCATGAATGCAACGGTTCAAAAGAGAAAACCCACTGCACATAGAACATGTCCCATATAGACACAATTTTTTATAATACTTTTGTCCTTCGGGCCTTCGACACATGATGTTATGGATAAAGTCTCTTGATGCATTCGGTGGTAGTATGGATTCATTGCAGCCATGCACAATGTTAGTATGCAAATCATAAAATATATGTTTATATGTGTCATAATAATATTCATATTTTACGTGGTATCTACAACAACAAGTGTTCCGATCAATGCATATACGAACGTACAATGGTTTGCATTTCTCAAAGGACCTTTGGCCAAGGTTCAATTGTGTGTGCTCATTCCTGAATCTCTCAGAGAGTTCAGTCTGTGTGGTGTCAAGGAAGTGTTTAACATGGGGCTCACGTTCAGTAGAACCTTTTCTCAGTTTTAGCACATCTCTTTGGTTTGATGAAGGTCTAGTATGATCATGCCAAAAATTTTGTACTAACTCCTTAACAGCATCAATTAGCTTCCTATCTGCACAAGGAAACCTACCAACAAAAGCCCAACAATCGTTTCCACCCGGAGTGTCAAGATTTTCTCTTATAAAAGAGTACTTTTTAATAGTTTTTCTATTTAATTTGAGTATGTGAGAAGTGTGTGATAGCAGGTGACGTTGCCTTGTGGACTTGCTTACAACTGATTCCGCTAAAACACGACGAGCCACACAAAGCTCTTTTGTACGAGACTTCTTCCCAATCACATTAAATGCAGATTGGATATTTCTAACAATATGACTATTGGCCTCTAAACTTTTAACCATCTTTATTCCCAAAATTCTCCTAACAAAAGCTAAAGAACGTGACTTTAACAAACATAGCAATAATTGACATTTACCTGCATCACCTTTGGATTCAAAATATTCTTTCACAATTTTGTTGCATTGCCATTCGATAGTGCGTTTTGGAAACTTGCCTTCAAGCCCCGACATAACACTCTCATCCACATGAATACATCTAGGAGTTCTTCTTCTTGCACTGGACAATCGAGGTAGGGAGGGTGGACATGAGACATGAATACCGGAGCTTGTTTGTTGTGGTGCTTCGTTCATAGATTGGGCCATAATGGGAGTGTGGTCGACAAGGTTGTGGTCTTCTTGGGGAGATTGAAAATTAAGCAAGGCTTGTATGTCCCTCTCTACACATGCAACATCTACCAAAATTCTTGTGTCGTGAGGAACTTTAGAATGACTCGTTGATGGATTGTTGGTTGGAGATTGTGTTGATGTTGGAATTTGGGTTGGGTCCGTTGGACGCGATTGCTTTACCCGTGGTTCTGAACAAGAGGTTTTCATGTCAACAACTATGTTAGGATAAGTGGCAGGATCTGGGGCAATGATAGGACCATGTCTCAATCTTTCCATTCCCAACCTGGCCTTTTCTCTTAAGTCATTGACCTTTTCAATGGGCAGATTCCTTCTATTTTTTTTTGTTTTTGCGTTTCGTGAGTTTCCCATCTCCAAAAGTCTCTTTAACACAACTATCAGGCCTACCCCTACAAAAGAAACAACAAATAAGATATTAGTGCCATTATACAATGAACCTGACACATTCCAACATAGCTTACCACTTTACAAATTAACATATACAACTACAGACTATGTTGGTTTATTTGTGTTCGAATAAACATCATTATCCCTTACAATTCCAATCAATATAGATGATGTTTGGTCAAGTGTAGAGAAGAGAAACTAGTGTTTTGCCTGGCCATGAGTTCATAAAAATTATGGTAGTAACACCCTACAACAAAGATGGCTAGAGATGCCTTGGGAATAGTTTGATAGTTTTTCTACATCAAATAAGGTAACCTTAATTAATTGCATTTTTTGCTTTCTCCCTTAATGTTATCAATTCTAGGACTTTGCACCTAGTTTGATTGCTTTGTCTTCCTAGTGGAATGGTATATCCTTCCATTTGAGGCAATGTCCTTTACCATCGTAAATTACTAGGTTATATAACACATTAAGGAGTTGAAGAAACAACAACAAACTACTTCCTTAGATCTATAAACCTTGAGATGATAGAATGTGGTTTTGAGTTTAAAATACCCATGGTTGAATTCAACAATGCATCACAATAGAATGAATGTATACCTTGTTTTGTGCAAAACCTTTAGGAGGATGCAAAGGTTTCTAACAAAGATCATGGTCTTGGGAAGGGTGATTAGGAGAAATATAATTTGACCTTTCAATGTGCAATATCTAGGGTGGGGAGGTGTTGGAGAGTGGGGAACTAGGGACTATACCAACAATCATCATGTTGAATAGAGCATGAAGTGGGGAAGTCTTGGTTTTTTGGAAAAAAATCATTGTTAGAGGTGAGGGGATATTGTAAGGATGGTAAATATGGATGAAAATTATCATATTTGGATTCATAGAGAAAGGAAAGGTGCATATACTTACAGATATCCTCATTCCATACAATGGTATTGAATAAGAGATGAGAGAGTTGAGGTTTTGTGGATGAGTTGAAGTGATATTTTTAGTTATGTTTAGTGAGTGTGTGGTTTTTTTTGCTAGCATAATATGAGGTGAAAAGAACAAAATTAACATGGGAACTAATTACACAATGAGGAGGTTGCATACTTCATCTTGTCTAGTGTTCATATGAGTTTTTTTAGATGTGAACTTGGGAAATATTCTTGTCAAATTCATTGTTGTCAATGCATGGATATTGTTGTGGGAATATGACAAAAACAAAAAGGCATGGGCTCATCTCAAATATTGGGAATGAAAAGACTCATCTACAATTCACCATACTCCTATAGAAATGATCTCCACTTGCAATGGAAACTAGTAGCTTGAATAAATCCACTAGATTCCAAGAACACTAAAGATGTTTGATAGATTCCAAGGGTGATTGTGTCCAATAGATCAAAGAGTGTCCAAAATATCAATGAGTGTGAGCCAATGAGCAACCTGTGAGAGCTTGAAAGCCGCGGAATAAGTGAAACCCGTGATTTTGGTAGAATTCCCGGGAAACAGAGAGCTGTATTTTTTTTTAACTAGTAACAAGGCCGCGCACGCGTGTTAAAACATGTGCATGCGTGTTTTTCGTGCGTACACGTGAGGAGCATGCGTGCACCCAAACCCGCGCACGTGCCCTTGTACAACATATAAACCATTTATTCCCCAATGTTTACACCATTTAATGCCAAACCTTCCCCCCACTTTGAAAATATTTGCATAAATTGGACTCGGTGATTAAGTTTGAAGGGTGGGTCTTAATTTTTATTGGAAAGGCTTACTCTTTGACACATTTGATAATTTATGGTTGTCTATGCGCCTGGACCCAATTGACATTGTAAGGTGAGGATGTGCATGCATAATAATTCTTATTTATTACTATGCGATGAGAATTTAAAAGGAAGAGGATGTAAAGACGTGTTATTTTTATATGTATTTTGATGGCGAGTGTCGAAGAGAAACGTGGTGATAAACCACAATTCCTGAGCCAAAACTTGTTTTTTAAATTTTATTAATAAGCATTGTGGTACTTTGGTCCAAATGTTTTTTCTAACTCAATGTTTCTCCATATTGTTTGCCTACTGCCACCTCTCTATATCAATGCATAAAATCAACCTCTGCTTGGTTTGTGGTTATAGTTGCATGCCATTGAGTGTTGTTTAGAGTTTCTGTGAGTTTGTGACATTAATGCAATAAATGAAGTCTTGTAGAGGAGGATTCATCAAAGAGGCAAATTGAATTTCATTTTGACAAAACACATCTTTTGTAGAGATCGAATGGCATGAATGCATCCTCAGCCTACCATGCAAGACCGTGGATATGTTGAAAAGCATTGAACATCATCGAAGAATGAAAACCGGTTCCTCGAGATCTTATTGAAACATATTGAGCTCAATTGAATTCCACTTGGGCCTTAATTGAAAATTCTAGACCTCACGCGTCATCAATAACACATAGAATCCATGACACTATCCCTCTACAAGGAGCCTCCTCCTCCTCCTCCTCCTCCTCCTCCTCCTCCTCCTCCTCCTCATCATCATCATCATAATCATCTTCGTCATCATCAGCATCATCATCATCATCATCATCATCATCATCCTCGTCATCGTCATCATCCTTGTCATCATCATCATCATCATCGTTATCACTCACTTCCTCATCATCTTCCTCATCCTCCTCCTCCTCCTCGACATCATCTTGGTCATCATCTTCATCATCATTTTCATCATCAACATCGTCATCATCAGCATCATCATCATCCATCATCTTCTTCATCATCTTCATCATCATCATCATCTTCGTCATCATCATCATTATCAATGATGATGATGATGCAGATGAGTACGAAGATGAAGATGATGATGTTGATGATGACGAATATGATCACCATCATCATCCTCATCATGCTCCTCCTCCTCCTCATCATCATCATAATCATCTTCGTCGTCATCATCGTTATCCCCCACTTCCTTGTCATCATCCCCATCATCATCATCATCACCATCATCATCTTGGACATCATCTTCATCATCATCATCATTATCAACGTCATCATCATATTCATCATCGTCCATCATCTTCGTCATCATGATCATCATCATCTTCGTCATCATCATCACTATCAATGATGAAATCATCATCACTATCAATGATCAAATCATCATCATCATCTTCGTCATCATCATCATTAATGATGGATGATGGTGTAGATGAGTATGAAGATGAAGATGATGATGTTGATGATGACGAATATGATCACCATCATCATCCTCATCATCCTCCTCCTCATCATCATCATCATAATCATCTTCGTCATCATCATCCTCATCATCATCATCCTCGTCATCGTCATCATCCATATCATCATCATCGTTTCCATAGTCATCATCATCATTATCCCCCACTTCCTCATCATTATCCCCATCCTCATCATCATCACCATCATCATCTTGGCCATCATCTTCATCATTATCATCATCATCAACATCATCATCATCATCTTCATCATCATCCATCATCTTCGTCATCATCATCATTATCAATGATGACATCATCATCATCATCGTCGTCATCATCATCATTATCAATGATGATGATGATGAAGATGATGGATGATGATGCATATGAGTACGAAGATGAAGATGATGATGTTGATGATGACGAATATGATCAGCATCAGCATCCTCATCCTCCTCCTCCTCCTACTCATCATCATAATCATCTTCATCATCATCAACCTCATCATCATCATCCTCGTCATCGTCATCATCCACGTCATCATCATCATTTCCATAGTCATCATCATCGTTATCGCCCACTTCCTCGTCATCATCCCCATCCTCATCATCATCACCACCATCATCTTGGCCATCATCATCATCATCATCATCATCATCATCAATGTCATCATCATCATCAACGTCATCATCATCATCTTCATCATCATCCATCATCTTCGTCATCATCATCATTATCATCTTCGTCATCATCATCATTATCAATGATGACATCATCATCATCATCTTCGTCATCATCATCATTATCATTATCAATGATGATGATGATGAAGATGATGGATGGTGATGCAGATGAGTACGAAGATCAAGATGATGATGTTGATGATGACGAATATGATGATGATCACCCACTTGCTCATCATCATCCTCATCCTCATCCTTATCCCCATCATCATCATCACCATGATCATCATCATCACAATCTTGGTCATCGTCTTCATCATCAACATCATCATCATCGTCATCATCATCATCATCACCGACTTGCTCATCATCATCCTCATCTCCATCCCCGTCATCATCATCATCATCATCTTGGTCATCGTCTTCATCATTAACATCATCATCATCTTCATCGTCAACATCATCATCATCGTCATCATCATCATCATCATCATCTCCATCATCATCATCGTCGTCATCACACTGTTCCTCATCATCATTATCATCATCATCATCATCATCATCTTTTTCGTCATCATCATCATTATCAATCGTCATCATCATCGTCAACATCATCATCTTCAATCGTCATCATCATCGTCAACATCATCATCATCTTCTTCATCATCATCAATGATAATGATGATGATGACGAATATGATGATTATGAGGAGGATGATGAAGATGAGTACGAAGATGAAGATGATGATGCTGATGATGACGAATATGATCATCATCATCATCCTCATCATCATCGTCCTCGTCCTTGTCATCATCCATGTCATCATCATCATCTCCATTGTCATTGTCATAATCATCTTCATCATCATCAGCATCATCATCCTCATTCTCGTCATCAACATCATCGTCATCATCCCCATCATCCTCATCATCATCATCAACATCATCGTCATCATCCCCATCATCCTCATCATCATCATCCCCATCATCATCATCAACATCATCGTCATCATCCCCATCCTCCTCCTCATCATCATCATATAAATTTAATTTAATTCAATTTAAAACATTATTAATTATTAAAACATATATATTTTATAAAATTATTTAATCAATATGGAAAATTTCAAACTTTAGTAAAAACAACGCGCAGCGCCATTTCGCGTGTGCGTGCATTTGGACACGTACGCGTTCTTGGACGCGTGCGTGCCATTTTGTGCGTACGCACTTTTTAAATACACGCGCACGCGCAAGTTTAGTTTTTAAATTTTAGCGGGTAATTTGTTTCCCACCAATGTGGTGGATGACTTGGCTGCTATGGTTTTAGGTTCGGGTTGCCAAAATACATATAATAATATAAAAAAATACATCTTATAACAAAATACATCTTATTCTATAACTTCTTCTATTTCAAGCATGATTTTTCCTATGCTACACTTGTCCACTACAAATGAAATTGCACACACTTGTAGAACTATGTGTGCAGATTCCGAATATGTACTTTTTTTATTAAAACTATTATTTGTTCCTATTTTTTAGTTAATTTCAATTGCACTAACGTCAATCTTACACAAAGAGTAGGTTATTTCTTTTGTCTATAACTTTTTATTGGCTCACCTATTTTGAAAACGGAAAAGAACCCACACAAGTACACACAAAAACATACATCCTAAAAAAAATAAAATTGTTGATTGATTAGGTTAAGACCATGATATCGAGGGCTAACGCTGGGCCTCATCATTTTAGGGATAGGCTGACTTCCTTAATTAAAAAAAAAAAAAAAATTAACATAAATAAATATGGAAAAATAACGCCGCACTAGAACAGCCTGTTATCTACGACTATATATAATTTTTTTAACAAAAATCCACCATTTGAATACCGAACCAGAGGGCTAACGCAAACATATTCATTATATTTTCTTAAAAAAATAACATGCCAACCTTAGGAGAACCCCATTTTTTGGGAGTTATACTTAATTTCCATAAATAATATTTATATATTCTGGAAGGTAATCCAATTTTCTACGTTTGATCTTCTTGCACCATATTCCAAAAAGTTGTGTAGGTAGCTCTAATATTGCTTTTTGACGTTCAGATTTCTGTTTTTCCAGAAGTCCATTGCGACTAACGTGTCATGAGTGGCCACATTAGCTTGCACCAGCCCTTTAACTTCTACAATAGTTGAAGCTTGTTCAATAGACTTGCACGGATAGATTCTCCCATGGACCCTCCAAAAGGCCATGTAATTGGCCCTCATGTACAATATATATGCTACAATGGCTAGAAAATGACCATCACCATTCTTTGTGGGACGAAGGCCACCTGCCATCCGTGCAGCTCCTGTCATAATATTTCCAGCAGCTATATTCAATAAACTACCTCCTTGAGGGCCATATGGAGCGTCCTTCAACGACGGCTCAGGGACCAGAACTAATTCCGCTTCTGGAGGAAGCATCTTCTTTTTGTCATCCCTGAACTTCTTCCCTCTCTCTCTACTATGCCCACATGCAGAGAGAGCACAGAAGATGAGACTGACAACCCTGTCGATGCTCCTTCTCCCTTGGGCTACTCTGCAAGCCACCTAAAATCTCCCACCTTAAGAATTTTTCTCTTATTCAAACGTCGTTCCACCATTTCGTCCAATTCCCTGAACATCATAGCAAGGTGATCTTCATCCTTTTTTTTCCTGAAGAGAACGCAGATATCTCTGGTTAAATGGGAAGGATCTGAAGCTGCGCTGGGGTTTCACCTTTTTCTATTATCTGCACAAATTATTCTCTGTGCTGAGAAATATTACCGCATCTCTCTAGTCACCCAAGTTTGATCCCAAAGGGCCTTCAGGTGCACGCAGGGGGCTGAACTGCTCTTGTAGGAAGGCACCCTGAGGATCGACGGTGGGGAGAGGGCCTGCATGCAGCCCGCGTGGCTAGCATGCAGCCCAGGGCCGTTGTGATTCCCTTCCAACCGGGTGAATTAAATGAGATTAAGTGGAGAGAAAGAATCATTATAAGCGACAGTTGTCCCGCTGCATATCATTCCAGATGTGTTGATGTTTCAAAAGCCCATTTACCTGAAGGGGATTGGTATTGTCCCGAGTGTGTTGTGAAAGAAAGAAGCAAAGGACTTGAGGCATTGAGTGGTTTACAAGGAGCCGAGATATTGGGTTTTGATCCACATGGACGTGTATACTTCTCTGCCTGCGGTTACTTGTTAGTGTAAGTTAAACTTCTGATGGCTTGAATTACTGGTCTTCTGATACTTTTTTTGTATGCATATTTAACTGAGGTTCTTTATAATGATTATAATGCCTTTATATTATTAGACTGATTTTACTGAAGAAACTAATTGTATAAAAAGACATCATTCATACATGGTCCATTGATCAATTTCACGCATTTTTTGATATCGTGTTTGGGAATTTCTGCTGATTTAGATTTGTTTCAAGGGCCTTCAGTGGGACTGAACAATTCCGTGTTTCCCACCCCAGCTATAACGTCATCATCAGATAGAAGGCCCGCCTACCTCATCCCTATTGAAAAGAAAACCTGTGCACCGTCGACTGTATGTCTATTACTTAAAATCTTTTTGGTTGCATGAAATCATATTTTAGCTTTGAATCTATGTGTTGTGTCTATGCCTGGAGAATCGAGCTTCCCATCGCATTGTATTTCTTTGTTCAGTTCTTTTTTTATATATGTCGGTGTTGTGTTCTAGCGTGAGCTTTAAGTGCTCGGTTTGATTGGGTCATGGTTATTGCCGCCTAGAAACGCTGCACTGTTTACCTTATGTTGTATATTTTAAACCCGCGATCCATCTCTGAGATTGTTTCCTCCTTCCTTTTTTCATATACCTCTGTGTTGCGGTTTGACTCGGCGTCCATCTATGAGTTTTCCTGGTTTTTGTTGCTACTTGGGTATCCCTCGATCCCTACAGAGATCTGTTCTGTTTAGGTAAACCTCTGACGCAGCAGTAAGCCACCTAGAACGATGTCTGGAGTCTCCCATAGAGAACGTCGAGATAATTTTGCCATCTGCTCTTTTTATTATTTTATTTATTAATTCTGCCATCTGCTCTTTTTATTTTATTTATTGTATTCTATTTTATCACCTGATTTTTCTCTCTTTAAACCTTTAGAGCTCAGACCTGGGTAATAACTTATAAACTTCTTGACCGCCGACTGTTAGGCACACGCCGATTTTCCTCTCAAATCGTGTTCCCTTGATAGTAGGAAGTGGGCGTTTGAACTCCAGTTAATCATACTTTTTTTTATGTATGTAATCTCTATTACATTAGTCAAATATCTACCTTGGAATTATTCTTTTTCTTTTGTAAAGCGCTTAATAAGACATGAAATGAATTCTTGTTTTTATAAAATTTGAATACGGTCTAGATATTTCATAGGTATTGGATTTATGATTTTATCATAAGGACAACAAGAATATTGGATTGTATACCAGTGATATATATATATATATATATATATATATATATATATATATATATATATATATATATTATAAGGACAACAAGAATATTGGATTGTATACCAGTGATTGATATATATATATAGTTCTCGTGTATAGGATAAAATTATAAAGATGAAAGAAAAACGAATTTTAAATTATAATGATAGTAATACGAGTAGGTTATGAATACTTGGAATTAAGTCATGGTTATCTTTATCTTTATTCATTTTTTTAAAAGGATGGATATTATAGATATAGATATAGATTAATGCATGATGCATTTTTTTGTTAGGATTATGAAAGTAAATTAATGTGGGCTTAGAGAGAATTAAGTATTATAAGACTTCCATACAATTAAATAACTTCAAGGATGTATGAGATTATATTTTTGAAAATTAGTTTCATTAGTACGTCATTCATGTATCAAGAAAAAAAAGAGGATAGTATAAAGTCCAAGGATGTATGAGATTATATTTTTGAAAATTAGTTTTATTAGTACATCATTCATGTATCAAGAAAAATAAAGAGTAGAGTATAAAGTCTTATCTAGAAAAAATTACTTTAGTGGTCATGCACTTCAATAGAAGTATTATAATGGTATCCTTGTGTAGAAAAGTTGTATGGATCGAAAATTGTAATGATATCTTTGGTTAAAATATGTTATAAAGAGTTCCCTAGCTTCTTTATATAGGATGAAGTTATGTTTTCCTTACACATAAATAATTTTTTTTATGTTTCAAGAAATTTAGAAAATTGGGTATATGACAAGCACCACTTCAATTCTGCCCTAGGCTGAGCTTTAGATTCGGATCAGTGTTTTCAACTTTTCTTCTTATGAGGTCGGTCGGTAGTTATAGTGGTAGTTGCAGTTTGATTATAGGCCATTATTACTATCATTATTTAAATAAGTCATCTAATACATCTTATTTTTTTTATTTTTTTATAAATAAATTATATTTAGTTAAAAAATATCAATATAATAATAATAATTACCACATTTTAACTATTAATATAATAATAAATACCACATTATATGTTTCGTTCTTGAGTATTTAATGTTTAAAGTAAAATGGAACTAGTCCATGATTAGTTTTTGAACTTTTCTTGCGTGTTTCGATGGTTGAGTAGCTTTGCCAATTTGATTATAGGTTATTATTACTATCATTATTTAAATAAGTCATCTAATTCATCTAATTTTTTATTCTTTTATAAATAAATTATATTTAGTTAAAAAATATCAATGTAATAATAATAATTACCACATTTTAACTATTAATATAATAATAAATACCACATTATAAATATAATATAAGTTATAACTATTACAATTTACTATAGTAAGAAATTTACTTACAAGTATAGAGAAATTCATATACAGTGTTATCAAATATTTAGTAAGTAGAGATATTTTACTTACAAGTTGAGTGCGATTTATATTAAATATTATTTAGTATTTTCCAAAAATATTTTTAAAGAAATTCTATTGATATAAAATATTTTTTAAGATTTTTAATAATATTTAATAAATAAATAAAATTTTATAATTTATAAAATAAATTAAATTGATAATATCATTTTTAAATAAATTTAATAACATGTATTCTATTCTAAAACCCAAGGTTACTATTGTATTGAAAATGCATGTAAAGAGTGATGACCACTATACATACAAACAATGATCACAATTCATTTCATCTAGATTTCATTTCTTATTTGTAGAAATTTGAATATTGAGATTTGGTTTTTAAAGTAAACCATTTATCCATATTATAATAAAATAATATTAATCAAATTTCTATGATGATGAGCTTCATCACTATTTGGAAAGGTTTGGAAAGGTTGATGTCTAACAACCCTATTAGAGAACACCAAGTACAAGATGTTGTGACATGATTAGCAACATGATGTTTGATCACTTTGTTTGTTTCCCATCGCCCAAAGGTGTGAGAACAAATTGTCTCTTAGACGATGTTAACAATGTTTTTCAAGTGCCCATTTGAAGAGAAGGTTTTTAATGTATGTATTTATTTGATTTTTATTTTTCTTATTGGGTATTAGTATTACAGCTAAAATGACATATGCAGTGCCAATTTCATTTCATATTTTCAAAAAAGATGAGAAGATTGAATCCATGGAAATTGAAAACATTGTTATAACATGCCACAACACATCATTGTTCTCTGTTTGTTCAACAAACTCACCATTATTTTGAACTTTCTTAATGGTTTTTAGAACTTGAATAGAATCGGATTGCCTAAGACTTCTTAATGTAATATTATAGATAAATTATAAATAATAATGATAATTTTCAACATTAAGAATTTAAATTGCTTGTTTTAAATAAAGCTTAATATTTTGTAAATTTTTATAAATTATTTTTAATATTAATTGAGTTTAGTTTAAGTGGTTGTGAAATGAAGTGTTATCTAATCTATCCAGATTCTATTTCTATAAATATTCTTTTTTTACATATGAATTCAATTCTTTTACATATGATTTTAAATATATACAAAATCAAACACAATATAATTTAAAATAATTATTTTTTTAATGAATAATAACAATCCACCATTATATATAAATTCGATTATTTTATATTTGATTTCAAATAAAAAAAAAACATGTTGAAATATCAAATTGAAATCAATTTATAGATATCTAAAAACTCTTAACTATATTCTTCTTAACACACAATCTACATGCAATCAATTCTAAAATAACTACATATCAAATATGCATAAACGTCTTTAAGGCAATCAATTCTTAGCTATCCAAAAAAATTTAATATTCATAAGCTTATTCAAAGCAATCAATACTTAGCTCTACACATTTAAATGTGGATGGACTGCAATCAATTCTAAGATAACCACATATGAAATATAACATAAGCTTCTTTAAAGCAATCAATTCTTAATTATCCACACATTTGAAATGTACATGGACTGCAATCAATTTTAAAATAACCACATATCAAATATACATGTAAACTTCTTCAAGGAAATCAATTCTTAATTCTCCACACATTTCAAGCATGGGCTTCTACATGACAATCATCTATTGTAAGGTACACATCAAATGCATGGGCTACCCACAATTGAAACCTACATTACTTTCTAACAAGACATAAAGAAGCAACAAATTCCAAGGTACCACATATTGAAGACCCATGAAGATATCCAATAATGCAAATTCATTCGAGTCAGTTTTTTGAAATTGTAGTATTGTTTTAATCACTAAAAACCTATTAAACCTATCACATATAGAGACTCAAAAGATACGTTTAGAATACATATTCTTGTGAAACACCTTGTCAACAACTCGAACTTCACCTTGAAAAATCAATATGACCATGATGGGCATACCCAATGCAGAATATTCTAAGATTTTTTAATGAAAAAGATCAAAAGTATCATTGAATCCTTGAGTCTCCAACCCCCTCCTCTTTGATTAGCAACCTTGTTTTCTCATGTTATAATTTCATCTCCAAAATTTTGCTTTCATCATTATGCCTCATTTTTTGCATTGATCTCTCGATCCTTAATGATGTCCAAATTATGTATCCATAATGATGTCCAAATTGTGTTTTCAAAAACATTACCCAACCCATGGATCCCCCTTCCCCTTTGATCCATTGTATCAATTGTCCCTATTGTAATTTGATCTCTCAATCCCCTATTGTAAGTCATTTATTGACATCATTACACCCTCCTTGTCCACCTTGATTATCTAACCCATTTTTGCAAGCCATTTACCACCACCTCAACACTAGCACCAATGTTTTCATAAATATTACTTGCCCTTTGTTGTAAGTGGTAAACATCCACCATTATGTGGATGATCATGCGATTGGATCCCAACCTATAACAATAAAAATTCACAAAAAAATACTACTATATTTTCAACTTCATCACATCTACTTTTCTTCCCATTTTTTTTCTTTCAGCATTTTATTGCACATTTTGGGGTAACAACAAAACAACCATTATCTCACTGTGGGGTAGCCTCAAAATTTTCGTTATTACCCCCTTAGATTTCCTCTATATTTGGTTGACCTCGATGATGAGTGAAAAGTTCACTTGAAACACATTGGAGAAAAAATTCATTGTTTGATAATCCAAAAAGTTCATTTCATCGGTTGATATTTCATTTGGGTAACAAATATCTTACAGGTAGTTTTCCATCGGAGCTCGGGAAGCGAAGCAGGTTTGTGTCTCTGGATGTCTCAAACAACTCTCTTTCTAGCATCATTCCCTAAGAGATTGGAAACATGGTGAGTTTGACTAACCTATATCTTGGAACCAACAAGTTTTCGGGCATTTTTCCTGTAGAGATTGGTAATCTGGTAAATGTAAATAATTCTATACCTATACTTGTATATGGAGATTCCTAAATTTATTGCTACAACACATGGCATGAAAGCAAAATTTTGTTCACAAGTAGTTTCTGCAGTTTAGGAGTTATTATCATCATTGTTTTCATTGATATTATTGCAGAAATATTTTTTTAAATTGCTTATATATTCTAGATATAGTAGTAATCTATAGTGTTGAGATTACTACTACAGAGATTGTGAGAAAATCAATTGTATTTGGCTCATTGTGTTGATTAACTTAACATTATTTTTTGTTATGGGTTGAGTGCGTATGTCTTTGTAATCTGAGATTGTTACAAACTTTGCTCTTTTCCTACCAGTATCCTTCGCTGCCTATGCCTATGTTTTTGTTCCTTCTAACTTTCATCTTTTCCTGTCGGCGTTCATTTTTGCCCCCTCAAGGGGAAAATGCTAGTTAATATATACAATATGTCAATGGTTAAGGCATTGTTATTAAACCCACATATAGTAGAGATATTTATATAGGAGAGTTTATAAACAAAATTGGTTAATACATTATTATTAAACCCACATATAGTAGAGATATTTATATATCAAAGTTTATAAACAAAATTCATTAATACATTATTATTAAACCCACACACAACACAGATATTTAGATATTTAGATATTAAAGGATATAAACAAAGTTTGAACTAGTGAGAACTTGCAAAGTGGGAACATGTTTCAATTTTCAAAATTGTAGTTTAGCAAAATTTGGAATTGTTTATTGTAAATATTTGTTTTGGTAAAACTACAAAAGCTGTAGACATCTGCATTCTAAGCTATTGTTTGTTGTTCTAAAATGTCAAGATGTTTGTTAAAATAGTTTAATACAAATCCATTCAACTAAAGAGAACCTTTGAGAAATATAATTTCTTTCTTGACTGAAGAACATGGCTCCAATTTTATTAATATGTAACACATTCAACGAAGTAGATTATGTTCTACAATTTTTTTCAAAAGCAACATGTAGACTAGGCACATAGAGATATCCTAAAAGTGCACAATTCCCAAATAGGATTTTCACCTCCCCTCAATTGTTGCAAAATAGTTATGAGAAAATTCCATGATAGAATTTATTCTATAAAATTTTCTCACAAGAAAGATGGAAAATTGTTCATATTATCTGGATTAGTGTGACTCAACTTCTAGCTACAACAACCATGATTGGATGGGAGCAATTCAAACAAATTCCTTCACAAAAATGATTCAAACAAATTCCTTCACAGAAACGCTACTAAGAGATACATGTGTAGTTAAACTTTGCAAATTTTTGTTTAACCCACATTGATCAAAAGAAACAAAATTTATAATTCAATTACTAAGATATTAGACTTATGGACACATTGCCAAGGGGAAATCCAAATGTTTGTTTAACTCACATTCATCAAAGAATAAAAAACATATGGACACATTGCAAAGGGGCAATAGCTTGATTCGTGGTGTTTCACTCTCAACAAAAAAGCATGTAGCTGCTAACCAGCTCACAAACTAAATAATAATCTGAGTTAATATTACTTTCTTTATTCTACTAGATAGCAAGTTTTTTTGTTCATTCCTTTCCATCAATAGCGTGTAAAGAACCAAGTTGAATAAGGGCTTAAGTTCCAACCACCTTAGAAGACCAATAGATGGAAAGATCAATTACCTAAACCTTTTCTTTCTTTATTTATTCCTTGATCCAAAAAATAAGTAATCCTCAAGCCATCCAGACAAAACCAAAAATAAACAAATGTGGCTCAACATCTTTCCTGCAATGCACAAGTGCCATCATGTTGCTTGAGTTTAACAATATAAAAATCTAATTCCTTAAAGAGGTCTAAAACCTTACCTTTAGCCTCATTGTTGGTGCCCAGCCTAGCTTGTCCTTGATCAATGTATTATCATAATTCCGACCATGTACACTGTCTGGCCCAAGGATGTGGTGTACTAACAAGGTTTTGTTCTTAAAACTCAGCACAATCTCAACCATCTCATTCATTCTAACCATTTCGTCAATGTCAATATTCACTAGCTTTCTAAATTCTAATTTAGTCATTCTGAAAAAAGAACGTTAACCTTTGTAGAATAAATTAGATGAACATATTACTTCACTTTCAGATTTTTTCTAATGTTTAACACTATTCCAATACAATTCGAATATAGAAAAAAAAGATGGAATTCATATTATTTCTAATATTTAAACACCAACCCATAAGTTAATGTCATCAATTTTATTTTGCAAGGTATTTGATTTTAAACATGAACTATGCAAAATTTCATTTCCAAGGAAACAATTTTACAATCCAAAATAAATAAAAACATCAATTAAATATTATATATGGAAAATTTCATTACCAAAGAAACAATTTTACAATCTAAAATAAATAAAAGCATCAATTAAATATTATATAAGAGATCATAACCTTCATATGTTTTTATGTAAACTTGTCACTAAAATGTTTCATAACAATTTCTTTGCACATTAGATAGCCATCAACATGCGACTAAAATTTTAATTTGTAATACTTCAAAACCAATTTTTTCTTTCATAGAAACAAATTATATGGCCAAATCAAATTTAGACAAATACTTTCCTATGAGATAATTTTCTATTTCTGACAATATTCAACAAAAGTTTTCAACTTCACCTATGCTAAGGTGAGATTCTACATTAACCTTTTCGTTAAAAGATTGCAATAATATTTATGATATAATTATATATTAATAAATTTGTAATGATATAAAAAGAGTTTACAACTTTCTATTACTTTTCTTAAAATATATAGCTTTTTCTTTTCATTTTGAAAAACTGATCGTATATTTAAATTTCTATTAATTCAATTAAAATATATAGTTTTTTAAAATTAAAATATATAGTATTTTTTTTATTTTGAGAAACTTATTATACATTTAAATTTATATATATTTTTATATGATTATCTTCATTATTATTTAAATTTTTATATGATTATCTTCATTATTATTTAAATTTTTATATGATTATTTTCATTATTATTCCCTACCAAGGTAAGGATATACTTTTTATTCAAAAATCAAAGTTCTTTAACTTATATTAATTCTTAATTTTTGTTGCTATTTACTATAAAGTTTTCTAATGTTTGAAAATAATAAATATTAAATTGAATTTTTTAAAAATTAAAAATATATTTTCTAATTTTTGAAAAATAAAAATTAGATTTTGTATTGGTGAAGCACTGTTTGGATTTGACATAAATCCAGGAGGAAGTTCTTAATTTTTTGGAAAAAAAATTATCTAAAAAAAGAAAATATCTAGACTTTAACACGTCATCGTGTATAGTACAGAAACATTAAATAGTTTCTGTCTTTCTGGTCGACAATATATTTCTCTATCTTTTCCCTAGCAACCTACACAGAAATAAACTTCACAACACTGTATGCCCCTCGTTCAATAGGAAATAGCAGAGGGATGTATTTTGCGGTAACTTCAAACATGTTACCATAAACATTATACTGCACAAACCGGCCTCCATGACTAAGAATGTCGGGAATGTTGCCATGGGGACCGAAAGTAGGTTGGTTTGTCTCAGCCATTATTGGATTGTTAGACCGAAGGTTGTCTAATCCATTACTGGATTGTTAGACTGAACTACAACAACAGGCACCTTCGCTCCAAACCACATATCAAAATTTTAAAACCACAAATCAGAATTTTACTTGCCTGATTTCTAAATCACCAATCTTTCACAGAAATTTATAGAAGACTTACAAGCAAAATCTTAGTTCAAATTTCCCCAGCTAATTCCTACTCTCTTGGCAACTTCAATAACTTCCAACAGAAATAGTCCCATAAAGAACATTTTCCTACTACAGCCTCCTTGAATGGAAGATTCCACCACTGAATTCGCTACCCTTTGAACAATGGCCTTAAATGCATTGAAATTGGACCTCTTTCAACAGCTTTAGCTAAACTTCAAGCAAGAATGAAGACTGCAATAGCCATAAAGGCCACTTACACGAGATAATTCCACATTGAAATTGGACCTCTTTCAACAGCTTTAGCTAAACTTCAAGCAAGAATGAAGATTGCAATAACCATAAAGGCCACTTGTTAGGAACCCATGTCAACCCTTCTCTTTACTATGTTAGTATATTGTTGTTGGACGCATATGCTTTGTAAGTCGTCCCGTAGTATTTGTTGATTCATAGTTTATATTAGCCCATAGTATTGACCCATAGTATTGGACTCATATGCTTTGTAAGTCGTCCCATAGTATTATATGTCCAATGGTTTTGACCCATAGTATTGGGCATAGACTTAGTATATAAGTGTGTGTTGAGGTCATTGAAGGCACCGTGAAGTTAATTGTATTGAGCTTGCTCAAAGGAGGTTGCCCCCTCGAAGTGGCCCGTGATCAATATAAAAGTGATTCTGAGTTCTATTATTTCTGATATCTCGTGTATTTGCATTAATTAATTATTGCAGGTTCATCACATCTGGTATCAGAGCACTTTCTTGGGCTCGTTGGGTGGAATTTCTGCCAAATTTTTTTTTTTCCGCATCTATTGCAGGTTCGGTTTGGGAATAATCCCTATCCGCTTAACTGTGGGAAGTACTTGGGAATAAGCCCTAAAACTCATTGTGAGGAGTACCACAGGAACCCCGAAGTAGTTGGCCCATTGAGAGGACCTGCCAGCGAAAAGGGTAACGACCCCTACCTGATTGACTAGTTCCCACCCGTGAGGTAAACCAAGAGCTATCATTTGTGGAAAAGCAGTTATCAGTTTTACCTGAGCTGTGGAGTGAGGGGTACTGCCCCAATATGCAAGCCGTCAGACAGCATTGGTGGCCGAGTGAAACCCCTGAACTATTAGGAAGCCGCACATACCTGGGGTCCATATCTATTTTCAGCTGAACTGTTGTCGATCACTGCTGCGCCATTTCAGATCCAGCCGTTCAGATCCATTCTGAAATCCATTCCAGATCTAGTCATTTTCAATCCATTTGACGCCGTTTCAGATCCATCTATTTTCGCTCACTTCTGGGCCGTTGCAGATTTATCTGTTCCAGATCCCTTGTTTTCACTCTGTTTCCCTTGAAATTTTCGGGGAACCCCTGTCATCCCATTCTGCATATTTCATTCCTGAGGACCCTATCCCCAATTCCCCTTCCCAAATCCCGAAATCCCACATTTGTCTATTTTTAGGGTTTGCCATAACTTCCTCAGATTTCATCCAATCACCTTCAAATTTTACCACAAAGTTCCTTTCTGAATTCTGCTTCTTTGTCTTCCTCTGCCAAATTTTCCCATTCTTTCACCCCGCTTCTGAAATCCTCATTTTTGCTTCCTTGTCTCTTCGACAGTGTCCAAAACCTAGTCAAACCCCAATTACCCTTCAGATTTTTTCCCAAATCTAGATTTTCCTTTACTGAAGCAGTTTTTGTTTTTGTTTTTCTACCCAGTCAACCAAAAAAAAAAAAAAAACTCCTGGTTATGGTTGTCACCCACGCAGGAGCAAACACCATGGAGGAAGCACTTGCAACCATCCAAACCAAACTCCAAGATCTGGATGAAAAATTTCTCAGCCTCCATCTTAGCATTCAGCCATGAACAATAACCGACAGCCAAAATCTTTTGCAACCACTGGATTCTCTTCTTACAGCAATTTTCATGGGCCGAAGCTTGATTTTCCTCGCTTCAATGGTACTGATCCGACTGGATGGATATGCCGAGCAGAACAATATTTCAGTCTGCATAATACTTTTGATGTCTAGAAAGTTCCACTTGCATCCTTTCATTTGGAACAAGAAGCCCTTTAATGGTACCGTTGGTACATCAAAGCTCATCTCGAACCAAACTGGATATATTTTTGCCAACTCCTTTCGCCACGATTTGGTCCTAGTGCTTTTGATGAATTCACAGGAGCACTCACTAAACTTCACCAAATTGGCACAGTGCGAGAGTATCAGACAGAATTTGAGAAACTGGCCAATCACACAAAAGGATTGGCTAATGAATTCTACAGGAGTTGTTTTATCGGTGGTCTCAAGGATGAAATCCGCTCAGAGGTCAAAATGTTCTGTACCAACACAATGATGGAAGTCCTCGGGTTGGCTAGGTTGGCAGAGGACAAGATCGCAGCTCAACAACGCTCCAAACCCACGTTTGTTCCCTTCAGAAATATGGGTTCCCAACGACCTCCCATCACGCCTGCTCCTCAACCAACTCCTATCAAGCATTTGTCTGAAACAGAGATGCAGGCACGCCGAGAAAAAGAGCTTTGTTATAATTGTGATGAGAAATTCACTCGGGGACATAGATGTGTTCAACAAAAGCTCTATCTCTGGGATGTGGATTCTCCGCCTGCCTCAGAACTTGATGAAGAAGCTCCAGATACAGTAGATGATCTGGTCGACGTTCAACACCTGCCTGTTGACACCCCATCTCAGGACGACCCACCCGAGATCTCTCTCTATGCTGTAATCGGCGTCACCACTCCACAAACAATGCGAGTCAGGGGATACTTCAAGAAGCTCCCTCTTACCATACTCATTGATTCTGGTAGCACTCATAACTTCATTGACCCTCGGATTGCCAAACAGGCTGATTGTTTTGTCCATCCTTGCTCCAACTTTGAAGTCATGGTTGCCAATGGGGGCACCTTACCTTACAAGGGGAAGTGTCACAACGTGCGTATCTCTATGGAAGATTATAACCTGTGCTCTGATATGTTTTCCTTGTCCTTAGGCGGATGTGATGTGGTTTTGGGTGTTCAATGGTTACGCACACTTGGCCCCATCTTATGGGATTTTGAGGAACTTTGGATGCAGTTTTCAGTCAATGGGGCACAACACAAATTAATGGGCTTACAACCAGGGTCTCTCCGCATCATCAGTTCACATCGTCTGGAAAAAAACCTTAAGAATAATTCACATGGTGTCATCGCTCAGCTCCATTCCATTCAGATGCACCCATCAATGGTCTCCACTACTTCCTTGGATACATATGCAGGTGTCTTTGCTGAACCAATGAGCTTGCCACCTTCAAGAGACCTTTCCGGTAAGAATTTAGTCGCATCTACCTCTCAGCAGGAACTGATGGCTATTTTGCATGTAGTACAGAAGTGGCAGCCATACCTCTTAGGGAATTATTTTTGCATCAAGACTGATCTCCCGAGTCTGGAAAATTTTCTGGAACAATGGGTCTCCTACCCAACACACCTGAAATGGGTTATCCCTACGCGATCACTTACAAGAAGGGTAAGGACAATATAGTGGCAGATGCTCCTTCTCGCACAATTGATGACCTAGTTTCTCTTACAGCTCTTTCTCTGCTTGTTCCAAATTAGTTGCAATATGTTCAACAGGTCTATCTCTTCTATGAACTCCATGCTTCTTCATCAGCAGGGCACTCTGGGTTCTTCAAAATGTATGACCGAGAACAATGTAACTTCTTTTGGAAGGGACTAAAAAAGACAATTCAACAGATGGTGGCTGACTGTGATACTTTCCAGGTCAATAAGGGTGAAACGACACTCCTTTCGGGATTGCTCAAACCCTTGCCCATCCCTACACAGCTTTGGCCAACTATTTCTATGGATTTCCTAGCAGCGATCTTGTGGTACAATACCACATCTCAAAGGACACCATATGAACCAGTCTATGGACAGACACCGCCAGTTCTTCTTCCATACACCCTTAGTAGCTCCCCAGTTCAGGAAATTGACTCAGTTCTTCGCAACCGCGATCGGATTCTTCTCATTCTACAGGACAATCTTCACATGGCCAGAATTCACCGGAAACAACAAGCCGATCAGCACCGTTCTGAGCGCATTTTCCATGCAGCTGATAGGGTTCTTCTTCATCTACAGCCTTCCAAGCAATCCTCCCTGACACTCCAAAGGCGTCAGTGGCCCGCAATGCAACCCGAGGATGCTACCGGGGACTCACTCCTTTAGATTTTGCAGCAATTTCTCCAACCAAAGCTTTGAGTACAAAGCTTTTTCTAAGGGAGAGGGGATGTTAGGAACCCGTGTCAACCCTTCTCTTTACTATGTTAGTATATTGTTGTTGGACGCATATGCTTTGTAAGTCATCCTGTAGTATTTGTTGATTCATAGTTTATATTAGCCCATAGTATTGACCCATAGTATTGGACGCATATGCTTTGTAAGTCGTCCCATAGTATTATATGTCCCATGGTTTTGACCCATAGTATTGGGCATAGACTTAGTATATAAGTGTGTGTTGAGGTCATTGAAGGCACTATGAAATTAATTGTATTGAGCTTGCTCAAAGTAGGTTGCCACCTCAAAGTGGCCCATAATCAATATAAAAGTGATTCTGAGTTCTATTATTTCTGATATCTCGTGTATTTGCATTAATTAATTATTGCAGGTTCATCACACCGCTTACACGAGATAATTCCACAATTATGCTGCCAAAAACATAAAAATGTCTCTGAATTACTGTTTTTCCCACATAATTGATAAAACCGTAAAGATCGATTCATAGAGCCTTAAAACAAGGCCTTCAAATTTAAGGAAATTTTAAATTTTCTCTCAAATTAAAGCAAGTTATTCCCCATTCATACCCTGAAACTGTGAGGCTTTACCTCAGAAAGTCAAATGTGCAGAACTTCTGAATCTTTCCGCAACATTACCATTTCTTCAACAAAAATCAGTAAATGCCCTTAAAGTCCAGGATTTTCCATTGAATTTCTCTCACAAAAGATAAATTCATCGAGCAACCCACCATCAAATTTCTCTAAATTTTAAATTTTCAAGCACTTAAAGCAAGTTATTCCCAAAGCATTCCCGGAAACTGACAGGATCGACCTAAGAAGGACAACTGTGCGATGCTTCTCCCTCAAACCGAACATTGGATCTAGCTTCTGCTCTTGAGGTTGGATTAGATGGATCTCGAGCAAGTGGTGATTATGGAGATAGCCCATACAATCTGAGATCTGTATTGACTATTACTTTCCAATTCGCTTTTCAGAACCATGTATGGGACAATGTAGTGGGCCATGGCGCAGCCATGGCCCGCTAGTATATACGTCATGTCATAGCATCTGTGCAGAGGGTTTCTGTTGCACTAGCTCCTTCTCTACAAAGTCCTCACCTAGGACCAAGGACACCTCCTGGTACCCCAGAAGAAATTACGCTTACTTGTTGGATTTTTCATAGCTATATGTAAATAAGGGAACATGTGCAGTACACACAGTAACTTTTGTTTTGGAATTCCACGATTTTGATTTCAAGTATTAAGGGTATTCTAAAGTTATTGTCTATTGATTACAATTTTTTTTGTCAAGATGCATCTAAGAATAGAAATTCTTGGAAGTAATTCTTAAACCAATGAATCTGTGTTGAAACTCCTGGCACCATTCAGATGGAATCAAGTGTTGTTCTTGGAAGGTATGCATGGCATAAATAGGGAATACGATACTAAAAAATTGGATTGTTTCTCTCCCTTTTGCTGATTGATAAAACTAACTCTAAAGGTTGGATTTTTCCATCTAACGATCATGAGTTCAGGTCATGAGTTCAGTACCCATTGAACCTTAACATGCACAAATATTGTAGTCCACAACTCTTGAAGCCAATTACAAAATATACATGGCCAATGAGATCCGAAGCATGATTCACTTATCATGTTTCACTTTCTAATATTGTACTATACTTTTGACCTGCAAACGTTGCCAGTTTTCACATTTGCAAATCAAGCAGGTCTTGATATGCAAGAGACAACCTTGGTTGCCCTTCTTGAACTGGACGCACAGACCGTTCGAACATGGCCCATTGAATACAAAGGCCATGGAAATGAGAAGTCAAATTGATTTTTGGATTTTTCAATTGTCGTGTTTTACTATAAAACTTATAAAAAATTATCCTTAACAATGTTGATTTCCTTTTCCGTATAATATTAATTTTAATATTATCTCTATTCTCTCGAATGATTAAACAACTTGAATGATTAAACAAATACTTATACAAGATACTTACATGGAAATCTAAAGATGCTCATCTTATTTTTGTGCAAGTTCTTTATGAAAATGTCTGATATAGTCAAGTTTGAGAGTGCACAGTAGTGTCTCTTAAAAAATGAAGGGCTCATATGACAACCTCTTCTTCAGAAGGGACAATCCGACCACATGCAAAGTGCAAAGCTAAAAAGGCTTACATAATGGCACCACATTTATTATACTTTCACATGATGACAATAAAAATGTTGATTCATATCTATTTTCGAATCTCTAAATGCATGTAAGCGGAATCGTATCATGGTAAAACTATAATTTGTTATAACACTAGATAGATTAAACATCCTCAGGATACACTTACAAAATATTGGATTAAAATATCTATGGGTGGTTGTGGTTTTGTGTGTAGATATAATCTGTATGTGCAGCTAAACTTCACCAATTCAAGCACTCTTCTTCATCCACATTCTTCACACACTCCTTTTCATCGTATTTTTGCTCACCTCTTCTTCGTTATCAATTAACTGTAATACCTACCATTGATGAAGACAAAGTCAAGGCGAGAAAACTTCAAACAGAAAAATTGAAACACCATTTTTATTTTCAAAGATATAGAAAGTTAGAAACTCTTACAGATTAGCTAATAGTCAATTCATCTTCCGTATACGACTCAAAGGATCGCATGGAATTTCCCTTACTGCCTGCACACATATAAAATATAGAATATTGGATGTTAACAAGCCTTGCCTCGTAGATTTATTAGAATTTTTATTATGTCCCAGCCTAAATATTTCGACTGAAAATGAAGTTATAACATAATCCACATCCCAAATTTGCATATAATTGAGCCTTGCCTCTTTCAAGTGGACAGATTGCAATTCCAGTTGCCAAGATCAAGATGGCAAAATTCATGAAAAGCCACACTTTTGCAAGTCGTTTCGCTGAATTTCCACAATACATTTTCACCATTTCTTCCTAACACCATAATAACAAACTGTTCTTGCTAGTTACAGGATGAAGAAATGTGTATTAGCACACAATCTCTACCTATTGGTCTGATCTCAATTTCTCAAGGTACCCCATAAACGACACTTCTATCCAAACCCACTTAAGAGTTCGTCAATATCCCAACTTTTGAGAATTAGTCATTTGGAGTTGATTGCCAAACTAATGCAATTTGTTGGGATCTTGTGCTGATTCAGTGATTACACATGCAATTATATAGAATCTAAGAATTAATAAAGAAATACAGGAAGTCAAAACCTTTGGCATCAACAAGTACTTCTTTTATAGTCTAGAAGCGTAACAAGAATCCAATAAGAATTTCCATGTGGATGGTCCATCCATTACTTGCCAATTTGAAGAATAGAGTCGTAGGCATTAGTTACCAAAGCCACCACTTGAAAAATGGAAATTGCTTTCCAAATTGCAAAACTTATCGTCACAGTTGCACTTCTGAAGCTTCTCTCAGCGACTATGTTATTTTTGACATCAGTGAGTACATCATCCGAGCTTGCCGTGCTTTTTTACTTCTTACTAAAACTTTGTTCCATTTTGTTCTATTTTCTTTTTAAAACAATGAATGGGGATCTTATCAAGAAGTAGTTATTCTATTCTTATTTTTAAAACAATGAATAAGGATCTTATCAAAAAGTAATTAAGTAGATTGTCTTATCAGAACTAATATGAATGATGATCTTATCAAGAGTGGCAGGTGTAGAATAGCTTTGACTAAAGAGTAACTTTTAACTTTTAACGTTGTGTAGTCCGTCCATTTTATCAACTTGTTAATTTGGAGTTAACTGGATAATTATCTAATCTTTAAATCTGAATCAATGACATAAGTGATTAGAAGGACCTAGATTATTTGACTACTTTGAGTGAAATTCATTATGAGGTAGAACTCAACTTTGAAGGACCTAGATTATGTGTAGAGTGTACAGATCTCAACATTGACCGAGATTGTCCTTACATACGTAGGGGGCAGTGTGAGCAAAGTAGTGATAGGTGTCGATTCATACTACTACATTTTATTGTTATATTAGTTCTAAAAAAGATCGATTGTCCTGTGCCAATATGCCAACCAGCCATAGTGGTTTGAAAGTACTATAGTATTTTAAAAAGCTAACATCTTGGTCAATTGGATTGGTTCACAATCCATATTAACATCCCACTCTTCACTGTTATGGCATGGCCAGTTATATATGCCAATGTTATGTGTTTCCCCTGCACCTTTTAATTTATAATATACTTGGAAGAAAAAGTATTATCCTTGAAATAGGCATGGATTAAAGGGCACGAGATATATTATTCACAACTTTTATCTGGTTATTTGATAATAAAAAAATTAAATGAATAAAAATTGTGTACAAATAGAACAACATTCAAATTCAGACTTTTTTTAATTGCAAAGGTTTAGACATGGGAAATTATATGTATATATTATTATTCCCTGCCAAGGAAGGGATATACTTTTCATTCATAAGTCAAAGATTTTTTACTTGTATTAGTTTTAATTTGAAACAAAATTTGTTATTATTTTTGTAATGTTTTGAATATTTTTAATATTAAACATAATGTTGTGAATTTAAATAAAAATAATTTTTAATAATTTTTAAAATATGAAATTTTGATTTTTTGATTGGATAAGGACAAATCGGATGGGACATAAATCCCTGCAGGAATAATTTTTATTTTCATAATTTAAAAATAAATATAATTAATTTTTAAAACAAAAAACCCAAAAAAATTACATGTGTCTTGTCTAGTCACCATGTGATCATGTAGTCATGTCATTCAGTCTCATTTCATTACCCCGGGCTTTACCCTGGCATCCAAAGTCGAAATATTTCAAGCCAAAGTGCTCTCGGTTTCTTCCATCACAGAAATTCCGCTACCACTTCTATACAACTCTCGTGTTCTTGCAAGAACAGTACCGCGCGACGTGAAGGTGGAAAACATAATTCCTTACTCGTCTATTCAGAACAACGAATTTCGCCTTCCGAGTCTCCAAACCAACAAAAAACTTGGAAGTCGGACTTTGGACAATTTTTTTTGTATTCAAAGGAATTGTTGTTTGCTGACTCCTGACTCCGTATTTAATGCTCATAACTACAATGAAGAACAGGTTGTTGCTTCTTCTTGTATTGCTGTGGATGTGACCCCTTCCTTCTTTTTAGGTTCTTCTAATTCGGAATAATATTAGACTAATTTGTTTCTTACCGTGGTAAGCGATGATTTACAGGTCAATTCTGGCGCTGTGCAGCCCTCGATCCTTGCTAATTCTTGATATTCATTAATTGTTGAATTTGAAGAGAAATTTTGGTCATGGAGTGATTATGCTTCTGCCAATGGTTCCAATGGCCTATCGGAGCTTCCGTTTAGTATAACTGATCTGGCATGCCAAGAATTTACAACATCCCATCGTGATAATGAATCCTTTTCGTACTATTTACAGCTAACGTTAGTTATTGAAATTTATGTTTCCGTTAATAAATTCTCTTGTCGACACTAAAAAACGAGATTGGAAACTCGTAAAGCTTAAATCATTGATCATTAGGATTTATTTTCATTTATTTTGAAAAACATTAAAATAACTAGCAAATCAAGTTGTTCATTGATCTCTTGCTAGTCTCATATTCATCTTTGGGGAAGATTAAATTATTATTATTTTTAAAGGATATTTGTAATTAGTTTGCAATGAAACAAGATGTGAAAAGCCAAGACTCTTTATAGGTTTTAAATTTCAATTCATAATGCTTTTGTTTTTCTGATCTGCAGGACTATATGTGCACTGAGGATGAAGACGAGGATACATTTCAGAAATTTAAAGCAAGAGAGTGTAAGAAACCTCCGTTGCAAAGTCATCTGTTGGAGTATATTGATACTCAGTTGACCGACGCCATAGGAAAACAACATCTTTTGATGGTTAACGTTAACTGGATTATGGAGGCAAGAATTTTGCACAATTTAAATTGAATTGGAATTTTGAAAAAGTTCGTGGATGTTTCTGCAATAATTAATTCGTAACTTCTGTTGTGGCGCAGTACACAACCTCGTATCAGCTTCAGTGAGAAACAATCTTCTTTACTGGACACATTCTTGTCTAAAGGGAACTTTACAAATGATACTCATAAACAGGTCCTGGGATATACTCATATGCAGGTCCTCCGAATCATTTTCGTCTAAGGGGAGCTTCGTCCAGGCAGTGGATAAGAAAGGGCTCACAGATGGAGCAACAGAATTCTTGAGTCCTCAGTCGACTGGAATATTTTCCCAGTGGAAATATCCAGGTCGAGTAACAGATACTGAGAGCGAGCAATGGGGGGCCTTAACAGGTAGTGTCGGGGTTTCCGTCTGAGTTTCCCGTCTGTTGTCATCGACAAAGTCGGGCGTGAGTATGGTCTTGATGAAGTTTTCTTCCTCAGGGCTCCAAATTGTTATTGTATCAAACTGCAGATTCCTATTGTAACATCCCCAATTTTCACAAGAATTTAAAATTTTGTAAGTAACCTTAAAAGCTTATATTTGTTATGCGGAAGTATCATTAATGATAATTTACCTCATTTAATAACGGACTGATTATGCATTATGATGACACATTCTTCAATTAGTTGTCAATGTTAAAATTTCGTTACGTCAATTACATGCTATGTTATATTTTGTTGTAAATGTTTTTACTGCATGCACATGATTAAATGTATGTATTTATGTCGTCACATCCTGCCGGATGATTTAAATCCTCTCTTTGTTATCCGAAAATCATGGTTACTTATTTTACGTGCATGCATTGTTATTTAACTTACTATGGTACTGTTTTGTTCATAAATACTAACTGTTTGATTTTCCATTTTGATGAAGGGGTCCTCTGGGCACCCCGAGGCTTACTTAGCTATTTATAGCTAACGCTCTTAAAATTATGTCATAGATCACAGGTAAGAGTGAGATTCCTAACCAAAGCATTATCGATGTATGTCAAAATTGAACTTTGTTATACTTCATTTAGCCTCCGATATTAATTACAAAAGTATAGTGCACTTATTTTGTACAAGGGTAAGACCTACCCTAGCTATGATCACTAATTTAAGGATTTTTGTTCATTACGATGTCATATATATATATATATATATTTGAGCTGCATACATTCTACATAGCTTACTATTGTCCTATGTAATCACTATGATTCTCATAGAGTTTAAACTTCACATTTCAATTCCATTCTTATACAATATGGTTTTATTTGTATTAATGTCAAAGCTTAAATGTATTTGATTATCAAACTATAGTTTTTATGCATGTATATTTAACATGGAAATACTATGATCAACATTTTCCAACCTACCAAATGAAAGTTTGTAGGATTATGAAAGCATGATTTAATATAACAATGTTATGACCACGATTTGCAAGCTTGCAAAGTGCAAGGTTCTGTATCACAACCTACTATATACTATAGGAAAAACCATATACGTTGAACTATATGATAAAAACCATATGCATATATACTATATGAAATATGCACAGCGTAACCCACGTATTGACCTAAGTGGAACTCTGCGTTGGCAGGGTACTAAGCTCGATAGTTGTGTAACATAAATACCTTTTAATGCAGTTTAGTGGAATACTTGCTGGCAGACCCCATGGCACTCCCTCCATCGTTTGAACACATGAAGGCTTTGTTGTTAGGGACAAAACCTAACTGTGAGTTGATAGTCTATCAACACTCATAATATCATTTAATTTTGCAAAAATGTTGGGAGAGGCCGACAGGCTCTCGAAGAAATAGGTAAATGGACATTGTTTTGTAATTTCTCTCAGGGATTTGATGGTGGGTTCACTAAATACAGTCTCGAAGTTCGGTTGAAGGCACGACCATGGTAAGCTAACTACATGCAGTACTGTGTAACTTGTTAATAATTCTTTTTATCCATTCTTTAAATATTATTACTAAAGCCTATTTCTTGTTGTGTTCTTTGGAGTGACAGGGTTACAACCTCGACTGGTTGCTACTAAACATCTGTGCAACTTCTCTATCATGGCTTCAAAATAAGGCACTGATAAGCCTCGGCGATTCTTTAGCAACCCTGAGTAGTGACTATGTTATGCAATGATGATGAAAGGCAAAGAAGTTGGACAATAATCTAATGTTGAGATGAAGGTTGCATCGATATTGACCTAAGCAGTTTTCTCTTAATACTTAGAAGCCGAATGCCATTTTGTATCAATGAGGGTTGAACCCTTGAGCCGTGGCTCATGTCAGTTTCTCAATGCTTTCCTTAGTTACCATTCTTTAAGTAAATTTTAAGGATTAATAAAATGGTTTTTTTTGGATTACAATTTATAGTTTGTTCTACTGTTACGAAATTCTCTCAGCATTCTCGTATTTGAAATGGATAGGTTTGATAAAGTTATCGATGATATTAAAATTCAGTGATTAAATATAATACGGGTTGATACCCTAACCCTGAACAACATGTATTCAATTTGTGTTTTGGTAATTAATGTGAGTTTATAGGATTTGAACCCCAGTTCTTTTTTGTGAGCATTTTCTTTTAAAAATTGTTATAAAAGAATGTTTTAAAGCCCGAGTCTGGGCATGATGATGTTCGAGCTATGCTTCGGCCTTCTCGTTGTTTGATAAGGAAAGTTCACTGTCGTTGTTTTAATTTGTAAAAGCCCTTTCGGCTATAAAGAAAGTTGTTGGGTGGAAACTGTAAGTGTTAAAATGTTGATGATTTAGTAGTTAGTTACTAGGGGTTTCAAACCCTATTCTTATTTACGAATTTAAGTTGTAATGTGAGAATTTATAAATCCAAACAACAGGTTTGGGTGAGTCGAGACTCGAACCCAAAACCTCTGCATAATTGGTTAAGTTATTACTATATATATATATATATATATTTAAGGAGATGATACAGGGTACCTTTACCGATCTTCTAGCCCTGTACCAAGATGTGAAGCCTGCACCAATTCGATTTATGTTAATTAAATTTGTACTGACCCATTGGGTAATCCCTTGGGTTCTCGAACTCGAGATTGTAATGTTTACAGTGATGCTGCTTGTATAAATTGCTTGCATAAATTAATAGTTGAAATAATAGTGTAATTCTCCAGAAACGTATTCGACTTAACACGTTTTATGTTTAACGAATAGTTCTTTTGTGAGATAAAATGGGATGGATAATTATAGTGAATCATTACAAGATACTTATTGTGTGATAAAGAATAGATACATGTTAATAGATGCTTTCGCATATTATACTTCCAAATTTGTTTTGGTTATACAAATATCTTGTATCATGAATTTTCAATACTATTAGGGTTTTGCAATATATATATCTATATTGTTTATAATATTAAAGGTTCGTTTTTTTTTTAGAAGCTTTCTGCAATCAATAAAAGTTATTTGATTACTAGTATAAAAGAATAATGCTATGTTTTATCTTAGGTTTTATTATGAGTAAGAGATTGATTAGCAGATTGTTTCTTCTGTACTAAGCCATGTGATACTATGTAGTGCTAACTATATGAGATAATACTGAAATTTGACCTAGTTTATAATATTTAAAAAGCAGGTTTTACATCATGCTTTCGTAAACAAGTAAGTATAAATCCTGTTCTTAGAGACAATTATACAAATGTAAAATATGCATTGACAGTTCTGTTGCTAAGCTCTGCACAAAAAAATCTAGGTTTTTAAATTAGGGTTCTGTAATGTTTTACTGAAATTAACACAGAAATGTTATACGGAATTGAAACAGATTTTATCTATGATATTCATTCGTTCGAATCTATATATAATTTTGACTTCTTATGTACTAGAGTATGGCACTTAAAGTGTGTGGAAAAATACAGAGAAGTATTTCTATTCTATCTTTCATCATTTAAATTTGGAATTTAACTATCCATTCAACATTTAAAACTAGCATATGAATGGGTTTTCAGAATAGGTAAATAACAATAAAACATTTAAATCAGTTAATGAATATCTAAGATTTAATAGAAACTGATAACATATTTACATTTATTTCTTTAGTATTGCAATTTGATAGAAAGTAAATAAGATAGCACAAATAGAACATGGTAACTGTAGAAGAGACAAATAGCCAAAGGAGCCCGTTCCACCCAACCTTTTCCTAAAGACAGGCAAGTTACATGCCTTAGGACACTCGAGCTTGTTCACTGAACCACCAGGATGAAGATACTATGTGGAGTATGGAATAAATTCCTCTGCAATTCAGCAGGAGTACATAGCAGTAATACTCCTGCCTTTAGCAATATTGAACTCAACAATGTGGCTGCACTAGTTCAGAATGCAGTCTTAACTCACTCAATCACTTACTAGCCTTCCCCTCATCGAATATATTGTGCTCTCTTGTCTTTCTCTTTTCAGAAATTTTCACAAGGTGAGAAATGAATAGCCTCGTGCTGAATTCGATGGGTAGATAAAGCATGGCTAGGTCTTTGGTCAGTTTTCTTTAGTTAATGAGCCACCTGCTCAGTTCCACTTTCTTGGGGAACATGACCATAAAAATAGGGAATTTGCCCCGTGCAACATCTAGAAGTGATTTGAGGATGCTGCCAAGTGTCAGGTTTCTCTCCACCCCAGTCCATTCCTCCTAGTGGGTCAGTGAACACTCATTCAACAATCTCCCTTGGATATTTGTCTCCTCTTTTATTTATTAATAATAAAATATTCGGAGGAATTAATTACATTCATCCTTGACCCCACTTGGTCAATAATCATAAAACTTTACAATAACATAAAACATAATTTTTTTCTGACAACATAAAATGTTCAGAATTTGGGTATGTGACACCTGTGAAGAAGGAGGAGGATTCGAAATCGTCAAGTAAATGGCACCGGATTCGATCCAAGACACTCGATTCTGTATATTTTAATTCTTGATTATCGTAGTTCAATGCCATTTTGTGGAAGTGATTAAACCACAATCTCTTGACCTGTTTGTCAAAATTTTGTTCGGTATTTATAAGATATTTTTGGTAGTTGTTTTTTGGACAAAAAAATGGTCAAAGGAAATTGCTACAGGTGTGGTTGAAACTTCCTACTCGAGTCATTTCTTTGAAAGCTAGTGTCTTATTTTTGTGGTTAGTAGGCCATAGTCAGGCTATTATTCAATTTATGAAAGCTACTTTCGAGATGAACCTGTCCCACAGATATCTATGGCCATTCGAGGTTTTCCTAGCTTGTTTGTTGTATCATCAAGGATCAAATTTAACCTTTTTAATAGATAAAGCAGACATGCAGGGAGACAATCCACCAAGAAGGAAGTTATTTATTGCTAAAATTCTATGAACGCTTGTAATTTTCCAGATAAATTATTGTACGCCATGTCTATGAGGACCAAAGGAAAGCAAGGAATTCCTCCATACAAATTGTTCCGTCCAATAACAAGTTTGTCAAATTCATGCACTCTCGAAACATGTCATGTATACTACCTGTAGACTAACAACTCATACAATGTTCTATTTACAGGTATTACTTGAAGGTTTTAGGAGGAGACACAGAGGTTAAGAAGATGACCAAATATTTAGCGTGCTTATAATTGGTAGATCCTGCGCTTTTGGCCGTGAGAATATATTCTCACTACATTTTGAAACCATTTTTATTAGATAGTGCTAAAATTTTGACATCATTATTTTCATATAATTTAAAACTATAAGAATATATATATATATATTAAACTAGAATATATAAATGATACTTATATAAATATTACATTAAAGTTAATATAAATTTAGTTTAAAAAAAGATTTATTTATAAGAGAAAAATCATTTTTGTTTTTCATTTCAATCTTTTAAGAATTATAACAAAAATTAAAATACAAATAATTTGTGTTGTTAAACCTATATTCAATTCCATTCTCGCTAATATTTCATATTGCTAACCTTTTCGCATGAAAATAAATCTTAAGTTAATATAAATGTACACGTGGCCACCAAGTTTTAGTTTAGAATACTAAGTAGTTGGAATCTACAATTCCACAAATTATTTTAGAAATATCCTAAAATGACCTACTATAATCGTTGTAAACATTTGAGACACGTGAAACTCTCTCTCACTCATGTTTTTTCTTGCAGTTTGGCATGTTTTTCCATGGCTTTGAAGGCAATTGTGCAAAAGTCTAACTTCTTTTTTTCTTTTGGTTTTTTGTTACAGATATATAATAAACATAAAACTAATTTCTTGAATCCACTCCACCAACATAATTCAAGTGAATGACATATTGATTGTCAACCAAAAACATGTGCTTGTGTGCATCACTAATTGGATAGTTGGGGGCTTGAACTCTTTTCATGGCAATTAAGTTGTATACCCTTTGTTTGTAGCAAAATCAAACCACTTGCATTCTCTCCAATTCAAGTTGATCTTGCTTATGAGGGGAGTTTTCTTAATACATGGGTTTGTGAAATAGGGAGATGGACTTAAACACTTGAGTTAGAGGAGTTAGGTTTCGTTTCACATAACCTAATTAAGGAAAGCTTAGTAATCACCTGAATGATGACAAGGACATACTTTCCATTCAAAAGTCAAAGTCTTTTGACTTCTATTAATTCTTAATTTTTTATTATGTTTTTGTTATGTTTTGTAATGTTTACAAAAAATATATTATTAATCTGAATTTATGAAAATTTAAAAATACATTTTCTATTTTTTCAAAAAAGAAAATCATATTTTTCTATTGGTTAAGTACACTTCGGATTTGACATAAATCCCTGGAGGAGGGTATTTATTTTTTAAATATAAAAATTATTTAAAAAAAAATTAAAAAATTTACACATAATCACATAGTACAGAAATATTAAATAAAATTGTTGGCCCACTGGGTACATTGGACCTAACTTTAAGGAAAAGCCCCATGTTTTTTTTATGTTGGCAAGCTTGGAGACATGCCCATCTCAATAGGAATGGTGCTTGACAGATGTTTCTTGTGGAGGAAGAGCGAGTCGAGTGAAGTCAGATTTCCTAGCTCCGCCGGAATCGAACCAGTGAGACTGCAGTCCGACATGTCGAGTCGGATGAGCTTCATTAAGTTTCCGAGCTGCGGGGGGATCCCACCTGTATAAATGTTGAAGTGGCCAATGTAGAGGTATTACAGGCCGGTGAGTTTGCCGAGATCCAGCAACAAGTTTCCAATGAACCTGTCTCCGTTGAGTCCCAGGTAGCGGAGGCTCATCATGTTTTCGTAGGATGCGGGGACCGAACCGATGAAGTAGTTTCGGCCGAGGTGGATGTATCAGAGCAGAGCTAGTGTCACGACTTCGAGAGGCAGTGATCTAGCAATGACAAGGATGCCAAATATTTGGTTGTGTTCTCAACCTATGCGTATCCTCCTACAAACTAATGTTCTATTTAAAATTTTTGAGATGTGAATATATTGTGCAAGAATTACCAAAGAAAGGTAGTGGTAGTAAGTGAGGAGCATCGGTAATCCAAAACTTTAAGGACAATCCATTCCATTGCAACAACTTCTTGTCGCTTAAATACGTTATTTTTGACTTTAAAATGTTTCCTGCATGATACTAGAGACGAAATACTCAAATTAATATATGTTTCATTTTCTAAGAATTCTGGAGCAGTGCAAATCAAGCGAGGAAGCACTTTTGGCAGATCAATTTATCTTCACCTACATAAACTCTTTGGGCAAACCAATGATATGGTTGGATGCACCATACAAGATTCTATAGATCCATACTCTCAAAATATTTTAAGACATAAACAACAGGAAATGGTGGGTAGTTTACTAAGGTCGATTAGCCAGGTTTACCAGTAATTTTATTCTTAGACAAGTTTTGCATTTTCCTGGATTTGGAACAATCTGTCTAAAAAACTATTTTGGCAGACCCATAACTTCCTCCTCAGACACTCTCAAGACAAATATGATACCATGGTTAGGTAGAAAATCCACAAGCTACAGCATGACCATATGGTGCAGGCATTTTCCTAAGGCCACTTAGGCAGTTTTACTACCCTGGTGAAAAAACAACCTAAAACCCTGTTTTGGTAGGCCTTTATCTTTGTCATCAAAAACCCTCTTTAAGAACAGATACCATGGTAAGATAGCCTCTTCAACAAGCTATAGCATGATAGTTTCAGATAATTTTTATCATTCATCTATGAGGTACGGTGGGCATTTTCCCAAGGCCACTTGGACCAATTTTCCAACACATCCATTTTCAAGATATTCTCCAAAGTTTATCCTGATCCCCTATTTTTGCAGACTTATAAATTTCTCCTCGGAAATGATTAAAGAAAACTGACACCATGACTAGATAGCCACTTCAACAAGCTATATCCTAATATGATGGTGCAGGAGTTTTCTTCAAACCATGAATTATGGCGGGCATTCTCTTAGAGAATTTTTGACTAATTTTTCCATACTTTGTCATTTTCCAAAGTTTCACAAACTTGCCATACTTTTCCAGAATGATGCCAGATTGCAACAATGAGTTCATGATAGCACCAGAACACCATCATGTGTCTTTAGATCCTCATCACACATGCCACATCATCATACTTTCCATGTCATCACTTCCTTTGTCCTTCCTTTGTCTTTCACTGAGTTTACACTTCCATCATGTCTTTGGTTATTCCTTTGTCATTACTAAACTCCTTTGACATCAATGACAATGACATTCAACAAAGGGTTGCAAGTAAGGAAACAGTATTTTGGGGATTCTATTTTTTTCGGAGTTGGAGGACAATAGTCAAAGCTATTACTGCAGTGACTTCTAGTGAAATCCATGGCGTCTAAGTCCATGGTCATGGAGATGCAGGCTAAGAAACGTATCCTCTTTTTAACAGGAAAATTTAGCTTGGATTTGGTTTTACTGTAGAATGGATTTTCTATGACAAAAAGGCTAAGGGTGAGTTTGGAGATGACCCTATGTGCCCGCGCATCTTTCGCATTAGTGTTGCTCCAGGTAGTGAATGCCTCATATCTCTTTATCAGAGGCGCAGCCTGATAATTAGATTAGATCCACTGTGAAAATGTAATGTTGCATTTCAGGGTTGAGGATTCGACTTCACAGATCCTACCCACGAATTTCAAAATCTTTTTCATTGAAACAAAAGTCCAATTGTTTCCAAGCATGATTTAGAAGCCATCAGAAATGTATTAAAGATTTTAGTTCTAATATAAAAAATAATTGTTGGATATGTCATTTATATGATCGGATGGTTTATTTATTTGTATGAAAGAAAAGACATTTGAAACACACGTCTTTTGCAAGTTATACTATCGAGCATTTTTTTCCGGCCATTTGCTTACTTAATTGCAAGCGTTTCAAAGTGCTTAAACCACTTCAACTCCTATAAGGACTAGTCTTTAAAAACTAAGTGCGGATAGAATGCATGACCTGGGTTCGTGGAAAAGTGTTTGGGGGATATTTTTTTGGGGGGTGAGGGCTTGGTTTTGGGGTCTTCATTTACTGGTTTGGTATGTTGCTGAAGTTTTTTTGTTCAGTGGAGGAGCTTCGATTTTACCGTAAAGAGGATAGGGAGACATGTTTTGATTTTGACTAAGTTGGCTGATCTTCGGCTCATTTGTGTCACATTTTGAATAAGTTTCTCAAGAGTGTCCATGAGTTCGTCGATGTGGGGAAATATTGTAATTTTACCTTCCAAAAAATGGAAAACTAACCAATCCTCTTTGATCATAAGTCTAAATAATTCTAACAACAAACTCTTATGTTCTTTTATCTCTCGTAGTCTAAAACGACTTCTAACAAAAATATCTCTTATGTTCTTTTAATAAAAAGATCTCTTCACAAGTTCAATTACTCTGATACTTATTAGCGGTCATTTTTTAATTTGATGAAACGGTTAATGTAACGTTTAATTCATCAAAACCAAATATTTTGAAGGCATATAATAAATCAACAATTTTATGAATTAGTCAAATTAATTATTTATTTCATTATACAACAATTTTTATGTTTTTTAATATAAATATCTCTTATATTCTTTTAATAAAAATATATCTTACAAGATCAATAACTCATGATATTGAAAATAAACACTCATTTTTTAAATTGAGGAAATGGTTATTGTAATGATTAATTCATTAGAACATAATAAAAATATATCTTTGACAAGTTCATTGTATAATAAGTCATTGAAAACACTGAATCAGAAAAAGCTTTATGAACAATATAAGCACGTTCTAAAATAACATGTTTATTTGTTTCTATAATTAAACATAATAGAACAAGCAAATTTTACTAATGTAACGTTTCAAGTTACATAACTAAATAGTCATATTTGAGCTCGATAAAAACTCAATCAACCATATAACACATATTAAATACAAATTTAATAAACTATATGACACACTTTAACATAGATTTATTTATAAACTATATCACTATATGGTTACTTTACAAGTATATACATTTTAAATACAAACTAAAAACTCATATAACACATTTCAATATTTATTTTTAGTATCAAAACTCCCATTATTAAGGACCATGTCACCTTAGTTTCAATTTCATTCATACACTCATTTTCTATGTTTGTTGAGTTTCAATTTCAACTATACACTCATTGTCAGTCACTTATTTGATTGTGATATGTTACATGGTCGTAATAGTAGTGTTTTACAAAGGTGGCTTAATCTCATCACTTTTTGTACTCTTATAACATTGGCAGGGAATTAGCTACATTGTAGCTTTCTCTCTTGTTATTCCCTGGCAAGGCAGGGACATAGTTTTCATTCAAAAGTCAAAGCTTTTTTACTTGTATTAGTTTTAATTTGAAACAAAATTTGTTATTATTTTTGTAATGTTTTGAATATTTTGAATATTAAACATAATATTGTGAAAAATAAAAATAATTTTAATAATTTTTAAAATATGAAACTTTGATTTTTTGATTGGATAAGGACAACTCCGATGGGACATAAATCCCTGCAGGAATAATTTTTATTTTCATAATTTAAAAATAAATATAATTAATTTTTAAAACAAAAAACCAAAAAAATGACATGTGTCTTGTCCGGTCACCATGCGATCATGTAGTCATGTCATTTGGTCTCATTTCATTACCCCGGGCTTCAGCCTAGCATCCAAAGTTGAAATATTTCAAGCCAAAGTGCTCTCGGTTCCTTCCATCACAGAAATTCCACTACCACTTCTATACAACTCTCGGGTTCTTGCAGGAACAGTACTGCGCGACGTGAAGGTGGAAAACATAATTCCTTACTCGTCTATTCATAACAACGAATTTTTCCTTCCCAGTCTTCAAACCAACAGAAAACCTAGAAGCCAGACTTTGGACAAATTTTTGTGTATTCAGAGGAATTGTTGTTTGCTGACTCCTGACTCCATATTCGATGCTCATAACTACGATGAAGAACAAGCTGCTTCTTCTTCCTGTATTGCTGCGGATGTGACCCCTTCCTTGTTTTTAGCTTCATCTGATTCAAAAGAATATTAGACTGATCTGTTTCTTACTGTGGTAAGCGATGATTTACAGGCCGATTCTGGCGTTGTGCGGCCCTTAGTCGTTGCCATTTCCTATTATTCATTAATTGTTGAATTTGAAGAGAAATTTTGGTCGTGGAGTGATTATGCTTATGCCAATGGTTCCAATGGCCTATCGGAGCTTTCGTTTAGTATAACTGATCTGGCATGCCAAGAATTTACAGCAGCCCATCCTGGTAATGAAGCATTTTCGGACTATTTGCAGGTAACATTAGTTCAGGAAATTTATTTTTCCATTAATAAATTCTCTTCTTGACACTAAAAAACGAGAATGGGAACTCGTAAAGCTTAAATAACTAACCATATTTTTATATTCACATAAAAATTATGTCACCAATACCACCAATGTAAATCCTTGTCCAAATCTCACTTTCCTTTTCTAATCAGTAACATAAAATGCTAAAATATGATTATAACAAATCATCAACTTAAAATGCTAAAATATGATTATAACAAATCATCAACTTAAAATGATAAAATATGATTATAACAAATCATCAACTTAAAATGATAAAATATGATTATAAAATAGATTTGAAAATGATATATTCTTAATGGGGGAGCTTCCTCTATCGTAGCTGAAAGATTCAACAATGTCCTATCCACCTTCCTAAAAGCTTCTTATGGCAAAGTTAACTCAACCAAGTCCAAGGTTTTCGGTTGGAACTGCTCTCCAAGGGTGCTAGCCAAAATTGCAAGGACCTTTGGTTTTGAAGGAATTATAGCTTGGAACTCCTTTAATTATCTTGGAATACCAATCTTTAAATGGAAAAAAAGAGTTGCGGGTTGGCAAGGACTGACAGACAAAATTAAAAATAAAATTAATTCTTGGGGATCTAGATGTCTCAATCCTGCTGGAAAAATCGTCCCTATAAATTCTATCCTTTTTGCTTACTCTCTCTATGCTTGTTCTATCTCTTTATCCCCCAAAAAAGTAATGAAGGACATTACAAAAGAGCTCAAAAAGTTCTTATGGCAAGGAGGAAATTCCAACCACTCTAAAAAGTTTCATCTAATCAACTAGGATACAGTGTGCAGACCCAAAATGTATGGAGGTGTTGGGATCAAAGATCCAACGAATATGAACCTTTCTTTAGGTGCCAAAATCCTGTGGATAATTATTTCCAGTAAAAAGGCGTGGTGGAAAGAGATCCTTCAGAAGAAATACATGACCGGTAGGAGAAGACATTGTGTGGAAGAAATTGATTAGGGCATTAGAGGATCATCAATCTGGAATCTGGAATCTATTTAGAATAATAATAACAAGGAGTACGTTCTGTATTTTCTTGGATCTTAGGGTTTGGATGATGCCACGTGGGTTATAAGTACTATTACATGTCTGGAGGCATGGATACCTCAGGGGAAGGAAGATCTAATATCGAAGGACTAAAGGGGGGGCTTCTATTGAAGGTGGTTTTTCTGCAGAACATTTTGGGTGGACAGATGCTCAAACTGTATAGCTTTCTCCCAAGACAGGGTTACCAGATGCCTTCCGCTGTCAAGAGGCAAGAAAAAATAAGAGAGTTATCAAGGAAAGGAATGGTGTTAAATTGACAGTGGGAGAAGATATTAGGGTGGTCAGCATTATGGATTTGGTAGGGAAAAGGCTGATAGGAAGATTTTATGGGATACGTATTGAGGAGAACTCCTTTCGAACATGGATAATGGTTCATTGGGGGTCTGTTTTAGACTATATACCAAAATTCTAGATTATGACTAAGGGCTGGCTAGGGTTTAAGATGAGGAATGAATTGGATGTGGCTAAGGTTTTTGTAAATCTATGGATGTGGGGAAACACAGCTTTGGTGTTGAAGCCATGGAATCCATGTTTTGATCCAAGGAGGGAGAAGAAAGGGGATGTACCGGTATGGGTCAAAATGCCAGGCCTACCTCTAGATATTTGGAATGAGGATTTGATTATGGCAGTGGGTAATAGTATTGGAAAATCCCTAACTGTGGATATGAATTTCAAACACAAATCTCAGCGTACGGTGGTGAGGGTCCTAGTGGAGGTGGACACAACTAGAGGCCTTCTGGAAGTTATCGAGATTATAGAAGGCAATTCTAGCTATTCTCAAATCTTGGATTATGTCAGTCTTCCATTCAGATGTGGTCGATGCCATGTTTATGGGCATTTAATCTCAGAATGTGCTCTCCCATTCACTAAGAAAAAATGGGTTGCTAAAGATTTAGGAGGCGGGAATATGGTAAGTAGTCAATATGATCAGAGCTCTAACAAGATTAATAATGACGGTCATGGGAGAGTGGCCTCTTGCTTGGAAAATTCTTCCAAGATGGTTGCTAACATGTTTGCTGAATAGGATGTATCAATTAGTTCTGGTATGGACCTTCCTTTACATACTGGTGATGCATCAGAGCATGTCGGGGGTTACTCTCTTCTATCTAGTAACATAGTTTTTGACGAGGCCGTTTTTACTCCAGGGCAGGAAGAGTATATGGCAGAAGAAGTGGAACCGGGAAGCTTTTCTTCGTCTTTACTCTCGGGTAAGTCAATAAACTCATCCCTTATTCCTTTAAATAATTTAGAACCGGTAAGACCCTGTTACAACCCTCTAGCATTATTAGGGTTAGTGAGTCCCGACTTAACCCTAAGGAAATGTAAGAAGTTCTTAAGGAATCAATCTACATACGGTCTAGGTTTTGATGGGGATAGAGGGTTAGGTAAAGACTCCAAGGATTTGGATTATCCATACGAACTGCGTTCTCAGGTTAAGAGGGGAAGATCTCTATCTAGGAAGGCTCTGGGGGATGAGCCTCCAGCCCCAGGAAGTCTGGTGAGAATGGGACTTAGGGAGAACCTTAGCAACCGATTCTCTTCTCCCCTTGGTTTATTGGTGCTTAGAGATTCGCCTTCTGGGAAGGTGAATTCATGAAGCTTTTCTCCTATAATTGTCGTGGGTTAGCCAGCAACCCAGAATTGCTCGCATTAGGGAGGTTAGTGTCTGGATGGAAGGAGACAGTGTCCTTGCTTAACAGTTTTGCATTTTCGTCTGGGTTGGGGACAACGTTCAGTAGCTCGGAGATAGACTTAACATTTAACATTCTGAATATTTATGGCCCATACAACCGTAAAAATGTTTTCTAGAATGTCCTGTTTAAAAAATCTATTCTCAGTGATCTTCTGTTTATTATTGCAGGCGATTTAAATGTTACCCGGGGCCATGATGAAATCTGGGGGGTTGGGGCTTGAATGGATCCCTTTCATAATACGTTTCGGCATCTTATGATGGAAGGGGATATTTTTGGCCTGGAACCCAAGATCAAGAAACCAACTTGGTTTAATAAAAGGTCTGGGGCAGCAGCCCTAGCTAAAAGGTTGGACCACTTTCTATTATCAAGGGATTTTCTTAGGGGTACAGGAAAGGCTTGTTCATGGAGAGTTACGGGGGGTATTTCAGATCACCTCCCTATTATGTGTAGTGTAGAAAAAGGGGATCTGACTCTGGGGACCCCATTCAAGTTCAACCCACAATAGCTGGGCAATAAGGATTTTACAGCATTGATTAGATCCAATTGGAGACATTGTGATCCATCAATTGCAGATTCTTGTGACAAACAGTTTGTGGCAGCTTTAAAATTAATAAAGAATCTTACAGTGGTCTAGGCGAGGAAGTAGAAATGGGAGGTGGAAGCTAGCTTAGTAGTAGTGGAACAGATTATTAAGCAATTCTATGAGGATTATCTGGTTCTATCGGATGCATTCCATATTACTAAATTGACGATGCTGGAAGAAAAGAAAAACAAGTTGCTTTTGGATAGAGAAGCTGAAGTAAGAATGAAAAGTCGAGCAGTGTGGCTTCAACTTGGGGATGAAAATACGACTTACTTCCATAAGATGGTTCGTCATTGTAAAAGTATTAATACTATCTAGGACCTACTTCATGACAGAGATCGGCCTTTAAAGGGCTTTCAGCAACTTGCAAATGGTGGGGTGGCTTTCTTCAAGGATTTTTATTAGTCCCCGAAAGGTAATAACTTACAATATATTGTAAATGTAGCATCCAAATTCAATTGTTGGTTGCAGGATGAAGATCAAAAGGATTTAAGTGGACCTGTAACGATGGAAGAATTAAAGACGGCATTACAGTTATTAAAAAAAGAGCATAGCCCGGGTCCGGACGGTTGGACTTCGGAGTTTTATATAGCATTTTTTTATCTACGTAAAGATGACCTATTAAGAGTTGTGGAGGATAATAGGGTCTCGGGCCATCTCCTTCCTAGCATTAACTCAACCATTATTAAGTTAATCCCTAAAATTGAAATGCATAAATCCTTTGGGCACTTCCGGCTGATTTCCTTGTGCAATACGCTCTATAATGTGATATCAAAGATTATAGCGAAAAGATTCAAGCCCTTTCTGGCCAAGTTCATTAGATCGCAGCATTTTGGCTTCCTCTCGGGCAGAAGTATCCATGAGGCTGTTGGTTGTGCTCAGGAAGGAATCCACTCCCTGAAAACTGGAAAAATTTCGGCAAAAGTATTGAAGATTGATCTTTCTAAGGCGTATGACATAATAGATTAGATGTACATCAGGCTGGTCCTTATCCAGATTGGATGCAACCTGCAATTTTTCAATTGGGTATGGTCCTGTATTTTGTCAGTGAATTTTTCTGTGTTAATTAATGGGGCTGCTTCAAGTTTTTTCAATCCAAAAAGAGGCCTGAGACAGGGTTGTCCACTGTCACCCTACCTCTTTCTGCTAGTTATGGATGGCTTGAGTAACCAGGTTGCGGAGTTAGTGGATAACAATTCGATGAAGGGTATTTGTTATGGTACTAAGCGTCTTACCCATATCTTCTTCGTGGACGACGCCTTATTTTTCTTGGGTAATTTGGTGGTAGAAGTTACAGCAGTTAAGGACATGTTCTGGCTATTTAGCTTGGCAATAGGAATGCTCATCAGCTACGATAAGTCAGTATGTTATTATAATGCTTTAACGGAAAAAGAGAAAAATACTTTTTTGGATATAATGACAATGGAGACAAATAATTTAGCAGAAGGGTTTGTGTATTTGGGATTCCATCTAAAACCTAACTGTTACACAAAGCATGACTGGGACTGGATAATCGAGAAGGTGGAAGGTAAGATTTCATTTTGGTGTAATCCGTTTCTATCTAGAGGAGGAAAATAAGTATTGATCAAGAGTGTTTTGAATGCTATACCTGTTTATTGGGCAATCCTCGCCAAAATTCCAAATGGAGTTCTGCATGCTCTGTGGAAGCTTTTTTCGGCTTTCTCTGGAAAGGTAAAGATGGGAAAGGAGTGCATTGGACATCATGGGAATCGATATGTAAACCTAAGGATGCAAGGGACTGGGGCTTCAAAGAATTATTTTCCTTCGGTAAGGCTCTAGCAGCAAAATCGACGTGGTAGTTGATATCAAAGGACGGAAAATGGCAAGCAATTTTAAAATCAAAGTATTTGCACAATTCATCAATTCTAAATTGGATTCGGAAACCTGCTAAAAATGGTAGAGGGGGCTCACTCTTTTGGAAAAACATTATTGCAGCTTATCCAGTCGTAGGGGATCATTTGATTTGACAGGTAGGGAATGGGCAGAAGGATCGTATTGGAATGGATAAATACAAAGGTGTGTCTTACATGCAGGGAATGCCTAGCAAGCTAATAAGTCATTTGGATGTGAGGGGTATCAGTGTTCTATCCGATATTGCTGAGGGAAGCTCGTTTTACATTCAACAATGGAAGTCGCCTACATCTTTACAGCTTCCAGAAAGATGGCACGACAAGTGGAACAGCTGGACAGATAGTTTAACAAAGGGTTACATTTGTTTAAGGGATGAAGGGTTGTTCTCGGTGAAGGATGCCTATAAAGCATTATGGAGCAATCAACAGCAAGAAGATCCCTGGTGGTGGGGAAGCTTTGGAAAGCTTCTAGTACCCATAAAAGAAAAATATTGGTATGGTTAATTCCAAAGGATAAAATTCTAACTTGGGACAAATTGAAGAAGAGGAACATTGAAGGTCCTGGGAGATGTAGCTTATGCCAAGAGGCAGATGAGGATGCTTCCCGCCTGTTTTTATATTGTCCTTTTTTTCAACATGTATGGGTTGAGCTGAGATAATCATTAAATATACACTTTGTGGATGGTGAATATTCATATGTGGTCTTTATGAAGCAATGGTTTGATGATCCATCTTTGAAAAGACTCAGATGTTTAGTCTATTTGGTTCCTTGGTATGTTTGGAGAGCTCGTAATGTCTCTATTTTTTAGGATATTAAACAACTGAGTTTCTTTGTGACATCCCAGGTGCTATCAATCTTTCAATTATTTCAGGAACCTATGAAAAAGGTTAAAGTTAGACAACTAAAAGCCATCTCAGACTTTGAGGAGGAAAATCTGGGCTTCTTTGATGGAGCTTGCAACAATAATCACTGTGGCTTGGGAGGCATCCTGAGATTGTGAGGGACAAAATATAGCTTTCAAGCAAATGGAGGTATAGGCACGAACAACGGGGCTGAAGATTTAGCTTTACGCACCCTATTAATGATCGCTATTGAGAACAAGGTGGAAAGGCTTAAAATCTATGGGGATTCAGAGGTATGGATCAATTACATGAACAAAGGCAATTCTTTCAACAATCATGTGCTGCAGAACCTCAGAAGCCATATATCTAACTTGATTACACTAATAAAGGAAGTATCTTTTGCTCATAAATTTATAGAACCTAGAATACTCAAGCAGATAGCTTATATAAAGCGGGACTAAGTATGGAAGAAGGAAAATGCATTAAAACTACTTATGTCCAAGAATCAAGTGAAATTAGCAGGTTTCATCTAGATTCGCTTTTTTAAGTTTTTTGGTTAAAGCTTTTTGGCATCTCAAAACATAAATAGTTTTTGCGGTAGAATATTTTCAAAAAACTAAAAGTGAGATTTAAACTTCATATTAGTCATTTTTGACGCAGTTTGTAACAGTGAAGTGCACTCAGTGCACATCTTATTTTTTTGATATCGTGCTAGCAAGCACCTATGGAATGTATTTTGTTCATTATAATCAATATATGATTTTTTTCTTTTGAAAAAACTCAATGCTTAGCACTTCAGCATTAAGGATTTTAAAATTCAAATTTATATATACTTTTGCGTGATTAGTGATTTAAATATTTTATTTGATTTAAATAATTATTTTTATTTTTATTTTTATATTAACATAGCAAATTAGGCTGCCTGTGTTCTCTTTATTCATTTTGTTAAGTCAACATATTTTCTTAATCATTTTGTTAAGTGAAAAGATTTTCTTAATGCATATTTTACAATACAAATAATAGATTTGATTTTCTAAATTTTAATTGATAATTTAGTGATTTCAAAGTAGTATAATTATCAATTTCAAATAATATAATTAACACTTTCTTTCTAAATTAGTATAGAAGATTTTTTAAAATATATTTGGGATCCCAGAAAATTGAAAGAAAAATTACGAACTTCCAAAAAGTGGTTATGATTATAAGTTGAAAACGTAATACCTATCTCTATCATAAACTTCTTGAGAGCCAGAATGATATAATGAACAATTCATACATAGAATGCTATAAAGAACCATTCATAGCACAACACATTCTTCTCTTTGAATTTTTTTTGGGTTTCCTTCCACAAGCTCTCGTACCAAAGGGCAATGAAGTTCATTTAAATCGATAAACAAGTACAAATATTGTTAACCTCGTAATATCAAACAACATATTCTTAAACGAGTACAAATACCATTAACTCACAAAGTCTTAAACAACATAGGCAAGAAACGACACGATAAGCATTGGAGAATTATTACAATCCAACTTGGAATCAAGTGTCTGAAACAAAAGAAAGATTTAATAAAATCATTTCTATTGGGGAAGTTGAATTGATGGAAAATAAAAGCATTCCTTACTGCAGCAAAGAGGAGTTCCATCTCCTTAGATACCCCATTCGTGTAATGAAAGTGAAAGACACAAAAGGATATTGTAATGTTTAGTTTACAATTATGTAATGCTGTTGGATTTCAACCCAATGGACCTATACTTGTATAAAATACAAGTTTGCATAGAAAGGGGACTCAGTTTAACCAGTTTGTAAAAACGTGATATCTTGATTTGATTATGATTTCACGAATACAATCCAATTTTTTCATAGCACTATTCCATGTAGTAAAGAAGCCGGACTACGACCACAAGAATACCCTCCCAATAGAGAAACTGCAAAGTGGCTTCACAGAGAATACCTACTGGGTTCACACTAGATACCTACAGTTGGGTATCCATGTCGCAATTCGATGGTTATTAACAGTTGGACATAAATTTAGAGCCATTATTCTCTGCCACTCAAGTTACAACTTGGGTATAATACAAGATATATAATTGCGAAGATACGTCATACAAATGGATATGAAAGTTGTTTATACCTGGTAGAAAAGTTGTTTTACATTTATTTCCCTTCTTACGTTTATTTATAATAAAGCATTAAAGTTGTCAACTTCCCCTATCTAATATGCAATAAACTGAAATAAACTTTCAACATAAAGTTGTTTATGCGTACAAAGTAGGCGTGGTGCAGGATTTCCAGGGTTCAAATTTATTGACTTTCCTCTCTCATTTATTTAGTAGGTAGACTTAAAGTTACTAAATTGTCCCTATTTAATATGCAATAAGCTGAGAGAAAGTTTCAATATATACACATCCTACTCATTCGTTTAGTATAATTGACAAATTTTCGGCCCATATCTACGTGTTTAGTCTAGATGGCCGATTGGCAATTACAATGAGAATTGTAGTGGGAGGATACCGCAGCCTTTTAATCCCTGATTAAGGATGGATGGTGGGGATGCAGTGGTTTGGAATATACCCTAAAAACGATTCGACAAGCACACACATCTAATGGCCCAGAGTTTTCCTACAAAGCAGGCATGGTGCAGGATTTTCAAGGTTCACATTTATTAACTTTCCTCTCTCATTTATTTAGTAGGAAGACTTAGTCTAGTTCGCCGATAGACGACTACAATGAGAATTGTAGCGGGAGGATACCACATCCTTTTAATCCCTAATTAAGGATGGATGGCGAGGATGGCGAGGATGCAGTGGTTTGGAATATAACCTAAAAAAGATTCGTCAAGCACACACATCTAATGGCCCAGATTTACTCTTGACAAACAGTATATTGAACCGTTATTTGTTAATCCACCGTTTTTAATTAATCCCAACTCTTTAATCAGAGCCTTTTCCACGCGAGTCATTTTTTTCTTTGATCGGATCCTTTTCTACGCGAGAGCTTCAATGGGTTAAATGAATCGTTTCAATTTCAATTTCAGTTGAAAGAATCTCATCTCCTACGGCTGTGTTTCTGGATATGGTTGGAGAATTCAAAGATTTTTGCTAATGTGGCTTGGGCACTTGCCCCATGGTCATGTTCGAAACGACGCTCAAGGAAGCTCTACAATCGGCCTGCAATTCCACACTCTTGTTAATAGTGATGGCTGGTAACAGGACCCAATCTGATTCCTATCTACGTACTGTTGAATTTTCCTGGTTTTGGCTCATTATCCTAACATTTGGAAAAACGAATGTTGAATTAAAGAACTTTTTAGCTGTATCTGGAAGAATTAAGATCTTTTTTCGCCAGATTAACTGCATTCTACCAGACCTTGACATATGAAGCTGGTTTCTACGAAAGTGCCAAAATCGTGGTCTATAAAACTAAAGACTTCAGTCGGAATTTCATGAGCCTGTCATGATCTCTATGATTGGGGTGTCAAATATTTTAAGGTTTGAAGATCAAATATTTTGGTGTTTGAATATAAAATTCAATGTTAAATTGCTAAGATCGGCGATGTATTCTGTGACTTAAATGGGATTTGATTCCCGTCATTTTTCAATGCATTTACGGGAAAAATGTTAATGTTTGCTTACAATATTTTATTTTTCTTCCGTGTAAGAAAATACTGATCCATTATTTCATTCGAGGACTACTTGGTAGAAATGATTAAAGACAAGAGACAAACTTATGCGTTTAAGGTTTGAGATATTGGGTTTTATGTGATGAATTATTTGAGCTTGAGTCGAATGGAAATGAAAACGATGAATGGCAAGAAACAGGAGGTAGTGAGTTTATGAATATTTTTGTTTTTTATTTTTAATCTGCAAGAATAGGATATTCATTGCAAGAATAGGATATTCATTTGAAGAAGCCATGAAATCCTATGAATTTGATTAATTACGTCGATAGGCGTTAATATCTTAAATTTTTTTGGGCGGGAAATGGACTGAGATCTATGGATTCTCTAGATTTAAGGTAACCCGGAACAAGTGTGCCATTGGGATGGCTTCAATGGTCATCTTTTTTAGTTAAGGTTAACAAATGTGTTAAAGGTTGGATAAACAATAAACGCTTCACCACTAAACCGGTTGCGGACTCCACTCGCCTGCTGTGATAACCGCTTCCATGACCGTTCACCACACGGCAGGATGAATGACTATCTACGTGTTTAGTCTAGATGGCCGATAGGCAATTACAATGAGAATTGTAGTGGGAGGATACCGCAGCCTTTTAATTCCTGATTAAGGATGGATGGTGGGGATGCAGTGGTTTGGAATATACCCTAAAAACGATTCAACAAGCACACACATCTAATGGCCCAGAGTTTTCCTACAAAGCAGGCATGGTGCAGGATTTTCAAGGTTCACATTTATTAACTTTCCTCTCTCATTTATTTAGTAGGAAGACTTAGTCTAGTTCGCCGATAGACGACTACAATGAGAATTGTAGCGGGAGGATACCACATCCTTTTAATCCCTGATTAAGGATGGATGGCGAGGATGTTGGCATTAATTGCAACCAGCTACCGCCATATGTAGCGGTCCTCTGCCATTCAATGTAATGTGATGTTTTATTTATGAGGCTGGACACGTAACACCGGTTGGAGAATGTGAACCACCTGCCTCGCCGGGGTATTCATTTTTTGTATTAGTGTTTTTGATATCAATGAAATCTGGGGCATGCGACAGAGAGCGGGTTCTTTTTCTGTGTGTGACTGCATTTGCATTTTAGTGCTGTAGCACTGTAAACCTATGCTTTTACCCTGTATTCGTAGCTTTGTTCCCTTTCATTTTGGTATCAGAGCTGGAGCTCTGTTTGCCTCCCCGTGGGTTGAGTGGTGAGCTTCTTCTCTACGTTTGTCTCTATTCGCCGAGGAGAAGAACCCCCGTTGCAAAAGAGGAAGAGACAGCGAAAAGCTTAGGGCTGGCTGGATTTCCCATGCTCTCCGAATGAAAGAGCCGTCGTTTGAGACTCCTGCCGCCGTTGTTTTTCTTTGCATTTTCTTTGCTCCTGTTTGAGCTGGCCTGGGCGTGGCTTGCGTGAAGAGGAGTGAGGGTTGAACCCCTGGTTATATAGTGAAGGGACTGGAGGCGAATTTGGAGGGCCATAGCCTGTGGAAGTTTTGAGAAAATTCAGAACAGGAGTTCTGTACAGGCCAAGATAGCCGTATGTCTTTTCTTCCTCTGCACGAGTTAGTTCTTCAGATTCCTCTGTGAATCCCTCATCAGTCGGAGTTCCCCAGTTCCCTCGACCATCCCCTCCTCTCTTAACCTCATTGCCTCGTCCAGTACCACTCCGGCGTCCATACTGTATACGAGGCCTTTGAGTATCATCACCAGCATCACTTCGATATCCTCCGCGACCACCACGACCACGGCCTCTTCCATAACCACGTTCTCTTTCAGAGGAACGACCAAATTCTCCATTTTTCCTTAGCGAGCGGATCCTTTCCCTCCACCTTGGTAAAAACTTCCACCCTGAACACTACCCAAATACCCATTCCTATTATTATCGAGTGTCTTCTCTTGCTGAAGTGGAAGCTGGGTGAGCGCGTCAATGGAGGTTCGGTCTTGAGGCAAGTAGCAGGCAGACGAGGAACATGCAGAGCGGGCTCGAGTAACTATGAACAAAGTTCCTGCTCTTGTTGAGAATTTGAATGCCTTTGTGAGAAACTAGGACGGCTGTTTGAACCGTATGTGATACAAATTCGTCTCTTGCTACTTGCATGCTTCTCTGATCCAGTTATTGCAGTTCGAGAGGCTGCTGAGCATTCTGCTCGTGCCATGATGTCTCATTTGAGTGGATAGGGGGTGAAGCTTGTGCTCCCATCCTTGCTTCAGGAATTCGGCAAAGGCACGTGAAGAATCTTTGTTTGGATCCAAACCCAGTCCAAATAAAATCATAGCAGAAGGAGCCGTGCAGGCATGAAACCGTGAACCATCAGCAACCAGAAAGGAAGCCGTGAAGGGATATTGAAACAGGGGACCCTGCATACAGCTGCAAAAGGAGAAATTTCAGAAGATTTGGGCCATGGCGTCGAGCAGCTTCGGAGGACAGCCTCAAATTCCACCTTTAACAGGTAAGAACTACGACTTTTGGTCCATTAAAATGAAAACTCTTCTCTGTTCACAAGATCTGTGGGACTTAGTTCAGAATGGATACTTAGAACCCCCTGATGAGGCAGCCTACTTGGCTTTAACACAAGCACAGAAAGACTTGCTTAAAAACAACAAGAAGAAAGATGCTAAGGCACTTTCTCTCATCCAGCAAGCTATGGATGACTCAATTTTTCCTAGAATTGCATCAGTAAGCAGATCTAAAGATGCTTGGGACATATTAGATACGGTCTATCAGGGTTTAAGCAAAGTGAAGGTTGCTAAATTACAAACCCTTAGGAAAAATTTTGAAAACCTGCAAATGAATGAAACACAGACCGTAGATCAATTCCATAATCATTTAATGACAATTGTAAATCAGATGAGAACCCATGGTGAACAGATTTCTGACCAAAAGGTGGTGGAAAAAGTATTAAGAAGTCTGCCCAGCAAATTTGACGTTGTTGTTGTGGCAATTGAGGAGTCAAAGGATTTGACTCAACTCTCAATTGATGAGTTAATGGGATCCCTGCTGTCCCATGAGTCTAGAATAAACAGAAACCCAAACTTCTCTCTTGATACTGCCTTTAAAACGCAGCTAACAGTTGGTAGAGGAAGAGGAAGGTCATCCTATAGAGGCAGGGGTAGATTTCAATCTCAAAGGGAAAAAGAACCAAACATAAACAGGACTGGTAGATATGTCCAAAACACACATTCAGGAAATTTCAGAACTGCAAATAATAACCTTCATCAACAGCAGAATCAAAGAACTGATAAATCCAAAATTCAGTGTTTTTATTGTAAGAAATTTGGGCATTATGCTAGGGAATGTAGAAAGAAGGAAGCAGATGCTAGAAAACAGTCTGCAAATTTAGTTGAAAAATCAGAAAATAAAGTTGATTCAGTTTTTATTACCTGCAATGTTGCACAAGAGAATTCAAATGATGTATGGTTCCTAGACAATGGCTGTAGTAACCATATGTCTGGCAACAAGGAAGTATTCACTGAAATAGATAGTTCAGTAAAGTCTGAAGTGAAGTTTGGGGATGATAACAAAGTTTCAGTCAATGGCAAAGGGACTGTTAATGTATTTGCAAAAAATGGAGATAAAAGACATATTAATGATGTGTATTTTGTACCTGGCCTAAAATGCAATTTAATTAGCATTGGACAATTAATGGAGAAAGGTTATAAGGTAATTTTCAATCATGACACATGCACAATTCTTGACAAGAATCCTAGGATAGGATTGATTGCAAAGGTTAAAATGACCAAAAACAGAATGTTTCCACTTACATTAAAAGGTGAAATTCAGAATTGTGTGAATGCCTATAAAGTTCAAAGTTTGGATCAGTCTTGGCTTTGGCATTTGAGGTATGGCCACTTGTATTTTGGGGGATTAAACTTATTGCAGAAAAATCAGATGGTTAGAGGGCTGCCACCGATTGAACAACCAGCAAGCTCATGTGAGAGTTGCATTTTAGCAAAACATCATAGAGAAGATTTCCATGTAGGTACTTCCTATCGAGCAAAGGAACCTCTAGAGATAGTTCATACAGATTTGTGTGGACCAATGCAGGATCCATCATTGGCTGGAAACTTATACTTTCTGACCTTTATTGATGATTACAGCCGGAAAACGTGGGTATATTTTGTTAAACAAAAATCAGAAACTTTTGATGTGTTCAAGAATTTTAAAACCTTGGTTGAGAAACAAAGCGGAAAGTTGATCAAAGTGTTGAGGTCTGATAGAGGAGGCGAATATAAATTGAATGAATTCATGGAATTTTGCAGAAATTATGGAATTAAGAGGCAGTTTACAGCTCGGTATACACCACAGCAGAATGGTGTGGCAGAAAGAAAGAATAGGACAATTATGAACATGGCAAGAAGCATGTTGAAGGCCAAGCATTTGTCAAATGAGTATTGGGCAGAAGCAGTTGCATGCTCAGTCTACATCTTGAACAGAAGTCCTACAAAAAGTGTGAGGAATAAAGTACCTGAAGAGGCTTGGAGTGGCAAGTGCTGCAATGTATCACATTTTAGGATATTTGGGTGTGTGGCTTACTCCCATGTACCTAAAGAAATTAGAAGGAAGCTGGATGATCGAAGTGAAAAATGCATCTTCATTGGGTATAGTGAGCACTCTAAAGCATATAAACTCTATAACCCTATTACCAAGAAGCTGATTGTAAGCAGGGATGTAGAATTTAAGGAAGAGGAATCATGGGATGGAAGCGTTGATGAAATAATTACACATGGAGCAGATTTACCTCATGTTGAAGATGAAGAAGAAAATGTGCAAGATGGACAACAAATTCCACATGCACATGTACCTGCACATCTACCAGGACCTAGCACACCAAGAAGGAACAGAACAGATTTTGATTCACCTCAAACAAGAACACCAAGAAATCCTAGGCAAGAAGACCAATCAAGACTTGGAGGGCAGCATACATCAAGCTCACAAGTAAGTGATGAATCTGATCCTACTCTAGCAGAATTGAGATCTAGGATTAGAGGACAAAAATCTAGAAGTCTAAGGGAAATCTATGAACAACATGATGAAGAACTGGATTTGAACTCAAATTTTGCATTATTAACCTATCAACCAGTTAGTTTTGAAGAAGCAATCAAAGATGTTGCATGGAAAAAGGCTATGGATGATGAAATAGACGCTATAGAGAAAAATGAAACTTGGGAGTTAGTAGATTTACCTGATGGAAAAGACTGCATAGGTGTAAAATGGATTTACAAAACAAAACTCAATGCTGATGGAAAGGTTGAAAAACATAAGGCTAGGCTTGTAGCACAAGGTTTTAGTCAACAACCCGGCATAGATTATAATGAGACCTTTGCACCGGTGGCGAGACTAGACACAGTTAGACTTGTCTTAGCCATAGCAGCACAGAATGATTGGAATGTGTATCAGATGGATGTAAAATCTGCATTTTTAAATGGACGTTTAGAGGAGGAGGTTTATGTAAAACAGCCAACTGTGTATGAAATAACAGGTTGCGAAAATAAAGTTTATAGGCTGAAAAAGGCTTTATATGGGCTGAAGCAAGCATCTAGAGTATGGTACAATAGATTAGACTCATACTTGCTGAGTAATGGATTTAATAGATGCGCTAGTGAACCTACATTGCACACAAAATTAAATCAACAGGGTAAAATCATGATTGTATGCGTATATGTTGATGATTTAATCTTTACAGGAAATCTGTCTATAGAAGCTTTTAAAACAGCAATGAAAACAGAATTTGAAATGACAGATTTGGGAATGATGAAGTACTTTCTCGGAATTCAAGTTGAACAATCTGAAAAAGGAATCTTCATATGTCAATCTAAGTATGCTGAAGATGTGTTGAAAAGATTCCGAATGCTGAATTGTAAACCAGTTTCTACACCAATAGCAACAGGAACTAAACTAAGTAAAGATGATAATGAACCTTTTGTGGATTCAACACAATTTAAGAAATTAGTTGGAAGTTTAATGTACCTGACAGCAACTAGGCCAGATATCATGTTCGCAGTGAGCCTAATTTCCAGGTTTATGGAATCTCCAAGAAGTTCTCATTGGCAAGCAGCAAAAAGAATTTTAAGATATGTTTCAGGAACAGTGCGTTATGGAATTTTGTATTCAGCAGGTTCAGATTTCAAGCTAACAGGTTATACAGATAGTGACTTTGCAAGTAGCATTGATGACAGGAAGAGCACAACAGGTTATGTATTTAATTTTGGTTCAGGTGCAGTTTCATGGGCATCAAAAAAACAACCTATAGTGACCATTTCATCAGCTGAAGCGGAGTATGTAGCAGCCACATCAGCAGCCTGTCAAGCAGTGTGGATGCGGAGAGGTTTGTCTGAATTGTTGTATGAACAGGAGGACCCAACAGTGATCTTTTGTGACAATAATTCTGCAATTGCGTTGTCAAAAAATCAAGTGTTTCACAAAAGAAGCAAGCACATAGATACCCGATACCACTTCATTAGAGAACTGGTTAATAACAAAGAAATCAACTTGGAATTTTGCAGGTCAAAGGAACAGCTGGCTGATATATTTACTAAGCCTTTGGCGAAAGATCTTTTTGAGTTTCACAGAAAGAATCTTGGCGTTGTTAATGCAATATATGTATGACTGTAGATATAGCTTGTTATGTTATAATTTTGTCAATGAAATATCCAATTTTTGTTTTTTGCTGAAAGTTGCAATTAAGGGGGAGTTTGTTGGCATTAATTGCAACCAGCTACCGCCATATGTAGCGGTCCTCTGCCATTCAATGTAATGTGATGTTTTATTTATGAGGCTGGACACGTAACACCGGTTGGAGAATGTGAACCACCTGCCTCGCCGGGGTATTCATTTTTTGTATTAGTGTTTTTGATATTAATGAAATCTGGGGCATGCGACAGAGAGCGGGTTCTTTTTCTGTGTGTGACTGCATTTGCATTTTAGTGCTGTAGCACTGTAAACCTGTGCTTTTACCCTGTATTCGTAGCTCTGTTCCCTTTCAGAGGATGCAGTGGTTTGGAATATAACCTAAAAAAGATTCGTCAAGCACACACATCTAATGGCCCAGATTTACTATTGGCAAACAGTATATTGAACCGTTATTTGTTAATCCACCGTTTTTAATTAATCCCAACTCTTTAATCAGAGCGTTCTCCACGCGAGTCATTTTTTTCTTTGATCGGATCCTTTTCTACGCGGGAGCTTCAATGGGTTAAATGAATCGTTTCAATTTCAATTTCAGTTGAAAGAATCTCATCTCCTACGGCTGTGTTTCTGGATATGGTTGGAGAATTCAAAGATTTTTGCTAATGTGGCTTGGGCACTTGCCCCATGGTCATGTTCGAAACGACGCTCAAGGAAGCTCTACAATCGGCCTGCAATTCCACACTCTTGTTAATTGTGATGGCTGGTAACAGGACCCAATCTGATTCCTATCTACGTACTATTGAATTTTCCTGGTTTTGGCTCATTATCCTAACATTTGGAAAAACGAATGTTGAATTAAAGAACTTTTTAGCTGTATCTGGAAGAATTAAGATCTTTTTTCGCTAGATCAACTGCATTCTACCAGACCTTACCAGACCTTGACATATGAAGCTGGTTTCTACGAAAGTGCCAAAATCGTGGTCTGTAAAACTAAAGACTTCCGTCGGAATTTCATGAGCCTGTCATGATCTCTATGGTTGGGGTGTCAAATATTTTAAGGTTTGAAGATCAAATATTTTGGTGTTTGAATATAAAATTCAATGTTAAATTGCTAAGATCGGCGATGTGCTTACGTGATTTTGTGACTTAAATGGGATTTGATTCCCGTCATTTTTCAATGCATTTACGGGAAAAATGTTAATGTTTGCTTACAATATTTTATTTTTCTTCCGTGTAAGAAAATACTGATCCATTATTTCATTCGAGGACTACTTGGTAGAAATGATTAAAGACCAGAGACAAACTTATGCGTTTAAGGTTTGAGATATTGGGTTTTATGTGATGAATTATTTGAGCTTGAGTCCAATGGAAATGAAAACGATGAATGGCAAGAAACAGGAGGTAGTGAGTTTATGAATATTTTTGTTTTTTATTTTTAATCTGCAAGAATAGGATATTCATTTGAAGAAGCCATGAAATCCTATGAATTTGATTAATTACGCCGATAGGATAGGCGTTAATATCTTAGATTTTTTTGGGTGGGAAATGGACTGAGATCTATGGATTCTCTGGATTCTCTAGATTTAAGGTAACCCGGGATAAGTGTGCGATTGGGATGGCTTCAATGGTCGTCTTTTTTAGTTAAGGTTAACAAGTGTGTTAAGGGTTGGATAAACAATAAACGCTTCACCACTAAACCGGTCGCGGACTCCACTCACCTGCTGTGATAACCGCTTCCATGACCGTTCACCACACAGCAGGATAAATGACTATCACATTCACCACGCGGAAACAGATCCAGGAATAATGAGGACGGATGGCAATCTGAGTAATGGCAGTTAACCTCAAGAGGCCGCGCATAAGATCAGAGGCTGGGACGACATGTTCAGGTTAGTTGCAAAGATCAGAGCACTTAAGAGGAGACCATAACACAACCGACATCCGGATAGCGAAAGATACAGGCGCTGTGCACAATCCAGTTCAGAGGTAATACATCTATATCAATTAGGTTTAATAATAATGCTTTCTAGGTTTTACATACCAGGGTAGATTTGTATTTGTTGTTGATTGCAACCGTATTCCCTTTTTCGTGACATTTCCAGAAATGCAAAGTGTGACGGATGATGGTAGTTAGATCGGGTATCCATGCCTTCTTATTTGTATTTGTTGTCAATTGCAAGAGGAAGTTAATGCCCTGTAGTTTTAATTCGTTTAATAATAATGCTTTCTAGGTTTTACATACCAAGGGCTTGAGAGGGGACCATAACACAAATACAGGTGCCACACACAATCCAGTTCAGAGGTAATACATCTATATCAATTAGGTTTAATAATAATGCTTTCTAGGTTTTACATACCAAGGTAGATTTGTATTTGCTATTGATTGCAATCGTATTCCCTTTTTCCCAACATTTCCAAAAACGCAGAGTGTGACCAATGATGGTAGTTAGATTACAAATAATAATGTGACATATATTTAAGTTCCTTTGTTTAAATATATGTCACATTATATTTGTATAATGGATGTCACATTATATTTGTATAATGGTTATAAAATCCTCACTGCGCATTTCTTTTGATGTTTAGAGTTAAAGTTTTTTTTTAAATATATGTCACATTATATTTGTATAATGGATGTCACATTATATTTGTATAATGGTTATCAAATCCTCGCTGCCTATTTCTTTTGATGTTGAGAGTTAAAGTTCTTTGTTTAAATATATGTCACATTATATTTATATAATAGTTATAAATTCCTTCACTGTGTATTTCTTTTGATGTTAGGAGTTAAGTTCCTTGTTTAAAATTATGTTACATTATATTGTTTCTTGTTTAAATATATGTTGCATAGTTTATAACAGTATCTATAGATTACATACAAAACAAATCCTCACTGCCTATTTCTTTTGATGTTCAAAGTTAGAGTTCTTTGTTTAAATATATGTCACATTATATTTGTACAATGGTTATAAATTCCTTGAAGTCTACTGACTTTTTTTTGTAACCTCCTATGGTGGAAGATCCATCTGAGTGTCGCGCGCAGCAATTAACTGGAGCAGACCCTTTTAATGGCCCAAGTTCTTGACAGATGCCCAACAGTATCACGCCTTCGATGGCCGTGATCTCTATGCTTAAAATTGGACTTTCCTCTACACTAAACCGTGGATGTATGTCGCCAGCAGTGTTTCTGGATTCTGTTCTGGTTTTAACTTACCCTTACTAAGGAGTTGATATTCATAGGTGTCAATTCTCCTTCCTTTAACCTTTAAAGTCACGAAACCAGCATGATATGCTCTTAGAGTAGTTAGCGTATTCCCTTACACCAAGCTCATAAAGCAATAGAAAAGCACTTGTATTTATACAAATTCGTTTTACAATAGATGGAGTGTTTAATGACTTTATGCTTAACCATTACATATTGATATATTTAGATATTAATATTTATATATGGATAAACAATATGTTGCACCGAATGGATATAATTGGTAGAAGACTAATAATCATTGGGTTATGATGCTCATGACTTATGTAGAGGGGAAGAATACTCTTATATAATGTCAATAAATCATATAATACTTTGATATATACATTGAGTGGAGTTAAATAGAAAAAGGTAATATAGTTAGTTAGAATAAAAGTTTATATTCTTAATCATTTTTGCATGTAAAACCGTTATATAGTGGAATGGATTGCCTAGTAAATAAATATAAAGTGATGAGTGTAATTTATTAGTGAGATAGACATTAGTTCCTTGATCTATTAAAGCTAACCCAAAGAACTTACGTAATGATTATCCTTACATTTAATGGTAAGGGTCTACACAATGATGGTTAGGGTTATGGTCTTTGTTAAACATTCACATTTTAATATTAAAAAAAAAAATTGAGATGGGTTCTACTTCGAGCCCTACTACATTATATAGGTTGAGAAAAAGGATTATTTATTAATTCATAAGTTTAATTTATTATTATGCCTTTAAATTATATGTATATATTAATGTATTGAATTACAAGTTACATATTATACAAGTTGAGAGAAAAATGTTTCGTAACTTCCAATTATATATATATATATATATATAATTGGAAGTTACGAAAGTCCATTAATTTTTTTTAAAAAAAAATATTAGAATTATGATTTTTATATTTATAAAGAGAATTTTAAAATATTAAAATTATAATTTTTATATTTATAAAAAGAATTTTAAAATTTTAAAATAATGATTTTTATATATTTCCTTATTTATAAAACAAAGTTCTTTTTTATAAAGTGAAGGTACACCAATAATATTTATTCAAAATTTCATTTTTTATAAACTTAAAAAACCAATAATATTTATTCAAAATTTTAAAAAATAAAAATAAGTAAAATTTTAATATAAATAAAAACATTATTAATAATTTCAATATAAACCAAATAAAATTTAGCAAACCAATAATATTTATTAATTTTAAGAAATGAAATAAAATAAATAAAAACATTATTAATAATTTGAATAGAAATGAAATAAATAAAAACATTATTATTCAAAATATCTATACATAAATAAATATTTCAATGTACTATTTCTTAAAAAGTAAAAATGAAAATAAAAAATTTAAATATTCTTATATTATAAATATGTAAGTGATGTTATAAGTTTATTATTATTTTCTATGTAATTTTACAATTTTATAGTCAATTTTCTATATTATTTGTATAGTTTTTAAATCAAATGATATATATATATATATATATATATATATATATATATATATATATATATATATATATATATTTCATTGTATTATTTCTTAAAAAGTAAAATAGGTGATGTTATAGGTTTATCATTATTTTCCATGTAATTTTACTATTTCTTTAATTATTGATGATTATGATAGTAACAATTATAATTTGTTTATAGTTTTGATATTAGGGAAATTTTTTGTATTTTTATTTGCATTTTGGATTTAATTAAACTTTTTATTAAGTGTATTAAATTCAGGTCTTTTTTATTGTTATTTGTTTAATGTAACAATAATTATCTTATTAGATTCTTATTTTTTAATAAGATCTTACTATATTTTTAATTGCATTTATTAAGACATTTGTTATTAATTATTGGATAATTGGTTTAGTATGGAAGGTGGCAAACAAAATAACAATATTCATAAACTTTCTCTATATTCTAGGTAGTGAATAACCAATTTATATGATCAATTTATATATTTTTCTTCATGTTTGTCAATAGGACATTTAAAAAATACTATTTACTATTTATTCAAACCACATTATCATTTAAAAAATACTATCTATTATTTATTCAAACTACATTACGATATAAGTTATATATAGCTCTAACATATAACAATTAAATATTATTACTTAATAATTTAAAAATAATATTTTAGGTATAACATGTGCATTTTTTAAATGTCAAATTAGTTATTGTTATTTATATTGTTAATCTTTATTTATATTGGCATTATTTATTAAGTTAATTTTTATTTTTTAGATAATTGGTTTAGTATGGAAGGTGAAAAAGAAAATAGCAATGTTCATAATCATTTTGTCTAAGGTGAGAAAGGCTTCTTTATAGTTTTATCTTATTAGATTGTTATTTTTTTATAAGAACTTACTATATTTTTAATTACATTTATTGAGACATCTGCTAATTATTGGATAATTGGTTTAGTATGGAAGGTGACAAAGAAAATAACAATGTTGATTGTAATTATTGGATAATTGGTTTAGTATGGAAGGTGACAAAGAAAATAACAATGTTGATTGCCATCCAGTCGTGTCATGTCACACAATATTGAAGTACATCGCAAAATATGATTCGAAAGCTGAACGAAGATCAGAAAGCTATCAAGACATCTTAACAAGAATCTCCAATGATGTGGATGTTGAAGAACCCTCTATATGTGCATATAAAAAGTTCATTGCTGAAACAATTGTGGACAGAGACATAGGAGCGCAAGAAACGTGCCATATGTTGATGTTCTCCATGCATGCTCTGAAGCGAGACTGTTGAATGCACAATTGTTTTAAATTATTGTTTACTTAACGATGAATACAAATTTTTGCTACATTCAGCTCACATCACAAGTTTTTTTTTTTTTGAATCCTAATTTATATGTTTCACGAGTTTGATTGAAATATTAAAACCATTTTGAAGATGTTTTTGTATAAATCCGGAGATTAACCCTCTCAAACAATGGGCAGTTATTAATTTTTGCAATGTCTTATTCTGTATTCACATTGACACGCTATAGAATGAATTAACCATTACAACATTGAAATCAGATACCAATTAAATTACAATTTGTATCAAGTAAAAGTCCCAACAACTAAATAAGCATAGCCACAGTTTTATTTCTATAATTGAATGTGCATAGAACAAACAGACAACCCTAATACCACAATATCACATTCCTACCCTAATACCACAATATCACATTCCTAATCTGTTCCACTTGTTATGGTTGGAATCATATTCAAAATAATAGATTCACAACCAAAATGTGAATTGCAAAGTTTTTTATGGTTTTGTCGCATTCTGACGTTCATCAAGTGCGATGCTTGATTGTGACATCCATCTATGGTTTTCATCTTTGTTATGTTCTTGAAATGTTTTATTGGTTTTGTCACATTGTGATGTTCATCATGTTTTATGTTGGTTATATGGAAATGCAATGTTTTTTAATGATTTTTCCGTTGTGGCGTTCACCAAGGGTTATGTCACATTGTGATGTTTATCAAGGGTTATGTTGCATTGTGGCATTCATCAAGGGTTAGATGTGACATATTCACAATGTGAAATTTGATGTTCATCAAGGTTTATGTCGCATTGTGATGTTTATCAAGGGTTATGTTGCATTGTGGCGTTCATCAAGGGTTATGTCGCATTGCGACAATGCTCAATATGTGACACATATGATGACACAACCCAAGATGCGACATATTCACAATGTGAAATTTGACATTCATTAAGGTTTGTGTCGCATTGTGATGCTTATCAAGGCTTATGTTGCATTGTGGCATTCATCAAGGGTTATGTCGCATTGCGACAATGCCCAAGATTTGAAATTTGATGTTCACAAAGGTTTATGTCGCATTGTGATATGTTGCATTGTGGCGTTCATTAAGGGTTACGTCGCATTGCGACAATGCTCAATATGTGACACATATGACGACACAACCCAAGATGTGACATACTCACAATGTGAAAATTGACGTTCATTAAGGTTTGTGTCACATTGTGACGCTTATCAAGGCTTATGTTGCATTGTGGCATTCATCAAGGGTTATGTCGCATTTTGACGATGCCCAAGATGTGAAATTTGATGTCCATAAAGGTTTATGTCGCATTGTGATGTTTATCAAGGGTTATGTTGCATTGTGATGTCTATCAAGGGTTATGTTGGATTGTGGCATTCATCAAGGGTTAGATGCAACATATTCACAATGTGAAATTTGATGTTCATTAAGGTTTATGTCACATTGTGATGTTTATCAAGGGTTACCTTGCATTGTGGCGTTCATCAAGGGTTATGTCACATTGCGACAATGCTCAATATGTGACACATATGATGACACAACCCAAGATGCGACATATTCACAATGTGAAATTTGACGTTCATTAAAGTTTGTGTCCTATTGTGATGCTTATCAAGGCTTATGTTACATTGTGGCGTTCATCAAGGGTTATGTCGCATTGCGACGATGCCCAAGATGTGAAATTTGACGTTCATCAAGGTTTATGTCGCATTGTGATGTTTATCAAGGGTTATGTTGGTGGCGTTCATTAAGGGTTATGTCGCATTGCGACAATGCTCAATATGTGACACATATGACGACACAACCCAAGATGCGTCATATTCACAATGTGAAATTTGACGTTCATCAAGGTTTATGTCGCATTGTGAGCACGTCCAACTAGCAGGTGAGGGGATGCCCAGATGAAGCTTCTTGAATGTGCCACTAACGACGAGCAGAGGAAGGCATCCAAGCGGGTTAATGCATGGTGCCACATCGTGGGATCCCATGCCGAGGAACCTCCAACACATGCTAGCCAGTTGTCGTGGTGGCACCTGCATTTGAGGATAATATATTATATCAAGTTATAATATTCTTCATCATTATTTTAATACTCTGATTTATCATCAACCTATATTAATTGTTTTAATTAAATTATAATATAATGTATTGTATTTTAATGAAAAAAAAATTTAATTAATTATTATATTATAATTGATTAATATCATATTTAATTAAACTAAAATATATTTAATATCTTCATAGTTTAATGAAATTATTTTTTAATTAATTATTATATTATAATTGATTTAAATATCATAATTAATTAAATTATAATATATTTAATATCTCTATCTATCACGTATGTATACTATAATATAATTATATTATAGTCAAATAATAATATTTTGAATTAAGCAATATTACTTTATTATTACTTTGATTATAATATTTTAATTAAATACTATCTTCTTATCATAAAATAATATAATATTATATAATTAAAAGTATTATCGTTATATTTAAAAATGATATTATTATTTATTATTTAATTAATTGTTGAATTACAATTAATTATTTATTATATTTTTATGTTTTTTATCATTTTTTAATTTTATTTACTAAAGTATAATTAAATAATAGTTTTTATAATATATTATTATATTATAAATAATTAAATTAGGTTATTTTATTAAAAATTATTATAAAAAACATTATTAACGTATCAAATATATCATAATGTTAATAAATATATCCAAAATATATCGAATATTACACATATCTCCAATATTAATAAATTGATAATGTTGATTAATTATAATATAATAATTAATTATTTACATAACAAATAATTATTTAATATATTATTAATTATTTATTTAATTAATAGTATTATTAATTAAATAACAATAATTAATTCATTCACTAAATTATTTTATAATTATTTTGTTTAATTACTTATTATAAAATAATAGTAGTGATTAATAAAAAATATTGTTTAATTAAAGAATATTATTAAACCACCAATTAAAATATGTGATTTCATTAAAATCATTAAATAATATTAATCTATTAATATTTTTAATTAAATAATCATTAATTAACTAATATTATTATTAACTAAATAACTATAATATAATTTAAATTATTTTATAATTATTATGTTTAATTAATTATTATAAAATAATAATATTTTTTAATTAAAGAATGCTAGCAATCAAACAATTAAATTATGTATTTTATTAAAATTAATAAACAATAATTAATGTATTCGAATAAGCCAATAGGCATAAATTGGTTTTTATATTAATGTTTTTCCTATAATATGTGTCTCATTTACGCCTGTCAACTTATTCGAACACATTAATAATTATTAATGTGGCTGTTGCTAATTATTAAAATCTCTTATTTATTTGTTATTAGTTTTTTCAAAGTAATTAATGATTAAGAATTTCTAAAAAATCATCAATTAATTAAAAAAAAAATTGTTTTTACTCTCTTTATTAAAAGTGATCGATAAGTGCACCACCCATGAAGTTCTATCCTTCAAAGACAAATTATCACGGTACAGCCATATTTTTGTCTTTTTGTCTGCCAATAGGATCAGTACAAAATGACCTACACTACACCACACCTCCGGGGAACTTTCGCTTATGGTGCCATGCCCTTTTTTCCAAAGTAATTAATTATTGAGATCTCTTATTTATTTATTTTTAATTTTTTCAAAATAATAAAGTTAATTATTAAGGATTTCCTTTTCAATTGAAAATTGAGAAATGGGCGAAGCTATTCTTTTCAAGTATATGAGAAGAGTATTATATATAGTTGCTAAATGTTTGATTATGAGAACGATATAGTTGCTAAATGTTTGATTACCAGTATAGATCTATCTTAAACTCGTTTCTATCAAGCACGAGAGGGATCCAATTTCTTGAGGTTTATTTCTTTTTCTAAATTTAAACTCAAGAAAATTGATCTTTCTTGATTGATAGATCTGGGTTTAAATTTTTATTTTATAAACGAACATCTATTTTTTAATTACTTTTCATAATATTTTATTTTATGAACCAACATGGATTTTTTTTTAAATATTTTCCATAATTTTTTATTTTATGAGCCGACGTGAATTTTTTTAATTATTGTGTTACTAACGTTATATCACGTTAGAGGATCTCTCCCATACTGAGCTGTAGAGCACCTCATTTCACTGAGTGCAACAAAACTAAAAGTAAATTATTTTCTTGCTAAAGCAACTACAGAGTATTATAATATAGTTGCTAAATGCTTAATTACAAAGCTAAAAGAGTATTCTAATATAGTTTCTAAATGTTTGATTGCAAAGCTAAAAGCAATTTATTTTCTTTTGAAATACAGATAAATAAAAATATTTATATTTAGGATGCATATTGCTTGACGAGGAAAGACATTTCATATCCACAAACACCTTTAAGTCTTGTCGTCTGTTAGTCACCAAGTCTGGGAAAATGTGGTGACCTATCACTTTGATTGTGTCCCTGATTCTTTTTCAATTCCCTAATTTCTTTTAATCATGGAGTCATTTCTTTCCCAGTTCTGGAATTTTATTTCTTTAAGATTCAGAATTTAACAAATTTTCTAAAGAGTTCCTTCCTGGAACTTAATCACAGATTTATGTTACATATGTGACCGAAAGTTAAAATATAAGTACAAATTTATTTCTCTAAGATTCTGAATTTAATAAATTTTCTACAGAGGTCCTTCCCAGAATTTGATCACAGATTTATGTTAGATATGTGACATATAGTCAAAATATTAGTAAAGGTCGGGTTCATCTGTATTTACCCAGAACCACATCACATCACTTATAAAAAGACGGTAAACGCATCGTGGGCATCTGGAATATCATATCACATGGTCAAGCAAGTGGTGGTGGATGGAATTTTCAAGTCTGGACTCAACTTAATACATGCATGCCTTGTTGAACCCATGGATCCAATGCTTATGGCTGATGGCATCTGTGGATTCATGGGCCCATCCCGATGGATGAATGCTAAATAACCCACACGATATTTGTTTGATGATGCAATCTAAATTACGTTTAAATTTTGAATTTAGTGAAGGCGTTTCCCGCTTACTCTATGTAATTTAAATTTGAATAGTCTTGGTAGAGGAGGAGCGACAAAAATGTCTGCCTGCGGTTTTAATGTAAATTTCAACAGCTTTAAAGTTTCTGAGTTAATAATTCCATGGGTTAGACATTGATAGTTTTGTCGCACCTCCTGATTCTGATCAGACTCCTCTCTGTTGATCTTTCTTTAGATCCGAGAATGCGTATCCGTCGGGTATTTGAGAAGCCATGGACAAATTTATTACAAATACGGTTAGTCGGCTAGAAAGCTTTAAGCTATCTCTTATCATGAGTAGATGTACTTGTAAAAAATAGATATGTAAAACTTTCGAGCATTTTTATTGTATTAGCATTATCTTTAAGAAAAATATGTATTAAAAACATTACACATTACAACAAGAGAATGTAAGAATATAAGTGTATAAATATACAATTTGAAATATATAATAATGACAAGAGCCATGAGGTGGCAATGTCCTCGACATTGCACCTGCATTGGTTGGTTATTTGCAATTGTGTAATGAAATTTGACTCTTCTAGTAGCACATTGGAACACACATTGCCTCTGTATATTGTATGTACACAAGTAAATAAATACCCAAGATTTAGAGTACTAAAGGCTTGCACGATAACCAAAACAACACATATCAGAAACGTCCCTTCCCCAAAGAGGCATGGACACTAAAAAAGACTTATTAAGTCACAAACTTTTCAAAATATTTGACGGTACAAGTAATCTAAAACAAGAAACAGGTAACAAGTATGCTTATTTGCTAACACTATTTTTGTTACAATTTCCTAGTTAGGTTCATAATGGATTGCTTTAAGTCTCTATTTTTTGTTGTCTTAATTCATTAAAAGAGAGATTCCCCTTGCATGTCCATGCTTTTGAGACTTCCTATTGTCCCATAGATTTGGTAGTTAGTGATGGTACCTGTCATAGCTTTATAACAAACATATGCACAAAACTGGCTCAAATTAACTAATGCAAATAACGCCTGCATTTCAATACAAGATTGCTCTAATATCATGAAGTAGTTATAAGAAACAATTTCTTCTATTAACGCAATAATTTATTAATGATGGTGTTAATAAACTTGATTTTTTTTTTATATCTAAAATTTATTTTCAATATTATTTTTGACATTTCAAAATAATAAAAAATTGATATTTTTATCTAAAATCCACAATTTTTTTTTCAATTGATAAAATTACAAATATCAAATTCAATCTATAACTTGTTATTCACCATATGTTTTCTTCCTTAATAGAACAAGACAATACCAATCAACATGTATTTTTTTATTTGATAAGGCAAGATAATACCGATGTACTTTAATGGATGCAGTTTGATCTGCCATGTCTTGACTTTAAATTTATTTAAAAAGGATTAAAATCTTGCCAAAGTTAGCAAATTTATCTCCTCATCTTCATAAGCCATTCCAGCCTTGTTTAAATGAAAGGAAAGGAGCAAATTTAAGCAATATTTTATTGCAATAAGCATAGGAATATGCATGGAAGAATGTAGTATTGTTGCAAGATTTAAATATTAAAGGTTTTGGAAAGCATGATAATGATAGGTTTTGAAATATTACAAGACATGGTGGCCATTTCATAACTTTTGAATATAACATAAACCCTAATGCATGCTGTGTACACTTCGATAAACAATGAACTTTATCTGAGACAAATACGAGTGTTGGTGATTATAATGCACCTATAACAAGCATGACATGTACATTCCTTCAATTCATTCCAACACCCCTATTACCTTTCCAAGGTTTGTATAGCCTTTTAATATCCATAATAACCTCGATCATCGGAGTTTAAGCAAATCTAGAAATCAACTCTCATTGGACTTTGAGTAAGATTCAAATTTACCCATCATTGGAGTTCTCGGAGAGTAAGATCTATCGAAAACTAGCCATAAGAAGACTATCTTTGTCCATGCACTTTGATCCAAAGCATCTTAAAGCTGTATATACAGAACAAGTCAATACTAGCCATATAGCCAGTCTCACTATTAGCAAAGAGTTTATCTATTTGTTGTGCGGTTCCATGGACACACCATGGACACAACAATAGCCGGTAGCCTTTCATGGATCCCATATGTATAGATCTTTGATGATGTAAAGATTTATTTTATTAGTTCAAGTTAAGAGCCTTTACTTTTAGCAGAACCCCAGGATTATATAACCTATCACAAATAATACTTATAAGAGTTCGACAGAACCCCAAAATTATATAACCTATCACAAATAATACTTATAAGAGTTCGAGTAAATCACAAATCAGCTCTCATTGGAGGCACAATTTTGAAAGGCACTCATACATTCATGACACATTTTATAGCATGATTTAACGTTATGCCTTCTTCTCGAAAGACATGTTTTGGATGGTATGCGTTAAACTGTAGTCATTATGGACAAATTGATGAAACTAAAACGCGGCATTTGATGAATCTGAAACGTGGCATCTGTTTGAGACTAACCAAGTGTATCAGTGCAAAATTGGCATCTGTTTCGAAACTAACCAAGTGCAGCAGTGCAAAACTTCATACTCAACATTGAATATCAAGTGTTCATCAGTGAAGCCATCGAGGTTTATGGATATGCTGCGATAATGTTTTCCATCGAAAAATTAGATACCCTGAGCATTGTAGTAGTGAGATTGTGATCAAGAGAAAGAGGTTGCGTGACCAGGTTTGACCAAAAGCAAAGATTTCAAGCTAATTAAGGTAAGATTATTTACTCTGTTTGCAAGTCGAGTTGTTGTTATGGATTTTGGGTTTTAAAACTTTCAGTTGAATACCTCCTTAATATTCCCATCTATTTATGGTAGTAACCTCCGTAGTACTCTTGTTCAGATAGAGTGGGGAGCGAGGGAGTAAGCCCATTCCTCTCTGCATAGTTTTGATGCTTATAGCGAGAGAAAGAGGTTAGAAACAAGAGCACAACCTTGGTTCGAATCACCATTAAAACAAAGACGCTGACCTGGTAACTTTCTGTATTCTTTTGCTTTAAATTGTGTGCTTTAGAGAATGATTTTATCATTATCGTGGTTGCATGAGAGAGAAGAGAGTGAGTTCTCTCTTAGACTGTTGGTCTCTATGATCTTATACATGAGTTGTTAACATGATTACACCCCAATGACTCCTTAAATTATTTTCTTACAAATACCAAAGGAAATCCAACACTATAATGTTTTTAAAATTAACGGATAACCCTACAGAAATGGTGAGGCAACCTCCTAGAAGAGAGCCGACCCACTCTTAATAGTTATATTATTTTTAGCGTGATATGGGTAGACCCAAGAGAGGGCACAACTCTCTGATTTTCTTTTAATATACAGATAGTATATATGTGAGATTTAATGAAGAAGGGGCAGTCCTCTGTTCCTTGGTTAAATAAGTGTAAGTTAGGATGAGGGTGTAGCACCAGTGCCGTCCCCATACCTTTTAGAAGACCCTGAACTGTTGTGTTGGCTTCTCCAGGAATGATATCTTTCTAAATACCATTAATAAAAACAAAGAATAATTTAGATTGATCATCTGTCATATCATTCTAAATTAATGACGGGGAAAGTATTGAGGATGTTTAATACGCACAAAGAAATTTATCCCGTCTGATAGGACCTCCTCGAATTTTTTTAGGCTTTTTGAAGGGCTTTGCCAAAAAAAATTAGCAACCAGCTTTGTCTTCTACGATTCATTTCCCTTACTTTTCTCCTCCTAGAACAAAAAGAATTAACAAACATTCTGTTAGCTATTTTTTATTAGGTGATGTCTAATATATCAATAGAATTGTAAAATAATTCACATGAGGTGAAAGATAGCCATGAACCTTGATGAGTTCCAAAAAATGAGATACGTATTCGATGAGGCCATCAAGATTGGCATCAACATTTTATCTGTCAACTGCATTAGCATGTGTCTGAATGTTGTGAATATGGCCATCGAGATCGGCCTTAGAAATGATGGAAGAGGACAGTGTTTCTTGAAGTTGATTATTAGTAGCTCAGCATTTGAAGAAGAAGAGCCTGCTTGGAAGACCTTATCATGAGAAGCGTTGGGTTGAGAAGAGGTGGAAAGATCAGCCGAAACATTTTGATCATTTATTAAGACATTTGTAGAAGCTGTGACTTATTAAGACATATGTAGAAGTTGTGGCTTTAGAAGAGGAGGCCCGTCAAGCTGTGGCTGTAGAATTTGTGGCTTCAGAAGAAGAGTAAATGCTCCAGTACTAATAATGAACAGATGGCATATGATAGAAGACGCAGGTGTCTGCAAAGTTTTCGAGGCCCGTCAGTAGTCACCTTGCTATCCGTCGATATTGTAAAAGCCCATATTGCATTTATGGAAATAATTTCCGTAGCACTGATATTAGTGGAACACAGCTACATGCTTGAAGCCTGCATTCAAGCTTTGTTGATGAGATCCCGTCGACGGCCCCTGGGGCACAACCCCTCAGGAAAACGTCAGTGGAAGGGGACCAATCAGAGGGCAGATAAATACGATTTATAAAAAATATTAAATCCACTTCAAAATCAAACCATGCACAAACTTTATAAAACTCAAAAATTTGGCATGCCAAGCCCCCAACTAATCCGCCTCCTCGAAAAATATATGTCGAAGACATAACAACAACAACAACAACAATTAATGAAAGGAAACATCATATTTAAAAGACATGACCTATTGAAAGGACATGACTTTTTTTTTGTTAGTAAGATTCGAAACTTTCTATTAAAAATAAAAAAAGGTTGTACATATAGTTACAAAAACCAGTCTTCATAGACCTCTTTAGACATGTTCTTCCATCTCCCATAGTTATCTAGTCCCATTACAACACAAGACCATAAAATTCAACTCCCCACCGCCACATAATCTGTCTCCATTACAAAGGATTCCAATGTTAATTTCCCAAAGGAAACCCACATACTTGGCTCTCAGCCATACCCAAAAAACATACCCCAGACTTGGCCCACGGGCATGACAAAACATACCACACCCCCGAATTAAGGCTATTACAATTACCAACCAAAATGAGACCCTAAAACCCATACAGCATACATCTTACCGTTCTCCCACCGCAGAAGATGTCCCTCACTCCGGAGGATTCTTTGCATGTAACGAAGACTCCTGCACAGGACCAGCAAGAGGATATTTTTCTTTCATCATGCCACTTCCATATGGTGCTTTTTCTAGGTCCCCCCCTCCATGTCCATCAGGCCCTCAATAGATCTTCCTTGAGATTGGTCATGACCTGTGTGACCAAGTCTCCAAAGCTCTCCCACTCCATCATAGTCTTCGCTAAAATTTTCCTCATGACCCAGTAAGGACTTAACCTCGCTGCCATGCCGTGTTCTTCCATGTTTCTCTGCATCTCATCCTCTTCGATCATAGAAATTATCTCATCTATCTTTGGAGGAACCCCCTCCATGAATTCCTCTCCCAGGTCCAAATCTTCTATCTTTTGCTCGACGCACCCCTCTTCCCCCCGATGGCTGCACATACGTTGGTGGGGGGCCATCTTCATATTACAAAGTGAGAAGGCGTCAAGCTTTCTCCTCACCCACAAAAACCCATCTCTATTCACCACTCCCTCTCTCACTATCGCTTCCCTTAAATACTTATCGAACTGTGTCTTTGCATTAAAATCATTCGATGACATCATCATTGTTTATGAATTCCAATTAAAACCAGGTTTAAATTCGTCATGCTCCTCTCGTCCTGTCACTTCCTTCTCTTTGTGGGATTCCAATCTCGCCATGTACCTCTCCTCCGTCACCATGACTACCCGCAGTACCAAAGCCTTCACATCGAAGCTTTCAATCTCCCCATTGTCACCTCTAATTAATATCCACAATCCGCCAACAACCTACTTCTTATTACACCTCCTTCCTTGCATGCATCGATATTTAATGATCCTTCCTGTCACTAAGTGCCAACTCGGCCCTTAACACCTCTTCATGTACTTCACTCGCTACATCTCCCTCCTCCTATGGCCTTGTGTCTCCACTAACACCCACATCCGGGGCATTGAAAGGGACATGAATTACTAACCATTATGACTATTCAATGCTATAAGTACACCATCATGTGGTCATTGTATCATCATCTCATATTTTTCTTATTTAATATACAATTTATATAGGCATTGTCTAAAAACGCAGTGCTTTGCACCTCCCTGGCTGGAATCCAACAACTCAAAGAAGGCAAAGTTCTTATTGATCTGAAACTTTGCTCAACTTTTCAAGCATCTGGGTCGGTTTAAAATGGGGGAAAACCCCCAAGGGAAAAGTTCCATAGAGGAACTTTGCCACTACACCCTTGGAACTCTGCACACCCTCGAATTTTTGTCGAATACATAGAGGAAGGTTGTCGGAAAAACCATCAGAAAAGGTGCAAAATGTTGTGGCTTTAGACTACTTCATTTACATATATTTGTCCTTTATGTATTTTGACCCATTGTCCCTTTTAATGGATATTTCATAATTGAACTATGTTCATAATTAAGAAGTGAATTATGTTATTTTAAGAGGAATAGTCCACAACATAAGAAGTTAATAACAAGCTAGCAGAGCAATGAAATAAAGTTAATAACAAGTGTTATAGGTCAAATTTGCACTTCTTCGTCCGTGATCACATTAAGCTGTCGATCACACGAAAGGACAACATGGATTGAAGAGCAAGATTGCCCTAGATGATACATGGACTTGGTTTGCCCCTCAACAGCTGACAAAACCCTATTTTACCCTACCTTTTGACATGTGCGCTACCCTACAGGCATGATAGTAGCGCATTTCTTAAAGTGTGCCCTACTCTACAGTTATAATAGTAGTGCACACCTGCTAGTATGCCCTACTTTACTTAAGCAAACTAACGCACACCTTAAAAAATCTTGCAAACGTTGGTTGTAAAGCAGTGAAGTTGCATATTGTGCGCTACTCTACAATGAAATACTCGCACACATCTTAAAAAGTAATCAAAAATATATTAATTTGACGAATTGGGATTAGTTGAAGTTGGTTCTTGCAACTTCCCCCAACTTCCCAATCAAACTACCTCTCGATCCAAACTGCCTACCTTGTCCCATAAATACAAGGGGGATAGATGAGAGAGGGGGAGGAGAAACTATGCATTAAGGGTTGTTATGCTGGAGGAATTCCAAGTTGGTGTGAAGAGCAGGAGCCTAGGATCCAGTTGCACAAGCACTCTGAATGATCAAGTATAATTGTACTGATTATTTGCTTTTGACAATAAAGGTTGAAATACCCTTCTCGTCCCAATCAAATGTCTAATGGATTGCATATTTGTTTGGATGAAATGCTTGATTGTATTTGATGTCTAAATTATATTTCAATTTCATCATCGTTATATCAGTCAAGATACATTGAGGAAGGTATCTTTTGTATTGCAAGTTCGTCAAACGGAAGATCAAGTGGAGGATCGATCGAAGGAGCAAGCGAAAGCTAGGATCGAACTTCATTAATAAGGTATGCCTTCAATAACCTTGATCTCTTTCCTTTTGTAGAAGCCTATGTGATATGATTAATGTATTTACCTGTCACCCCAGAAAGTTGGTAGTGTCCCTCTCCTCGCTATAGGGTAGAATTCCCGAACAACAGACTGGCGACTCCGTTGGGGACTGGTTGGTTTCTTCTTTAGGAGACATAATTAGCTTTCCTTCCACTACTTTTTGATCTCTTTGATCCTCTGAGAGGCTCTGTAGGTTACTATAGCCTGTTTCCATTGCTTGACTCATCCCAGTTTTTCTTTGCAAGGCATGTTTTTGACCTCCTCTGACATGTGCGCTAGTCGACCTTATACACAGTAGTGCATACCTAATGATGAGTGCTACTTTCTCTACTATAAGTAGGGCACAACTCCAGTGTGCATTGGTTTATGCACTACATAGTAGCGCATACCCATGTAACTCTCCGTTTGCTGTAGGGTTTTGATTTCCACTTGTTTGGTTTGATGTCCAGTCTCTTGCCTTGCTTTCTGTCATGTCCCAAATTTAGAATTGGGTCACAATGGCCTAATCACATTGGCCATATTCATTAGAGTTTGTAAAATTGATGTTAAAGGTCAAATAATTGCCAAGGAGGAAAATTACTAGTTTCCTAGGTTTGGGGTGGAAGCTTTGGGATTTGGAATAATGGGGATAATAAATAATGTTTGAACATTAGAGTGGCATAAATATTTAATAAAGGAGATAAATAAATATATACAAGTGAAAATCAAAGTGGCATTCGATCATGAAGACACATGGAGGAAGTGGGACCCACATATGGCTAGATTTCCCCACTACACTTGGCATCATTCTCTCACCAATTCGAATTCAAGGTGAATGGTAACATACTTAGGGGAGTCCAAAAAGGTATTATTTATGGCATGACTCATCCAAGGTCGAAATATAGAGGAAGAGTAACTCCCATGGAAGAGGAAGAGGCAAATTGGAGCTAGTGAGACACTTGGGCTAGATTCCCTAGCTCTATGACAACAATGATGAAGATGCTATGACACCTATGACACAAATCAGACATGAAGGATGACCTATGACATATATGACATGTCAGGGCTAAAAATAGACTCCAAGAGGGCGCTCAAGGGTGTTAGGGTAGCTAAGATGCTTCCACATTTGATTTGGTGGAAGTGGGAGACTAGGAATTGTTGTACAAGTGGCGTTCTTTGGAATCTCTTCCCAACTTGAGTTGGCATGAGTCTCTTGGAAGGAATTAGACCCATGGAGGAAATTAGAACTTTATAAATGTCAATAAAAAATAATGAAAGCGGCTTTTTATCATTTGTAGAATTTTCAATTGCATTTGTGTAGAGGAAGAGCTAGTGGATGACTAGTTTCTTGCCTTAGCCAATTTCGAGGGTGAAAGATTCCCATCCAAGTTGGTAATTGGAAAGGCCATTCAGACCTTTCATTTGGAGCTTTAATGGAGTCTTTATTTGCAGGTGTAAGCTACAGGGAAGCCTCATGGTTTCTTCTATTGCAACACATTCTCTCAACCATTTCCAGTTTTGATGGCATATTCTTGATGCTTAAGGGAGGGCGTTTTTGGTGAGCTATTGTACTCTTTGGGGGAGCTTCTCATGCCCCATTTCTTTTGTAATATGAAGTAAATACTCTATTCTTCATCTCCAGAAAGTTTCAGGTTGAAATTCTAAGTAGAAATGTATAAATCTCATTTTTAATGGAAGAACAATGCCATTTCCCCACTACCTTGTTGTGAACTAATGTATTGATGATGATTTCAGATGAATGGATGATTCTCTGATGCATTTGTGATTAATGGACTACCATGTATGTATTTTACAAGTTTCATATACTGTACTTGAGCATTTGAAGTATTTTTACTCCGTTTAATTACATTGGGAGAAGAAATAGTGCCATTTCCCCAAGGGTCGAATTGGTGATTTTTGCAGTTGAATGGGAGAGGGTTGGAACATATATAATAATCAATTAATGGTGCAAATGAGACCTTAATAACATACTTAACACATTACATACCTCTGTTTCATAAATTTGAGTGGGTTTGGAGGCAATTGGGAAGCCATTTTCAGTACTTACCCCAGGGGGATTTGAACCCCAAATTACTAATAAAATTGCATACTTGGTCCTGAATCTTAAGAGAGTTTGAAGAGGTCTTTTGGTGGCCATATTTCATCCCTGAAAATCATATTCAAGTCCTAATATCATTCATACACCTTCCTTGAATATTTGAAGGCATTTGGAGTCAATTTGAGACCTAGAGACCAATACTAGTCAAAGGGAAATCACTAGTAAAGCTACCTACATTGACCAGAATTGAAAGAGTATTTGCAGAAGTATTTTAAAGGTCCAAAGGAATCCATGAAACACATATTTATGTTCTAATATCATTCATATACCTTCTCAGAATATTTGGGATCATTTGGGGCAAATTTGGGACCTAGAGATCAAAACTAGCCAAAGGTTGAACTAGGAAAAAAAAGTGGAAAGTTTCCATTTTAATAAAATTCCTAACAAGGGACATTACAGTGGTATCAGAGCATGGTCTTGGAACCTGATGTGGTAGAACATTAATGAAGACCGGGATTCAAAGAAATAATCCACCACCCTTAGAAACTAAAACTGGATGCACTTTGGTGAAAGGGAAGAAGTAGGAGAAGAAGTGCATTCCTTGGTCACCATGAGTAAGGATGGGAAAGGAACCTTAGAGAAGAATGAGGAGTTTAGAAAATTACTGAAACCTTCCTTTGAAGACAAGTGGAGGCAATTCTTTCAAGAGTTCAAATTGTTGCTTAGTGAACTTGGAAGCAACTCGAAAAAAATAATGAGCAATGGTTCTCTTTTCAAGGAAAATGATGAAATAATTTATGTCACAAAAGAGGAACCTAATGTAATTGTGGAACATGAGGTACATGTTGATATGAAGGTTCTTGAAGATGCTACACTAAAACAAGAAGAAGGACAAGCACTTGTCCTTGTTCAAAGGGATTATGAGTTGCCTCATGGAGAGAGATGCAAAGCCTTGGAAGAGGTACATGATCTCGCAATAGTTGGACCAAACAATTATGGAGAAGATGAATTAAATATTTCAATGGGTAAGAGTTGTAAAGAATTAAAGTTGGTTCATAATTCCTCACCCCACACTTCTTTTCCAGCCACATCACTTTGGGATGAAAATTGGGTGAAATGTTTTTTTCTAGTGGTGCCACATGAGGGGTATAAAACTCCTACCTCTCCTTTTGATGATGACATGAATAGAGCACCTCATTATTTAGAATTGCAGCAGCATATTGCTTTACCTTATGATGATACATATCCTCATGGATGTATGGATGAGACTTCTTTGATTCCTTTGAAGTCTCCTTGTTTTTCCTGCTCATTATTTGGTTCAGATTTTAGTGGAGATTCTTCATTCACTTCTTGGATGAAAGAATGCATGGCTGAATATTTTGATGCATCTCACATTCTTTTGGAGCAGCACTATCAGACATGGGATCCTCACCTATTTCATTGGAGCAGATTTGATTGGTCACTTGAATATTGTATGCACCTAGCAAATGGTGGTCTACTTACTTGGAGGTATAAACACTTTCATGATTCTTTGATGAAGCATCTTCTTGATGTACATTTTCATTATGTTGTTATGTACTTTGATGATATATATTTTGTACTGATGATGTTTGGAAGAATGCATACAAGAAAATGGGATCCAGGAATCCTCTTATCTAATGGTGTGGGTTGAAGAGCACTCTTAATTGTTGGGGTGCAATACAAGCAATGGGACCCTGGAATAATTTTTATCTCATTGGTTTCAAATTTTTTTGGGGAAACAAGCAGTATGGGAGATGGATTTCCCACTTAATAAAGTGATTTTTATCAGAGTAGTGCAGCATCAAGCATGGTCGTTCCTCTCTAAAATCTTCATGGAAACTCAAAGACTCAAGGTTGGACAATTCAATGGCAACTTCAAAGAATTATACGGGAAGCAGGTTCTTCAACACCCATGTTTGAAATTGCTTGAGGACAAGCAATATTGGGAAGGGAGGATTTGTCATGTCCCAAATTTATAATTGGGTCACAATGGCCTAATCACATTGGCCATATTCATTAGAGTTTGTAAAATTGATGTTAAAGGTCAAATAATTGCCAAGGAGGAAAATTACTAGTTTCCTAGGTTTGGGGTGGAAGCTTTGGGATTTGGAATAACGGGGATAATAAATTATGTTTGAACATTAGAGTGGCATAAATATTTAATAAAGGAGATAAATAAATATATACAAGTGAAAATCAAAGTGGCATTCGATCATGAAGACACATGGAGGAAGTGGGACCCACATATGGCTAGATTTCCCCACTACACTTAGCATCATTCTCTCACCAATTCAAATTCAAGGTGAATGGTAACATACTTGGGGGAGTCCAAAAGGTATTATTCATGTCATGACTCATCCAAGGTCTAAATATAGAGGAAGAGTAACTCCCATGGAAGAGGAAGAGGCAATTTGGAGCTAGTGAGACACTTGGGATAGATTCCCTAGCTCTATGACAACAATGATGAAGATGCTATGACACCTATGACACAAATCAGACCTGAAGGCTGACCTATGACATATATGACATGCCAGGGCTAAAAATAGACTCCAAGAGGGCTCTCAATGGTGTTAGGGCAGCTAATATGCTTCCACATGTGATTTGGTGGAAGTGGGAGACTAGGAATTGTTGTGCAAATGGTGTTTTTTGGAATCTCTTCCCAACTTGAGTTGGCATGAGTCTCTTGGAAGGAATTAGAGCCATGGAGGACATTATAAATTCATAAATGTCAATAAAAAGGAATTAAAGCGGCTTTTTATCATTTGTATAATTTGCAATTGCATTTGTGAAGAGGGAGAACTAGTGGATGACTAGTTGCTTTGCTTAGCCAATTTCAAGGGTGAAAGATTCCCATCCAAGTTGGTAATTGGAAAGGCCATTCAGACCTTTCATTTGGAGATTTAATGGAGTATTTATTTGCAGGTGTAAGCTATAGGGCAGCTCATGGTTTCTTCTATTGCAGCTCACTCTTTCAACCATTTCCAGTTTTGATGGCATATTCTTGATTCTTGAGGGAGGGCGTTTTTGGTGAGATATTGTACTCTTTGGGGGAGATTATAATGCCCCATTTATTTTTTAATATAAATTAAATACTCTGTTCTTCATCTCTAGAAATTTTCAGGTCGAAATTCCAAATAGAAATGTATAAATCTCAATTTTAATGAAAGAACAGTGCCATTTCCCCACTACCTTGTTGTGAATCAATGTAATGCTGATTATTTCGAATGAATGGATGATTATATGATGCATTTGTGATCAATGGAGTTCCATGGATGTATTTTACAAGTTTCATGTACTTTACTTGAGCATTTGAATTATTTTTACTCAGTTTAATTGCATTGGGAGAATAAATAGTGCCATTTCCCCAAGGGTCGAATTGGTGATTTTTGCAGTTGAATGGGAGAGGGTTGGAACAGATGTAAAAATCAATTAATGGTACAAATGAGACCTTAATAACATCCTTAATACATTCCCTACCTCTATTCATAAATTTGAGTGGTTTTGGAGGCAATTGGGAAGCCATTTTCAGTACTTACCCCAGGGGGATTTGAACCTCAAATTACTAGTAAAATTGCATACTTGGTCCAAAATCTTAAGAGAGTTTGCAGAGGTATTTTGGTGGCCATATTTCATCCATGAACTTCATATTCAAGTCATAATATCATTCATACACCTTCCTTGAATATTTGAAGGCATTTGGAGTCAATTTGAGACCTAGAGACCAATACTAGTCAAAGGGAAATCACTAGTAAAGATACCTACATTGACCAGAATAGAAAGAGTGTTTGCAGAAGTATTTTAAAGGTCCAAAGGAATCCCTGAAACACATATTTATTTTCTAATATCATTCATATACCTTCTCAGAATATTTGGGATCATTTGGTGCAAATTTGGGACCTAGAGATCAAAACTAGTCAAAGGTCGAACTAGGGGAAAAAAGTGGAAAATTGCCATTTTAATAAAATTCCTAACAAGGGACATTACACTTTCTTAACTAATCCTTGAGGTCTTTATGCCCTTGTTGAGTCTTTTTTGTCTCTCCTAAGTCCCTTAGGTCATCTTTTGCTTGCTTGAGTACTTTTGAGGTGTCTAATTTGTTTGTGACTCTTTTTGAAGACCGCTTATTGTTCCTTGTTGGACGTAGCTGCATTCTTGTACCCTAGATGCTTGTTCCAGGTATACAAACCTTTGTTTTGTAACATTTTTTGTTTGTTGCAACACTAAGCACACTTTGACGGTGTCTTGGCGTTTGATTTAGGGTTTGACCCCAAGTTGGAGTCCTTAGGGTGTTTTCAAAAACTTTTTGAGTCTAGACACTTCCTGATTGCTTTGTCAGTTTCAATCCAAGTAAGTTGAATTTTTTCAGTTTGCTTCCATTCGAGTCTTTTTGTTTGTAAGGCCATCTTTGGCTCGCTTGCCTACCATTTACTAGGCTTAGTGCTTTCTTAGGGTCCTTGGTGCTTTGGAGCAACCTTTGAGGTTTGCCTTTCCATTTTAAGCGTCTCTTGTCCCTCTTTTCTTTTCACTTTGTTTTCCAAGCCCAAATTTTTTTCCTTTAAAAAAATTTGTAGGACAAGTCTTCGTCAAATCATCGATTTGATTGTTGTGAGCCTGAGAGTTGATTTTCCTTACTTGCATTCCTCTTTTAGGTCTTACTTGCTCCCATTTTCAAGTTCTTTTTCTTTTACGTATATCAGAAAAAGCAAAAAATGAGTTTGGTAGTTTAAAGTAGTAAGACTTATGATCATTTCGAAGTAGCGTAGTTTACTTTGTTTTGAATTTGAAAAAAAAAAAGAAAAAAGAAAATTGTTTTAGGTTTGCTTAATTTTCATTTTGGAAAGAGCATAAATGAAAAAAAAAATAGAGTCTTTTGTTGCTTTGAAAGTTATTATTTTGCACTTTACTTTCTCAAACCATTCCACACAATGCACTACTCCATTGAGTAAAAAGTAGCTTTAAAGATAAATTTCAATAAAATCAATTAGAAACATTTTTCTTTTTAGGTATACACGACATCAGCTAGCTTAGGTTAGAGTTTAGAGCTTAAATCACCTTAAACTGCTCGGAACTGGCTTCATTACGCAACAATCATAGTACAACTTTCATTTAGGTAAATCCATATATATCAAATAGTCCTGGATGCTCTACTCAAACTAGATTTAAGCACGAGGCCATGGAAGAATGGAATTGTTGAGGATATCCCCTCACTTTCCTTTTGACCATAAACCAGAGTCGATTCACGTACGGGGGTCCTTTCGGACTTCGGGCTTTGCTACCCTGCCCATGCGTTTTGACTAGGATGACGACTGTCCCCCCAGGTTATTTCGTACTTATGGTGGCCTTAGTATCAGACCTTTAGGATTCTACACGGGTAGAGTGGGCGGTTATTCCCACTTCACCTCGGACATGCGTGGAAGGTAACCCTTTGGCAGTAATCCCTAGAAAGCAGTTTGGTGATTCAAGCGCTTGCATCCAGTGGACCTCCGGTGGATGCCACACAACTGACCATCGGTACTCTGTCAGTCTGTTCTGGGCCCTAATCATCCCAGACTTTCTTCCGAGAGTATTTGTTATCTATCTGATTGGTTTGATTACTTAGGATTTTTTAGTGGTATGTTGTTTTCCCCTTAGTCTTAGTGGCCACTAGGTTTTTACTTAGTTTTATTTTTATATAATTGTGGAATACCAACATCTTCGTAGGTCTTGGAGGTTGCAAAACCTTCTCCCACTCATTGTGGAGCCACTACCGCCACCATGACGATGGAGGACAGACTCCAGTGGTCTTTTTGAACTTACTAGTGAAATAGAGGCTCCTGGTGAACCACAACCCAAAACTCTGGATCGACAAGTTCTTAATACTGTCGAGGTTGAGGATATTACTTCTGGTGAGTTTAACACTCCTTTTAACCCTCCTCTTACCGGACCTAACGATCCGCTTCTAGTACCTGTAGGTTTCCAGCAATCCGATTATAGTGCATATCTTTTCACACCTAGGCATATTATGACTAACCCAGGAGACGAATAGGGAGTTCCAAAGACTCCCACAATGGGTATGAATACAAGGATTGTAAATCCTTCTTCCACTGCTACACTGAGTTCGTCGCAGACAGCCTCTACTTCAACTCCGTCCTTCAGTTTTAACGCTGGTACGTTAGGCATGCCAAGCTCAATAGCTTTGACATCTGCCTCAGTCGCTACCCCTACTTTTGGACCCAATAATGCAGTGAATGTCACTCCACCGTCTGCAACTCAACAGTCATACCATATACCTAGTACTTGGATTTCCACACCCAATGTTGGGTCGAATCCCTCTGCAACTATGCTTTTCATGAGTACCATGACTGCGCCATCCACCTCAACTACCCCTGGTTTTAACACCTTTGCAGGTTACAATATGAATCAAAGTAATATACCTGTAAGAAATATACCCTTTTCTTTGTTTTCTGGAGGAGGGGGTAATATTTTTAACCAACAATATGGCAGGGCTAACACCCATCCATATTGGAAAAATGCACAGGGTACCAACCCATTTTCATTTGGGTGGGGGAATTTCAACAACACTTTCACACAACAACAGATGGATGGGGGAAACCCCTACTAGTAGATTGCTGGGGGAAACCCCTACCAACAAATGGCTGGGGTAAACCCTAACCAACAGTTTATAGGTCAAACTATGGGAGGATCCCCCTTCATGACTCCAACTTATCAAATGCCATCTTATAGGCCTCGTTTACCATTTCTGGCAACTCTGAATTTGCCATATCTTTCCAAGTTAACGAACGATCCGGTGTGCCATAACGTTACGTGGCCACCAGTTCCCACTAAGATACCTTCAGACATTCCAAAATTCGAAGGTAAAACTAGTGAGGATCCTGGTGATCATGTTACCACTTTTCATCTCTGGTGTTCTTCGAACTCATTGAACGAAGATTCCGTTAGGTTGAGACTTTTTCAAAGAACCTTGACCGGTGCTGCAGCCAAATGGTACATTGAGTTACCTGCAGTCACCTTTTTTAACTTTTGGGATCTCGCTATAGTCTTTCTGAACCACTTCCAGCTTCCTGTTCGGTACGATGCCGGGACAGATCTTTTGTCTACCTTTAGACAAAACAAAGCCACCCATTTATCTGAGCATATTCAGGAGTGGCGAAGATGGAAGAGGCTCATTAAGGCCAATATCCCCTCGGAGTTCTTATTAGAGTGGCATCTGAAATCACTCCTTCCTTATGTTTCTAAGAAAGTAGCTACTTCTGGGGTGTCATCGGAAGAAGAAGCCATTTTAAGGACCCAGCAACTAGACTTGGTTTATGCTCAGTCTGGGCTCCTTTACGAGATTATATCCAACGCACCACGATCAAACACTGATCTAGGTAGACCAAAACCTGGACCACATGCTGACGGCATTGTAGGTTCAGTTGATTCTATAGCTTTTGAAGCATTGACTAAACAGGTTCATGCCTTATCAGTCAAACAATCGACTGCAGAAGTGACTTCCATCACAACCTCTCCTTCTACTACTAAATCTGTACAGCAGGTTCAGACTAATCAAAAGGGCCCTCAGCATCCCAACAACAAAAAGAAGGGCAAGAAAGGAGAGGGGAACCAACAAAATCCCAAAAACAAAGAAAATGCCGAGGAGGGTAACAAAGAAAAGAAGAAGGTTAAGTTCCCTTGCAAGCTTTGCAAGTAGGACCACCTCACTCACCAATGCCCTCTGATCGAAGAAGCCCAGAAGTTGCTTCAAAAAAAGAAACCTGTCGTCCTTAAAGATCCATTTCCCAAAGGGCAGGGCTCAACTTCTGGCACCTCCAATGTTGGGGGCACCACCCATGCTTCAGTTGATCAAACTTTTATTAATATGGTTAACTCGGATGCTCTTTTACAAACACAGGCAAGAAATTATACCCCGTATTTGAAAAATAAGGATAAAGATATTCTTGAATCTTCCACTCATCTCCACATACTTGTGGATTCACTTCCCAAGATCCCGAAAGGTGTCTTGAAACGGGCTTCGCACAATCCCAACGCACGGGCTGCTGCGAACTACAATGTGGTTGAAGATCTAGCCCAGACTCCTTGTGCCATGTCTACCTTAGAAGTTTTGCAAAGTTGTCCATTACAACGAAATGCACTTCTGGAAACGATTGGAAGTATGGAATCATCCAACATGACTGCACGTTTTGATATGTCTGATATCAAGTACCAGTTGTCGTACCACATTGCTCTTCAGAGAGAGGTAGTTCATGGTCCTATGACCATTGGACGAGCTGTCGTAGATGAGGGCGCATCTACGTGCGTAATATCAATTTCTTGCTGGAAAGCCTTGGGTTCTCCCGAGTTAGCCCCTTCTAACATGTTGCTTACTGCATTTGATGGCAGAACCTTTCGTCCACACAGAGTCTTGCCATCATTTGACGTCGCACTTTCCGGTAAGACAGTTGCTGTAGAGATTGAAGTTCTGGACGCTCCGCTTGATTACAATATTTTATTAGGCAGGAGTGGGACATATGCCATGTGAGCTATTCCATTGGTTTTTTTCCGAGTTGTAATGTTCCCTCACGAAGGAAAGATCGTCACGGTCGATCAAATTTTGTTCTCTCGACGAAACAACCAGACTTCATCGGAATCCACAATTCCTTTAGTTGATCAATCTACCCCAGCAAGCGAGAGTTTAGGAGCAGGGCTTTATGAGTCATTAATGGGCACTTTTGACCTACCCGCTCCCGTTCTTTTCATGCATTCTGATGAAGGTACATCTACTTGTTGAATATTGTAACTTCTAAGAATATTATATTTGTACTTTATTATTCCGGAGATGTTTCATCCCTCCGAGGTGATTCTATTATGTATCCCGAGATGTTTATTCCTCCGATGAATTGTGGTAACCAAGGTTATTAGACCCACCATGTGGGGGTCGGCCCTGAGTTTATTATTTAGGGGTTATTAGACTTCACTAGGAGAGGTCGACCCCATTAGGGATTTTGGTCAGTCGTGAATCAGTATAAGTAGAGGAGGAGAGCTCCTCATTTGACACACTTGCTCAACTCAGAAAGTAGTGCACTTGTGTTTGAGAGGTCTGCATAGGAGGTAGAGAAGAAGGAGGTAAAGTCTTGGAGCACATCTTGTATTTTGGTTGATCATCTTATTGAGGAAAGCTTTGCTGGGTTTTCTACCCTATGAGGGTTTCCCAGGGTAATATCTTTGTCTATCTCGTGATTATGTATCTTTCAGTGATCTTGCTAGTCAAATTAGAATAATATTAACATGGTATCAGAGCTAGCCTGAATAGAACATCTTTCACAAGGTGAAATTATATTTCTCTCTCTCTCCCAAAATTAGGGTTTCTGCAAAAGTTAGTATTTTTGGATTCTGGTTGCATGGCTAAATAGCTATTCTAAATATCTATCTTTTAAGCTTTGGATCGATGTTTTTGGTTGGGTAGAACTCTGGGAAAGTCAAACCCTAGTTTTACCAAAAGTGTGATAAACCAGAATTTCTGTTGCAGATCTGGAAAAGTGAAAAGGTAAAGTTTCCTACTCTATCATTTATCTCTTGGCCTCCCCCAAGAGAAGATGGCTCTGAGCACCAAGCTTGAAGGTATAGAGAATTTCTAGGCATGGAAATACATAATTGGTTTCATTCTTGAAGAGAATGATCTTGCTCAATATATCAAGGATGAAGTTGCAGAACTTGAAGGAGATGAAGCCAAAGAGAAGCATAGAAAGGATTTGGTTAGGGAAAAGAGAATCATTGCTAATTCTATTAAAGACCACTTGATTCCCCAAGTGGCATCCAAGAAGACTCCAAAGGAAATGTATGATGCCCTAGGAAGAATGTATGAAGGAAAGAACATCAATAGGAAGATGAATCTAAGAACTCAGTTGAAGAGTACCAAGATGCACAAAGGAGAATCCATTCAAGACTACTTCTCAAGGGTCTCCCAAATCAAGGAGCAACTAGATGCCATTGGTGATACTCTTGATGACGATGAACTTGTGATGACTGCTCTAAATGGTCTCACTAGACCTTGGGAGTCATTCATACAAACCAGGTGTGCCAGAAAAGAAAGTATGAAGTTTGATGTGGTATGGGAGGATTGTGTTCAAGAAGAAGCTAGGGTAGCCAACAGAGAAGCCCTTCTCAAGGAGGATGACCAAGCCTTGGCTGCACACACTAAGAGAAGGAAGAATCAATTTTACTTCAAGAAGGACAAGCACAAGGAGTCTAAATCTCCACAAAGATTTCAAAAGAAAGGAAAGGGAAAGTTCTCTTCCTTCCAATGTTTCAACTGTCATAAAGAAGGACACATTGCTAGATTTTGTCCTTCAATCAAGAAGAAAAATATTCACTATAAAAGACATCAAGCACATCTTGCAGAAGATGATAGTGAAGAAAAAGAATAAGAGGAAGTAAGACCTCATAGGAAAATATCCAAAAGAAATGAAGAAGAAGAAGAAAGGCCTCTCCCTAGGAAAAGATCTAGAAGGAATGAAGAAGAAGATGCAGAAGAGTATGTTCTATTTTTTGCACTCTCTAGATCTGTGTCTCCTCGAGAAGATACATGGCTCATTGATAGTGGTGCTTCAAAGCACATGATAGGTCAAAAGAAAACTCTCTCAAGACTTGAAGAAAAATCTTCTCCACAAAAGGTATCTCTAGGAGATGATTATCAATATCCCATCAAGGGAATTGGTGAAGTAAGCTACAAGCTTGATTCTGGAACACCCTTGAAGATGAAAGAAATTCTATATGTTCCAGGTTTGAAGAAGAACCTACTTTCTATCTTAGCACTAGATAAGAAAGGATTTAGAATTGCATTTATTGATGGTCAAGTACTTATGTGGCCCAAAAGAAAATCAATTGAGGATGCAATTGTCATTGGTGAAGAAGAAGGAGGTCTTTACAAACTCAAGGGTCACCCAAAAGATGCCCTTGTCCATGAAACCACTATCCCCAGTGAACTATGGAATAGAAGGCTTGCTCACATTAACTACAAGGCCCTACCCTATGTGAGCAAGGTATTCATAGGAATACCAGACATAAAAATTGACCATAATGGCTCATGCAAAGGATGTGAAAAAGAGAAGAATGTCAAGAACCCTTTTCCAAAGAGTGAAACAAAGACTAAGAACATTTTGGAGTTAATACACTCAGATGTATGTGGACCAATGCCCACCACATCCCTAAGTGGGTTTGAATACTATCTCTCTTCCATTGATGACTATTCAAGGAAGGCTTGGATATACTTTCTAAAAGGTAAGAATGAAGTCTTTGGAAAATTCAAAGAGTTCAAGGCCCTAATAGAAAATCTCTCAGAAAAGAAAATCAAGATTCTCAGAACAGATAATGGCGGAGAATATACTTCAAAGGAATTTGAAGATTTTTGTAAGGAAGTTGGAATCAAGAGGGAACTAACCACTCCCTACAATACCCAACAAAATGGGGTTGCTGAAAGAAAGAATAGTACTATCATGGAAGCTGTAAAGACTATGATACATGACCAATATCTAACCATGTATCTATGGGCTGAAGCAGCTAGGACAATAGTCTATGTACAAAATAGACTTTACCATAGTGCTCTTGAATTCAAGATTCCAGAAGAAGTGTTCACAAGAAAGAAGCCTGAGGTAAGTCATCTCAAAATATTTGGATGTCCTGTGTACATTCACATTCAAAAAGAAAAGAGAACCAAGTTGGATCCCTCTTGTAAGAAGGGAATATTTTTTGGATACTGTGAATCATCCAAAGCTTTCAGAATTTACATACCTGGTTTTCATCATATGGAAATAAGTAGAGATGTAACATTTGATGAAGAAGCAGCTCTTAAGAAATCTAGGAAGTGCCAACTTGAAGAAATCTATGAAGAAGATACACCTCCTAGAATCACAGAAGCTGTGCCCATCCCTGAAGATGATACACCAGAGGATCATGACATGTTGGAACCACAAGAACCCCCGATTACAAACTTATCTAAGAAAAGAAGGCCAGCATGGGATAGAGACATTATTCAAGGAGCTGAAAAATATGGAGCTCCTGAAGGCTCCACTAGAGAAAGAAAGAAACCAAAGCTAGTATCCAACTATGTGGCCTTGATGTGTGATCTTGTGGATCAACAACCTACTAGCTATGAAGAGGCAGCTCAGAAGAAAGAGTGGGTAGAAGCAATGACAGAAGAATATCAGTCAATATTGAAAAATGATGTTTGGGATATAGCTCCCAAACCAAAAGATAAAAGTGTGGTTTCTTCCAAATGGATATTCAAAATAAAACATGCTGCAGATGGTAGCATTGAAAAATATAAGGCAATATTTGTAGCCAGAGGATTCTCTCAAAAGGAGGGAATTGACTATGAAGAAACATTTGCACTAGTTGCTAGGTACACTTCAATTAGAACTATCATGGAACTTGCATCTATGATGAAGTGGAAATTACACCAAATGGATGTTAAGACAACCTTCCTGAATGGTGTAATTGAAGAAGAAGTGTACATAGAACAACCTCAAGGATTTGAGGTTAAAGATGGAAGAACACATGTATGCAAGCTGAAAAAGGCTGTGTATGGATTAAAGCAAGCTCCCAGAGCTTGGTACGGAAGGATTGAACGTTTCTTAACAAGCATGGGCTTTGCCAAGAGTAAAGTTGATCCAAATATTTACCTCAAGATCATGGATGATGAACCTGTTATATTACTGTTGTATGTAGATTATCTATTTCTAACAGGAAATGAGGATCAAATTGTCGAATGTAAGAAGAAGCTTTCTTCAGAATTCGAGATGAAAGATCTCGGATTAATGCATTACTTCTTAGGTCTAGAAGTATGGCAAGAACCAAAATGAATCTTTTTAAATAAAGGTAAGTATGTTGTAGGGATTCTGAAAAGATTTGATATGTTGGAGTGTAAAGCCATGGCCACTCCCATGGACTCCAACTTGAAGTTATTAGTTAATGACTCATCAGAATTAGTGGATGTAACTCTCTATAGACAAATCATTGGGTCATTGATGTATTTAACAAATACCAGACCAAATATATGCTTTGCTGTAAATACCCTGAGTCAGTATCTAGTAGAACCTAAAAAAGTTCACTTAATAGTTGCAAAGCATGTAATGAGGTATCTAAAGGGTACATTAGATTTTGGTCTATACTATCTTGGAAATCATGAACTCAGATTACATGGTTACTCAGATTTTGATTAGGCAGGAAGTGTTTCAAACAGAAAGAGTACATTAGGTGGATGTTATGGTCTTGGATCTACAATGATCTCATGGTTCATCAAGAAACAATCTAGTGTGGCTCTCAGTACTGCCGAAGCAGAATATATAGCTGCCTGCTCTGCTAGTTGTGAAGCAGTATGGCTTCGGAAATTATTATCTGGAGTGTTTGACTTAGAAATGGATCCTACTGTGATCATGTGTGACAATCAAAGTTGTATTAAGATGACAGAAAATCTAATTTTCCACGATAAGTCAAAACACATAGAGATCCGATATTTCTACATTCGAGATATGGTGCAGAGAAGAGCTATTAAGCTCGAGTATGTGAGAACTGAGGAACAGATTGCTGATATATTGAACAAACCTCTGTCTCGAGTAAAATTTGAATATTTCTGAGACAATCTTAGTGTAGTTCAAAAGGACCCTCCTCGAAAGGGGGAGTGATATAGTCATGGATGATGAGATTTCCCTCATTGACAGCCAGGTCGATGATGAGGATACCTGTTTACTACACCTAGATATTTATGTATGCTTAGATTACTTAGATTTAGGACACTTATACTTAGAATACTTACACTACTTGTTTTTATATATTGATGTATTGATGGGGATACATGTTTTGATGATATATGTACTTGTATTGATGAGGATACTTGTTTTGACGATATATGTATTGATGAGGATACATGCTTTGATGATATATGTATTGATGAGAATACATGCTTTAATGATGATGATATATGTTCTTATATTGATGTATTGATGAGGATACATATGAGTACATGTATTGATGAGGATACTTGTTTTTATATTGATGTATTGATGAGGATACTTGTTTTTATATTGATGTATTGATGAGGATACTTGTTTTTATATTGATGTATTGATGAGGATACATGTGTATACATGTATTGATGAGGATACTTGTTTTTATTGATGTATTGATGAGGATACACATGTATACATGTATTGATGAGGATACTTGTATGTACTTGTACTATTGATGTACTAACGATATATGTATTGATGAGGATACATATGGGGATTGGATCATCCCTGGACTACAGTCCTAAAGTGAGTCGTAGACATATGTCTCTGAGAATGAAGTCCTTAGTGGACAAGTGGGGATTGTATCGTCCCCGGACTTCGGTCCCTTGAATTGATCCGTAGACATATGGTCTTCGAGAATGAAGTCCTTGATGTACATGTGGGGATTAAGTCATCCTTGGACATAGTCCTAAATGTACGGTGGGGATTAATTCATCCTTGGAAATAGTCTTAAATGTACGGTGGGGATTAAGTCATCCTTGGACATAGTCCTAAATGTACGGTGGGGATTAAGTCATCCTTGGACATAGTCCTAAATGTACGGTGGGGATTAAATCATCCTTGGACATAGTCCTAAATGAATGGTGTGGATTAAGTCATCCTTGGTGTGGATTAAGTCATCCTTGGACATAGTCCTAAATGAATGGTGTGGATTAAGTCATCCTTGGGCATAGTCCTAAATGTACGGTGGGGATTAAATCATCCTTGGGCATAGTCCTAAATGTACGGTGGGGATTAAATCATCCTTGGGAATAGTCCTAAATGTATGGTGGGGATTAAATCATCCTTGGACATAGTCCTAAATGTACGATGGGGATTAAGTCATCCTTGGACATAGGCCTAAATGTACGGTGTGGATTAAATCATCCTTGGACATAGTCCTAAATGAATGGTTTGGATTGTATCATCCATGGACCTATGTCCTAAAGAGATCAGGATTGATCATCTTGTAAGATGATTGTGTGATGACGGTGCTGATGATCGTGTGATGACGATGTTGATGATCGTGTGATGACGATGCTGATGATCGTGCGGTGACAATGACGATGATGTTGATGTTCCAGTAACTGGTTGGGTTACTGATGATGATGTATTGAAGAAAGATTCCGATGATTTACAGATGTATCATGTATGATGTAGTCGATGACTCCTTGCTCCTGCAGATGTTGTTATAATATCCTTCTCGTTAAGGGGGAGTGTTGAATATTGTAACTTCTAAGAATATTATATTTGTACTTTATTATTCCAGAGATGTTTCATCCCTCCGAGGTGATTCTATTATGTATCCGGAGATGTTTATTCCTCCGATGAATTGTGGTAACCAGGGTTATTAGACCCACCATGTGGGGGTCGGCCTTGAGTTTATTATTTAGGGGTTATTAGACTTCACTAGGATAGGTCGGCCCCATTAGTGATTTTGGTCAGTCGGGAATCAGTATAAGTAGAGGAGGAGAGCTCCTCATTTGACACACTTGCTCAACTTAGAAAGTAGCGCACTTGTGTTTGAGAGGTCTGCATAGGAGGTAGAGAAGAAGGAGGTCAAGTCTTGGAGCACATATTGTATTTTGGTTGATCATCTTATTGAGGAAAGCTTTGCTTGGTTTTCTACCCCATGAGGGTTTCCTAGGGTAATATATTTGTCTATCTTGTGATTATGTTTCTTTCAGTGATCTTGCTAGTCAAATTAGAATAATATTAACACTACTGAAACTTTCATGGTCGGTTTAAGGACTGATCCGTGGATCCTTCCTACTGAACCAGAACCAAGTGTGCCTCAATCTGTTGCAGAAGTAACCCACTTGGATTCACAACAACCTGCAACAAAACATTTCACGACTCTATTGGTCTCTACTGAGTCAGATATGGACCCTGCTCCCGCACGGTCAATTGACTCTACCCTCTCTCCTGATAGTTTAGACATGGTTTTTCCTTCTGACGAAACATTTTTTGAAGCTATGATAGGCCTGAGACGCCCTTGGGAACATTTACACCCCAGGACCTATCTACTTCCCGTTCTAGACTTGATTGAGAGAGGTGAGTTTTTTTCGAGACCCAGTGAGAATGTTGATTGGTCCTCTGCCCCTTCCACTTTACAAGCTATTTTTACCAAAGGGAATAGGACGAGTACAACGAGAACCATCCCGATTAAAATTTCCACTGAACCTGGGGTCACCAAAAACATCTTCATTGGAGCAGACTGTTATCTTGAAGATATTGTTCTGTATACCAATCTTTTTAACGAATTCCATGACGTCACTGCCTGGTCTCATGAGGAGATTCTAGGCATCGACCCTACTTGAAGGAGTCGACGAGCATTCTTACATCGCTCCTTAGAGCTCGTTAAAAACAGTAAGGAAGTTACAAGCATTCTTCCATCTCTCCTTTGAGCTCGTTAAAAACAGTAAGGAGGTCACGAGTTTACTTTTTCGGGCTCATTAAAATTTTATAAAAAAGATTCTTATGGAGTTCTCTCTAAGCTCTTGTTAGACTCTTTAAATATGACAAGATTGCTGAGTATAGTTGTCATTTCAGACTCATTAAAGGATTTGAAGCGACATCTGCTTAAGTATAAATTTAACCATTTTCCAGACTTTTGCGGATTACTTACGAAAAAGGAATACTCTAGTCATCCGTGGCTAGAAGAGTTCTTCTTCCATTGTTTTACACTTTTTTGGGGGAGGAGACTAACTTTACAAAAAAGGACCTTTTGTAGCCTTCTTTAGGGTTTTCAGGCTCTCGAAACATGAAAACACCAAGTGAGCACTCACCTACTCGGGCTCGATGTGAAATCCACGAGAGGGTAAAAAGAGGATTGTTTAAGTTTTTCAGACTCTATAAATAGGAAAACACCGGCAAGAATTAACTTACTTGGGTTCGATATTAAAATCCACGAGTAGGTGTATGGAGTTATTGTTTAAGTTTTTCAGACTACTTAAAATTGAAAACACCGGCGAGCAAGAACAGATCTCGGCTCGATATTAAAATCTAGAGATCACTATTATAGAGTATTCTTCTATCTCTTCTTCGAACTCTGTAAACAATGAAGAAGGTCCTGAGTCTTCCTCCCATGGGCTCGTTAAACTCTTTACATGGTTGGATCTACTGAGTTTTCATTCTTTCTTGGACTCATTAAAACAACAAGAAAGGTATTCTTTTATCTAAAAAGAATAAGGGATAAGAAGGGTATATCACATCTTGCAGTTTCAAAGGCAGTTCAGTCAATCCTATCCTTGAACACAGTACCTATTTGAGTCTATCATTTTAGTTGCGTTTATTTTTTGACCTTAGGGTGAACCTGATCTCCGAGTTGTCTACTCCCCCGGTTGGTTATACTTCCAACCATATGGAGGGTCTGCTAATGTCTCCTACATTGTAGGCTTATATCACTTTCCCATCATTTTGAAAACTGCCTAAGTCACTTTGTGTCGTGCTTACTGTTCAAGGAAACAGCCTATGTCAGCCATTCTGCAGTGTTATCTTGACCTCATGTGTCGGCCATCCTAGTGTCAGTTTTGTTACTTGTCCTACTCCACATCAGCTCATACCATTTGAGTGTTCCTCATGTTGGATGATGGAGGATGCCTTAAGGCCTCCCTTCCAACGGACTTCTTCCCATCGACATCAACTCATTTTTCTCTGGGAATGAAGTTTAGAGTTTCGGTTAGTGCCTTGGGGATTGCAGTCATCAGTGGCAGTTTCCCTCGTCGTCGAATAATGAGAATACAGCAATGTCTTTTATCGATGGGTTCCTCAAGTGTTCGACTTCAAGTTCTCTTATTCACACTTGTTGGATTGTACTAGGTACCTTGGGCTTCATTATCATTATCGATGGAAGCCCTCGCATTTGTTAACGGTATACATCAATGACCGGTAATCAAACGATTCCTCCCATGTTCGACTTCAGCTCATTTATTCACATGGTTAGGGTTTGTACCTTGGGTTGTTTGGATGAAGACCTTGGGATTTTGATAGCATTACCTCATTATTTTATCACCCAAGCTATGCAAGACTGAGCCTCACTCATTTTGGCTCTCCATGAGACATAGATCTAGTTTGTTGTTATGGCTATGATCTCTCATTCTGACATGGATCCACACTTGTATTTCAGTGGCCATGCTATATATACATCTCCTAGTTATGTACCAAAGATCATGTTGTATCATGCTACACATCTATATGATGTCAAGATTGTAATTGCTCACTGACCTTGATCGTTATTTCAGGTACTTTTGTAACTTGGTTCTGTGGTTTCTTGCTCCTCCGCTGACATGGAATTATAATGTATTTTGGCCATCGTTTCCCTCTGACCTCACACATTAGGGGGCACCTGTTATAGGTCAAATATGCACTTCTCCGTCCGTGATCACATTAATATGTCGATCACACAAAAGGATAACATGGATTGAAGAGCAAAATTGCCCTAGATGATACATGGACTTGGTTTGCCCCTCAGCAGCTGGAAAAACCCTGTTTTACCCTACCTTTTGACATGTGCACTACCCTACAGGCATGATAGTAGCGCATTTCTTGAAGTGTGCCCTACTCTACAGTTATAATAGTAGCACACACCTGCTAGTATGCCCTACTTTACTTAAGCAAACTAGCGTACACCTTAAAAAATCTTGCAAATGTTGGTTGTAAAGCAGTGAAGTTGCATATTGTGCGCTACTCTACTGTGAAATACTTGCGCACATCTTAAAAATTAATAAAAAATATATTAATTTGACGAATTGGGATTAGTTGAAGTTGGTTTTGCAACTTCCCCAACTTCCCAATCAAACTACCTCTCGATCCAAACTGCCTACCTTGTCCCATAAATATAAGGGGGGTAGATGAGAGAGGGGAGGAGAAACTGTGCATTAAGGGTTTTTATGTTGGAGGAATTTCAAGTTGGTGTGAAGAGCAGGAGCCCAGGATCCGGTTGCACAAGCACTCTGAATGATCAGGTATAATTATACTGATTATTTGCTTTTGACAATAAAGGTTGAAATACCCTTCCCGTCCCAATCAAATGTCTAATGGATTGCTTATTTGTTTGGATTAAATGCTTGATTGTATTTGATGTCTAAATTATATTTCAATTTCATCATCGTTATATCAGTCAAGATACGTTGAAGAAGGTATCTTTTGTGTTGCAGGTTCGTCAAACGGAAGATCAAGTGGAGGATCGATCGAAGGAGCAAGCGAAAGCTAGGATCGAACTTCGTTAATAAGGTATGCCTTCAAGAAGCTTGATCTCTTACCTTTTGTAGAAGCCTATGTGATATGATTAATGTATTTACCTGTCACTCCAGAAGTTGGTAGTGTCTCTCTCCTCGCTATAGGGTAGAATTCCTAAACAACAACAAGGTAGTAGAGAAATTAAATACCATTTAACGATACTATTATATTTGACATCATTTTTCGATGTGAACTCAACATTACAGACATTTTTTTCACATCGGAACATGTGTTAAATGAAAACCAACTTCAAACATTGGGTATGCAATGTCAAACATTTTCCATTTTGAACAATATTGGTCCTACATTCACTCAACAATAACATCCAATTAATTTTTGCAGTTTAGTAGTCTTAGATGTTAGTTAAGTAGTATAGACCCATCTAACTTCAGTTATGCAAAGCACCGAGAGGGATAAAATATGCAAACCTTTCACCACTAAACTACAACACACATCCCTCTCACCACTATGCTACAACACATTGATGCATTTTTTTTAATTCTATGGGAAATACGGACACTTCCCCCCAATTAGGGATGTAGAAATGTGCCTTTTTAGCGCAATCAATTTTAGTGCAATGTATGTTCAATGTTGAAATATCAAATTGGTGTGACTCTCCACCATTTTTTGTAAATATGGTAGTGTGGACATCAATTAATCGAATTCATAGTGACATGAAAGCCATGCCTTGTTGGTTCTAAAAGTTGGCATGGATAGATACGACCTCAGCTACATGGAGACAAGTAATGTGCTACATGATAGGTTCCACATAGACACATGTTGACGTCTGAAGTGGCATGCAATAGGTGCCCCATTATCATGGCACCTTCCACATAGCACTATACACACAAACACATGCTGACATGGCACATAATACCTTATCATGTTGTTGATGTAAAAACTGCTATGTGGTAGCGATAACTTGCTCTTAGAGATGTTTCTTAATTAATGTCTACTTGATGTTGGTGCTATACCTTCAATGTATATTTGATATGTTTGATGTACCTTTTATATGTATTCGATGTCTTCCCATACAGGGAATGTTGGTCTAATGTTGATTTTTTTTACAAAAAAATAAAACAATGATTTCACCCTCCAATTCTTTTTCCATTAAGTGATTGGAATGACTTGGAACCCTAAAATTCATCCACTGTATCACATGGGACCTATTCCTTTAGTTTTCTAGTAGTGAACATGTAGAAGTGTTATTGCAAGCATTGCACGATAAAGTTGTTGATAGGAATTTTTTTTATAAATTTTAGCAATTTTAAAAATTTTGTATTCAAGTATTAATTTCAATTTCATGGAAATGCAACTATGTCAATTCACAATTTCAACAATAAAAGGATTGAGGAGAAATTACAATTTCGACAACTACAAATTTGAAATTTCAACTAGTTATATGATTGAGGATAAAGTTGCAAATTTTTAATAAAAAGTGCAATTTCAACAATTAAGCGAAAGATTTTGACATCTACATATTGTAGTTACAAAGTCAATAATAAAAGGAATGTGGAGAAATTCAAGTCCCACTAACACAATTGGTTTATAAGGAATCTGTTTGTTTGGTGACTTAGGGTTAAAAATTATGTGGTAGTGGGTGGAGACACATCCTAAAACTCCAACCATGCTAAGGGTTGGTGTGGCCCATGCTAGGTGCGATGCCTGGGTGATTTTGATGGCTTAGATGCCCTTGCGTTGCAGTTTCTTAGACTATAGGCTAGTCCCCCAAATCACAGACACTCTAGCAAAGAAAAAAAGATGCAGAGAAAATGCAATTTTAGTGACTACAAATTCACAATTTCAATAGTATATGATTGAGAATAAATTTACATCTTTTTAATGAAAATGGCAATTTCAACAATTGATTGATTGCGAATTTAGTGGCTGATAATTGTAGTTTCAACAATTAGAGTGTTATAAAAATTGCAATTTTAACATCCAAAATTGCAATTTTAACTTGATTAATTGTTAACTGATTGCAATTTCAACAATTAATTCAAGAGTTGCAATTTCAATAATTAGAGAATGATAAAAATTCAAAATTTTTAATGAGAAATTGGAATTATAGCATCAAAACATGTAATTTCGACAATAATAATAATTAATTGATTGGCATTTCAATAGTTGCATATTTGCAATTTCAAGAATTCTGTGGTAGTGGGAAGAGACACCTAAAAATTCAACCATGCAAAGGGTTGGTGTGGCCCAAGCCAGGTGTGATCTCTGAGTGATTTTGATATCTTATATTCCCTTGGGTCACAATTTCTTAGACCACAAGCTAATCCTACAAGTTAAGGACACTCTAGCAAACAAAAAAATGTGGAGAAATTTGCAATTAAGGATTTCTTTATTCAAATTGTAATTTCAACTTCGGGGAATTGCAATTTTGGCAATTACAAATTCACAAATTTAATAATAAAAAGATTAAGAAATTGTAATTTCAACAACTACAACTTAATAATTTCAAAGTACATGATTGATGAGAAATTTTCATTTTTTTAAAGAAAAGTGCAATTTCAATAATTGATTGATTGCAATTTCAGCGATGAGAAATTGCGCTTTCAAAAATTAGAGAATATGACATTTACAATTCCATGATTTTTTCATTTAAATTTGAATTGAAAGAAATGCACAATTTCAAAAATTGATTAGAAATTCCAACCTTCATGAACTACAAAATTTTCCAAGAATGGAGAGTTTATAAAGCATGCAATTTTAGCATTGAAATTACGATTTCACCATTTTTACCAATTAATTGATTGTGATTTTGATAATTACATATTACAATTTGAACGTCTTTTAATTAAAATTCCAATTTCAACTTAGAGAAATTATATTTTTTACAATTACATATTCACTAATTCAACAATAAAATTATTGAAGAGATATTGCAAATTTAGCAACTACAAACTCACAAGGTAACCTTCAAATGAGCAATTCTCTAATACAACAATAACTACTTGATATCCATTATATAATGTGATACCTCTCTATATAGCTACAAACCCCAATAATAAGTAACTAATAGCCTTCTTTAAAGTTGTCACCTTAAATTATTGATTACACATACTAACCACCTAATGTATCTTCTTTAATGATACCACGTCACATTATTGAATACACACTTTAACTCTCTTCTATACAAATTCACTTAGTATTTCTCAATCTTGGAGAGTGGCCTTATAAGTCTTCCATGATTAATTCTTTGTTTTGGATATCTTGAATTAAATATCTTATAACTATATTTACATTCATTTAGAATTATATTTATGTTTTTTTGTTCAAGCGATTTATAAAAGTGGCTTATCAAATGTTTAAGTGATGTTCATTCCACAAGAACAAAAGGTATGCAAACTCATCAAGTCGTTGTATGGCCTAAAACATGCATCTCACGCATTGTATGAAAATTTAATTGAGCATCTTATGAAATTAAATTTCAAACGCTGTAATCTTGATGTTGCAATTCATTGTTTGTAAATAAAGTTACATAAGCAAAATAGGTACATACTATGTTACACGAATGAGATCATGACCAAAGAGTTCAAACAATTGTGAGAGAGGCAATTGTGAGAAATTGTAATATGATCATTACAATATGGCCTTGTTAGTGGTATTGTAAATCTCAATTAGGAATATGGCCCTGTTGTTGGTATTGAATATCTCAATCATGAATCTATCAAGTGAGAAAGACACTTGTTGTGGTGCATTGTCCAATGAATATGCATCCATCGAATATGCTTATGATTATCATTGCAAAGTAGGTGCGGAAGCCACTTGGGTTTCTATATTGTTGAAAAAGTTTTACAACTTTCTGGAACACTTTAAGTTTTTGAATCAGGAGGATGAAGCTGAGTGCAACTTGCACCAAAAGTATGCGTTTGGTTTTTCATTATGAGAAATAAAACACATATTACAAGAAATGAACTATGAAAAAATATATTATGAACTAGAATGATCAATATTGTATCTAATAAGAGTGAGTGTAGTAAATAGAAATTAACCATTTAAACCATAAAATAATAATATCAAATCAAAGAAAACAAAGCATCATTGAAGAGGCTTGATTAAGAAGTTTAAGAGTGGGTCCCTAATTTGGTAGATTTAGGGATATGTTGATGCCTCAACCAAACTTATTTTCACATTATGAAGTTCACACAACACACAAAAACAACTTTGGGAGTGGAAACATACCATTGTAGGGAAGGTAGCTATTTGGGGAGTACTTCGGGAGTGGAAACTCACATAAATAATATGAGATTTATGCAGTAAAACCATCAAAAAGGGGAACATCCATGAAACTAACATGTAATACTCTATAAGTCCAAGATTGAAAAATAAATTAATTTTCCTATTATTTGATTCATTTCAACTCAACTTTTCAACCCCTTGTTAAGGTAACATGTACTACTTCACAAGTCTAAAATTGAATTATCTAAATACCATTAGTATGGTCTAGCATTCATATCTTAGCTATGCTAGTTGATATTAGGGATAGAGGACATTATTGTCTCTAATTTCATCAAAACATGTATATGTACACATCTACTAGCATGGATAAATTTAGCTATGTTATCCTCCTTGTCATGGTTCAAAACCATATTGGAATCATAAATTTTGTATGCATATATTTAAATTTATCATGACAATGTGTCTATGGCATTAATTAACATCTTTATAAACCTGGCCATGACTTATGAAATCACAATGGCTCATAATGTTGATGTTGATTAAAAGGGGATCTTATAGGTTAAGAATTAGTTGTTAGTAGGTTAAGAGTTGAGGTTTACGGGTTAATAAGAGGTGGGTTTAGTAGTTTAGTGGTTAGAATGATATGAATTATAGAATAATGATATACAATCATTAAAGTTTTGGGATTAGAAACTATAAAAATTAATGTTTACAATCATTAGATTTTTTTTTTAATGTTGTAAAAATTCTATTAAGCTAAAAGAGTCCAAAATACATGAGTTTTTACAAACTGTGGTGTTCTGAAAGAATGCAGCCACCAACCCAGAACCATGAAGAGATCAAAGTGATACTTATCAAAATTACAAAAAGCCTAACTTGTGTAAGAAGTCCATGGTAGTGCTGAAAAAAAGAGATGTTTGTGCAGACCGGCGAAACTGTAAATTAAAAAATGATTAAACATAACAAGAAAGAAAAGTTGGAAGATACAGGGAGGGGCTCGAGCGTTCTTAGTTGTAGACATCCGGAGAGGCATTCGCAATAGTAGCCTGCATGTCAGCATAAAATTCTTCTACTATGGGGCAAAGAGGATACTCCTCCGCGACGGAGTCATCCGACGACAATTTCACAGGTAGGAGGTAGGGGCATTGTCTTCCTGAAGGGAAATAACCCCTGGTCGTTGCGAACATGCTTGGATAGAACATGACCCATGGTGGTGGGGATGGGGAAGGTCAGAGGCGCTTTCCCTTTGGACGAACTCGGTTGAACAAGCTCGCTTGTCCCTGCCGCGGAGGAGAGGTCTCTGAAGCCAGTCTTACTAGTGTTGTTGCGTGGGGAGGGTCTAGAAGGAGCATAGGACTGCCAGTTGAAGGTACCTTCCAAGCTGCCTAGAATGGATTCCATATTGGGCAGGGTGGCATTTCTGGCAGTCACCCAGTTGGCAAGCATGTCCTCCATTAGCAGCCCAAGCATATTCTTAACAAGCCAGTAGGGGTCAATTTGCTTACTAGGACGTCAGGTGGAGAGGCGTTCTGCCAATAGCCTGGCTTCCCAAATGTCTATCAGTAGGTGAACTGGGACAGTGACCTCCTCCCCGTAGCCTTGTTCCATATTCTCTGCATCATTCTTGGTGGTTGTTTTCTTTCCTCTGCCTTTGGAGCCTTTCGGCCTGCCCATGATTGAAGACTGGAGGGAGAGCGCTGCAGAATGGGATGAGAGAAATGTATATAGAATGTTAGTGTGGAGTCGAAGCCAGCTCGCAAGAAGAGTGAGCAGATGAGTGGCCGCGAACAACAAGAACCAGAGAGCGGGAGGAGCCCAATTTGCTGGTTTGTGGAGGTTGTGAAAGATTGCACTGGTGCACCAGGGATGGGGTTGCATGGTTATCGACGAGCCAAGGTGACGACAGTAAGGGTTCCTTAAAATCGCACACAGGAACAACTTGGAGAAGGTACGTCGAGGTCGCCTCTAGCAGGATCGAGGGGACATCACCAAAACAGGGGGTTAATGAATAGGGCCTTGGGGTGGCCGCCGAGTTAAGTTCTTGCTTTCTAGAGCGCCACAGAGCCCGTTCGTTTGCCCATGTGTCTCGTGCCTGGGTTCGCATGCTCTCCAACTCATCCCATCACCCGCATCCGGGGTACAATCATTAGAAATTAAAAACTATAAGAATTATCAATTTTAACGATTAGTAATTTGGATATTATATAAAATAAAAAAGTGATATGTCAAAAGTACAAGTTAATAAAAGAGTTTCTATGAGTTAACATAATTTATAAGTGAGTTTGTATGAGTAATGTTGAAAACAAGTTAATAAACACATTTAACATTAAAAAAGTTCTAATTTTATCTTTTTATAATTTTATAATTTATGGATATTTACACCGATAGGCGTATTCTTTCAACTTTTAGGGGTGGCTCTGGGGTGGGTGATTTATTGCATATTTAATATTCAATGGTTAGATTTTAAAGATAGAAGAATATGCTTCGTCTGGTGCATTGATGAAGCACTCAGATTTGTTGTGTTAACTCATGGGCAACTTTAAATTCAAACGACACATATTGTTTAAATTAAATTATTTACAAATGCCAAGTGCCCACTCCGCCACACTCACTCCTGTACGTGCTGTATGCCTGCCACTTCCCACTGCTGGAATTAAACCGCTCACCTCCACTCTGCGCGCTCAACACCATGCTGGAATTAAACCGCTCACCTCCACTCCACGCTGTACCCCCGGTCGACACCATGGTGGAATTAAATCGCTCACCTCCACTCGGCGCTGTAACGCTCAGATGGGAATAGCATGCAGAAGAGCGAGCCATATTAATATTAAACCGTTCACCTGCAGCACCGCAGAATCCACCCCAAAGGATCGTGCAGAAGAGCGAGCGTGTAGAGCCAGCCAGCGACCGGACCGAGCTTGCAAAAACAAGCAACAGCCACCTGCAAAAATAGGTACGGATCGGACCGAGAGACCGAACCCTACCTTTGATAACTGTCAAACTTCTAATGCATATAATAATCTTTGCAGGGTTCTGATTTTTTCACAAGCGCTGTAGAACAAATTTGCCTTTATTCTTACCTTTGTTTGCATTCGATTTAACAATTTTTTGATCAATATGCTCCTGACGAATCCAAACCCTATGAAAATGGTATTTGTGTTGGGGTTTTCGAGTGCTTATTTTTTTTTAATGCCCATTACCTAGCACACGTTAAGAATATTCAATTCAGAAAAATAAATTACTTACAGTGCAAGACGATTTAATAGACTGTATGTAATCACAGCCCCAGATGTTAGGCTGAGGATTGGGAGTTCTTTGAATAAAACCGGTTTGCACATCTACAGCTGGAGGCGATAAAGCACAGGCCTTCAACAGAAATACTTTCTTCTTAAAACCACCCAATCTTCCACTATTGTGGACTCGAAATGGCTGAGGCATATCGCGAACTAGGTTAGACTCACACTTCTCTGCATATCACTGTTATTATTAATTTTATGACCGGATCATTGATATTAAATGATGGGATCATTGTTATGTTAAGATATATTGGGATCACTGTGATTGAAATATGGTATCATATGGTATCCATGTTTCTCCTACATTAGACTTATAAGATTAAAATCAAAGCTATTTGATAAAGAAAATTATGTACGGTAGGTTACGTAGTTGTAGTGCCCCTAGACTTGTGTAGACATTGAGGGCACCTGCTGAGTGACCCGGCTGATTGAAACATTAATTAAATAACCTTTTGACCTTATTTTTTAGTATGTGTATCTGAACTGTTGAGGTAAATGAATAATTGCATATGTTAAACGATTAGCTATGACTATGGAAAATTATGTTGATGGATAATGCTTAACGACTAGCTGTATGGTGATTATGTATTTGGCGACGAAATGTATACTTAATAAGATGAATGAGCAGTTTGAATAAATCATAAATGTTTAACAATGCTAGAGTTAGAAACCAGATGATGATTGTTGAGAACAGTGCTACTAATAATTTGTTGTGAGAAGTGTGTGTAGAAACAAGTGAGACGGTTCACCAACGGACACACAAAGGAACATGGAGGGTCGTAGAGTACGGGTAAATCACACACAAGGGAAGCGACGACGATGTCGACTTCTGACAAGAATACCACGCATGAGCATATAAGCATTGATCCGCTTGCTCAAGAGGAATGCGTGAGGGCGTACGAGGTGGGCCACGACGGAGCTGGTCACGTACGAGTTGAGGGGCGCGCAGTGAGAACGGACTCACTCCTCAGCGCCATTAGTCCCTAGATAGCATGTAGACGGAGGATGGATGGTAACGATTCCTAAAATCCCTACAAGAGTTCCCGCAAGTCAAAAACGGAAATATGGTGGCAGAAGGACCCAACGATGAGGTACCCTGTCGAGAACGGAAAGAATGGACGCAAGGACCCAACGAGGTGGTACCATGCCAAGGAATGGAAACCATGGATGATTGGACCCGACAGAGTGGTGCCATGTCAGAGAATTAAAAATTAAGGAACCAGGAGCCCAACGACGCGGCACCGTGATCCTAGTGAGCTGGATTGTTAAATTAAAATGCATAAAACTTAGGAGAATAACTCTAGAGTATTACTTAGCAAATGCATAACAATAGCTTAGACATTTTCACATGAATAGTTATTTTGTTGAGCATTTAAAATAATAGAAATTATTATTTAGGAGCAAAATAGATTAGACACCTAGTCAACTAAAAGCTAGGAGTTGATTAAAATATCTGGGGGACAAACTAGAGCAAACTTAGGGATGTAGGTGCACTTCCCAGAGAAACTGACACTTGGATGGGTGAGTGTTTTAATTAAATAAATAATTAAAAATATTTATTTATGCATGAAGCGACATGTGTCGCAAGAGATTTCCCTTTATAAGGAAGGCTTAAGGAATGGGTAAGGGGCCCATAATTTGGACGATTGTCGTAATTTTCGAATGCCTCAAAGACTTGTTGCTATCTAAGGGTTTGGCTTAGAAATCCTGGTGGGAAGGGAATCCCAAGCTGAATTTCTGAAATACTTGTGTGAGCTCTACGACCCAAAGCTCGGGGGAGGCCATGCGACTGAAAGCATGAGCCTATGGTTGGGTGGCGAAGCTAACGGTTGCTTCGCCAATGGTTAAACGAGCTTTGCTGAAGGGATCCTACGGAAGACGCAGACAACAATGGACCAGCTGGATCGGGTTGACAGGTTAAGGTTTGCTTATTTTTGTTAAGTTATTCACTCTTTTATTTTATTTTTCCAATAACTATAATGGCTAATTTGTTTTTATGAAGTTTTTGAAGTTTCAGGTTCAGTTCAAGGGGACCCTAAAGGAGGGGTCCTACAGTAGTGTTAAGAACAATTGGTTTTGATGGTTTCTTTAAAAATAATTGTTTTTGGTGAATACAAATAAAAAATCCATTAAATAACATGCGATTGTTATTGGATTAATATCTGCGACTGTAATTTGAAACCTTTAGGGAAACCCACCATATGAGAATTCGAGCCTTCCTGCGTCGAGTATTCGCATAACGAAACAAAATATACATTGAATATGACTTTGATACTGGGTGCTTTAATCCTGATCATGTCGATTAATCATCCTGATCTCTATGTACTCTGTGGCTTCAAATCGCTGGCATTCTGGATCCTAAAAGTTGTCCATTAATACAGTGAATATATTTAGATACCACAGGTTTGCTACGACTTCCTCGAGTCTTTTGTGGAGAGCGACAAGCGAGCACAGCGCAATAATATTTGACAAAGCCAACTTTATCGCTTTCATCGCACCGAACTGAAGATTAATTGTAGGGATTAAAGCAGAAATTAAATAAAGTAGTCAACAGAAGTTTTCAGAGACAAATATTCAATAGAATAAATAAACACTGAATTGTGCCTGAGCAACAAATCGACTCATTCATTCGTCTCTTATATTATTACCTTCGGATGCCAGGGACTTATGCATGCGTTGCATCTTATCTTAGATTCATGCATGTTGTATTACTAAAAGCTACATTCGAGAACCTTATTTAATCATTCAAGCAAAACTGATTCACAATATTATATAACTGATTGATATTGTTTTTATAATGTTTATGCTTAATTTCGTTTCTCATTCCAGCAATCACACCCGTCACCCAAAAAAGATTGGGTCGATCAGTCATTTGTTCTCTGCACGGCCGGAAATTGACAAGATTCTCAAGCCAGGAGGCCTATTTTGGCTAGACCTATGTGCACATGATCGAGGACCTGGCTTTCAATAAACTTAAATGAGATGTTGCGCATTTAAGTTGGACTGTAATTTTTAAAATGCATCACTTAATTGATGTTGCAAATATTTAAGTAGGATAAATATGAAACAAATTGCACTATTTTCTGAGTCAGGTTTTCCACAAGTGTTAAGCAAAACTATACGTTTACAGTTTTAAGTTCCATTTTGCATGTTTAATAGTTTTCTATGTAATGTTGTTAAGAAGCATAATGGTATTTCCATTTTGATGACTTGTGAATAAGAAACTTTAATAAAACTCAAGCAGTTTGTAGTTTGATTTGTATATTCTTATTGGAATTTATTATGTTCAGGGTCAATATTATGGCTTCAGTCTCCTCTTTACGCTCATCTTAATAAAACTCAACACTGGTCTTAAACATAATAGATATGCGAGTTTGGTCAAGCCTCTGATGATGCCTCTGTAAACATGTGCGGAAGATAATCACTTGGTCATGATCTGAAAATCCGAATTAAACTAGACCATCTATTACCAGTTCAGTTTTATGATAAGATCATCTATTACCAGTTCAGTTTTATGATAAGATGTACGTGATTGTTAGCCAGCTAACCAATACTTTATTAAGCTAAACAATTATCACCACTTTGAATATTATATATGTTTACTTTATTAAGCTAAACAATTATCACCACTTTGAATATGTTTACTGATTTGAATATTATATATGTCTTTTTGTATTGTTGGGAAATTGGGGTAATTTTATATATGATTTTTTTTTTATTGGCTACTTTGTTATATTCTGAGTTTTTAGAATTGAATTAGGCAGAAAAAAGTTTGGTTTTACAATTTGAAATCACAGTAAGAGAAATTAGGAAAATAATTAGATCAAATTCTTACAATTTCTAAAGTAGATCAATTGCCCCCATTGTGTGATTTTTAGTATAATTTGTTAAGTTTTTGTTAATTTGCTGAAAGTATATAGAAATCTTAATTATTAAGATTTCTTGTAAAATATTGGTTCATTCACTATTATTTATTGGTAAATAATAAATTTAAGAAATTTTTTGAATTAAAGTAGATGGTATTTATTTTTGTGTTTTGTAAATATTGTTTTAGAATTTTAGGATAGGGTTGGCGTTGGATTTTCTAATTAGATTTGAGATTTTTATGGTATAAATATGTTTACTGATTTGAATTTGAGTCTGAGTTTATTGGCAGATTCTGGATATTGGTAGATTGGCCATACAGGGAGATTGGGTACATTGCTCTTCAAGAAGAGCTTTGGGAAGATTGGGTAGATTACTCTTCAAGAAGAGCTTTTATTTCAAGGTAATGTTCATATCAAGATTTTTTGAATAGTTTTATACATTGCCATATTGATTGCTTTTGATGTTTAGAATTATGATTCTAAATAAGTCAGATATTTGTTTTGGCCAATTTATTGTTCTGTATGATTTTTTTTCTTGAAACCTTCTTGTTTCTTGTTTATGTGCATTTCATTTTGTTTCTGTGCATTTCATTTCGCATTTTGGTATTGGGTTGTGTAATTAGGATATTATGGCGCTAGATTTTTTTGAGTGAAATCTTTATTCAGAAAATTAAGAAATTAAAATTTTGATTTCCATACTTAGATTTTTAAATTTAGAATTTGATTAACAAATTTAAACTAATTATTCATATGAATATGAACTTAGTTCGTAGATTAATTATCGTAATATTTTTATGTAAGTTTGCAATCTTCAACAGCATTATTAAGGTAGCCCAAAGAACAACCATTATTAAGGTAGTACAAAGATGATGATATTTGAGATTAAACATTATTAAAGTAGATGGTATTTATTTTTGTATTTTGTAAATATTGTTTTAGAATTTTAGGATAGGGTTGGCGTTGGATTTTCTAATTACATTTGAGATTTTTATGGTATAAATATGTTTACGGATTTGAATTTGAGTCTGAGTTTATTGGCAGATTCTGGATATTGGTAGATTGGCCATACAGGGAGATTGGGTACATTGCTCGTCAAGAAGAGCTTTGGGAAGATTGGGTAGATTACTCTTCAAGAAGATCTTTTATTTGAAGGTAATGTTTATATCAAGATTTTTTGAGTAGTTTTATACATTGCCATATTGATTGCTTTTGATGTTTAGAATTATGATTCTAAATAAGTCTATTTCTATGCCTCTAGAAGATTGTCACAAACAAAATGTAGATTAGGTTTAAGTTTCCACTAAACAATTTAACTGAATTATATATATATTGGGAGAGACATTGGGCAGATTGGGTAGATTAACATTAGGTGATAGCATTTACCTCCTTGAAACACATATATGTAAAGAATTGTAATTACTTTAAGTTTCCACAAAACAATTTAACCCAATTCTATATATGTTGGCAGATTCGAGATATTGCCCGATTGGATATTGGGTGCATTACTCTTCAAGAAAAGCTTTTATTTCAAGAAGAGCTTTGGGCATATTCGGTAGATTACTCTTCAAAAAGAGTTTTTATTTCAAGGTAATCTTCATATCAAGATTTTTTGAATAGTTGTATACATTGCCATATTGATTGCTTTTGATGTTTAGAATTATGATTCTTAATAAGTCTATTTCTATGCCTGTAGAACATTCTCAAAAACAAAATGTGATTACGTTTAAGTTTCCACTAAACAATTTAATTCAATTATATATATATTGGGCAGGGACATTGGGCAGATTGGGTAGATTACTGTTCAAGAAGAGCTTTTGTTTCAAGATAATGTTCATATTAGGTTATGTTTGGTTAATATTAATATTGAGATTAGGTTGATGTACAATATTAATATTTACATTTAAACAATGGTACCTTACATTAATATTGATTGGCTTTAATCATTAATATTAGATTTACATGAACTTTAGGTTATAGGTATTAGGTTATATTAATATCACCATTGATATTAATATAAGATTATCATTAATATTATGACAAGTTAAGATTATGATAGTCTTAATATTACCATTAATATTAAGATTATTATTAATATTAATATTAATATTAGGTTATATTTGGTTAATATTAATATTTACATTACGTTGATGTAATATTTACATTAAGTTATATTTGGTTAATATTAATATTTACATTACGTTGAATAATAATACTAAACATTGGGTTGAACATTAATAATAGACATTGATATTAAATACTAATACGTGAAGCTCAAATTAGTACTAAACATCAATACCTTAAACAATAATACATTTTATTAAGTAATAAACAATAATACATGTCATGATAAACTTTTACATTATAAACAATAATACATTGAACATTATAAACATTATGACATAAACATTTATACATTTTTAAACCTAATATTTAAACATTTATACATTATTAAAACTAATATTTAAACCTATTGTCTATTAATAGATACACATCTATATGCGTTAATATGGCTTTATATATACACATTAATATTATATACAGTAACAATACATATGGCTTAATATATACAACTTGCTAGATACACACTAATAGATAGACATTAACATTAATATTAAACATTAAATTTATATGTTAGTATTAATAAAGTTTAGGTTTACATATTAAATTTCAATATTAGGTTTACATATTAAGCTTCAATATCCTAAACCATATATTTAATAATTTAACATATTTTTATATTAGGTTTAAGATTAGGTTAAACATCTGGTTAACATCTATGTAACTTTTTATAAAATACATAAGTGCATTGTAAACATATATAAAGTTTAACATTAGGAAAAATATATTGAGTAATAAACATTAGGATAGTCATTAAATAATACACATTACAATAATCGGTAAACATTATCAACATTAGGATAACCATTAAATAATAAACATTACGATAATCATTAAATAATAAACATTACGCTAACCATTAAATAATAAACATTAGGATAACCATTAAATAATAAACATTACGATAATCGTTAAACATTATCAACATTAGGATAACCATTAAATAATAAACATTACGATAATCATTAAATAATAAACATTTGGGTAACCATTAAATATTAAACATTAGGATAACCATTAAATAATAAACATTACGATAATCGGTAAACATTATCAACATTAGGATAACCATTAAATAATAAACATTACGATAATCATCAGTAAACATTATCAACATTAGGACATAAACATTCATACAAATTTCTTTTCTAAATACATTTTTTCTGTATTTTGTTATATACAATTACTGCTTCGAAATATTCAATATATAGCTATTATTGACTTTTTTTATATTTGTTGGTTTTTCCTAATCTGTAGTACAATGCATACTGCAATGGATCCTTCTACGTGGAGCTTTCTACCAGTTGAGATACTTCAAATGATATTTTTATGGCTTCCACTGTCTACATTATTTCGCTTCAAATCAATATCTAAGATGTGGAATGAAACTATATGCAACAATCTTGTTGGGAGATGGCACATGAAACATAGGGAAGAGATTGGTTTCTTCATTGAGGAATGCAATCTATATCGAGCTAAAGCTATGTGTCCGTACATTAATAACAAAGGTGTAATATCACGTCTTTGTATCCCATTCCCAAGCACATTATATACCCTTGAAGGTTCATGTGGTTGCCTTCTTCTGTTATCTATCCCTGATCCAAATCCTGTTTGTAAACAATATTTTGTATTGAACCCTTTCACCAAAGTATGCACCTTTATAGGTTCTATTGAAATTGGAGATTGGGGCTTCTTCACCATCTTCAGAAACATTGGTGAAGCAAAATATGATTGGATACACATAAAACATGCTTTTGAGAGACAGGGGTCAAAATATAGTATGTGCAGCAGTATTAACAGGACCTGGAAAGATATAGACTTATCTAATGTTGAGCCCATACCTCCTAGGGATGGCATCTTTTATAAGGGAAAAATATACTGGTTGCATGTTGAGATGTTTATATCTGATGGAAGCCCAAGAATAAAAAACAAGCTATATTCCCTTGATATAGAGAAAAATAAGTGGGTTATCCATTTTGTCTATCGTGAATTTGGTAAGGGATCTATGTGTCTTGCGCTTCATCAAAATCGATTGTTGTGGATTGTACATCATCGTTTCACTCTTGTGTGGTATGGTGATATAATGCCCGATTTTGAACATGGTGTGCGGCCTCCTACACGGTCGAATGAATATTGGGAAGATGGTTGTGGAATGAGCTGGACACTCCTCAAAGACCTCACTACAAATATAAATAAGAAGTGCAATGGATATCTTCCATTCCGTACGATTGGGAACATTGTACTTATGTGCAACTTTGCCCAGATACCTTTGTTGTATTATGATTTGACAAGTCAAATGACAACACTTGTTGGAGTTGATGACTTGACAATGTATGAACAAAATCGTATTTCCATGCCCAAAGACCATACTTGTAGTGACTTCATTCTTGATGGGAATTTTTTCCCGCTGATCCCAGGCATTGACTCTGCATATGACATTCCCCTTCGCGATTGATCTATGTTTGATTTATGTGGCTGTTCTTCACTTATTCAATACTTATTAATGGGAGCATATTTTTGTCTGTAATTAAATTATTGATTACTGATGAGACAATAAATATATGGTTGCAGATTTTTTATTAATTTAATTTTGTGTAAATGATAAGGTTTGTTGACATTATAACATTTAATATGTATTACAAAATTTTCATATTTAAATTGCAATATATTTACATGAACATATTGACATTACAACATTTAAAATATTTATTGTTTCCATTGATGATTTATGGTTTTTTTTGTGGTAGGCAGTTCCGTTCTTCGATATGGATCCATTTATTTGGTCTAAGCTTCCCTCTGAAATAATAGAGATGGTATTGCAATGGATTCCTTTCTCCATCTTGGTTCGGTTTAGACTTGTTTCTAAGCATTGGGATGTTCTTCTCCAGAACCCTTCTTTTCTATCGACATGCAATCGGTTCTCAGAGATTAAATTTGGATTTCTGGTTCCCGTGTTCAACTATGGAGAAAATCCATTCAATGTTGCCTACCTAAGTGAAAATGGTTGCATATCTCGTATCATTCTTCCATTTATAAAATCAAGATACGAAATTGAGTGCACAGTTGGATCCATGATTTTGTTTTCTTCACCGACTGGATGCCCATTTTCAAAAACATATTTTGTTGTCAATCCATTTACAAGGGAATTTAAGAAACTAGGATCTATATGGGTTGGTGATGGAGGTTTCTTCACCTTGGTGGAAAAAATAGGTTCTCAAAAATATGAATGGATTGTTCTAAAACATATTTCTCACAAAGTTCCATCTAAGTTTTACATGTGTAGCAGCCTTGACACTTGCTGGAGGAGGACAAATATTCCTTACGGTGGCGTTACACCGCCTAATTATGCAGTGTTCTACGAAAATAAATTCTATTGGTTGTATATAGACACGGAATATGAAGAGTACCCTAAATATGGATACACTATCTATTGGCTGGATGTATTTCAAAATGATTGGGGTTTTTCGTTTGTTCCGATCACTGACATACAATGTATGTCACTTGCGACATACAACAATCAACTTATCTGCATTCTCTTTAATGGTTCAACATCAGTTTGGACTATTCAAGAAGTAGAAAATTTTCAATTCGGTCAACCATGTTCTCAATGGACAGAGGACAATTTTGAGGACGATTGGGGATTCAGATGGAACCTGTTGCGTCACATTTCTATGGATATAAATAGCAAATGCTTTGGCTATCTTCCATTGCAAACAGTGAATGGGGTAGTTCTTTTTGGAAAGAATGCTCAACTTCCCTTCCTATTATATCATCTGACAAGTTACCTCTGTATCCCAATAAGTATTTATAATGTATCAATGCTGGAGATTTTTGGCTCTCCCTTCCCATTGCTTGACAACTTCAATGATTTCATTGAAAATGGAAGTATTTTTCCGCTTGTTTCGAACACAGATTCTATTGAGCAAATTCCACCATTGAGTGAAGATATCATAACTTAGGATGGTAGACCACATTCAAGTGGTCAACTATTTTTTACATGTAATAACCATTTATACACATTTTGTTTTATGGAATAAAATATATTCTCCATTCACTGTGTGCTTGCCAATATGTTTGTTCTATTATCCCAATTTTCTGATATGCATCTATATTTTCAAAACACATTTTTAAATGTGTTTCCGATGCCTTTCATCTATGCTTTTCTTTAACATGTGTCTAATTGGATTTCTACAAATTAGTATCAAATACATTCATATAGTTTTATTCTATGGTCATCTTCACATTATCGTATAATATTTGTTCCTCTCTTGATATGTAGAAATGTCATCTGAAGGGACAAGTAAACGTAATAGGAAACGCACTCTGTCTCCAGCGTCACATGAAAGAGCAAATGAACATCAGTGTTTATGGTATCATCAAAATAAAGACGCAATAAATGAACGACGAAGGGCTCAATATCGTAGAAGCAGGGATGGTGTTACAATTGAAAATGAATTTCCCGATAGCCGTAAGTATCGGAGTTTAGCTCATATAATGCAAATAACATTTCGTATTCCTATTCTTCCACAGTCTCCTAACAACAATATTTTTCTCCGTGAAACATCTCGTGTTCTGGAAGATGATCGTTCACATAATGTAGATACAAACCATATTTCTCACTCTTCCATCGGTGCAAATGATGCATGTAAGCATGTACATGTGTTGCAAAACATGCACACTGAACATATTGATGTTCCTCAGCAAATACCTCCATCTCCAGTTGTGGGTGATAGCAATATGCTTGGAGATACGAATGGTATTTTTCAAGCTCGAGATGAACATGTTGTTCTCCAACGAACTGAATCATCTATCCCTCATACTATTTCGCTTGGAACGACAAAGGTATTAAACACAACATCCATATTGAATATTATTGAAATAGTTGATAATTGTTAACAATTTACTAGAAAATTGTGCCTTTCTTGATTTATCATTGCAAGCAGGGAACTATTCAATGTAATTCAGTTAATGACGGAGTGCAATCTCATCAAACAATGAATGTTCGAAGTGAACCAAGACCATCTTATTACCGTCCTCCACTGCAACCTCGAGATGAACATGTTGTTCTCCAACGAACTACATCGGTTATCCCTCATACTATTTCGCTCGGAATGACAAAGGTATTAAACACAACATCCATATTCAATATTATTGAAATACTTGATCATTCTTAATGATTTGCTAAAATTTCTTACCTTTTTCTAATTTACCCTTGCAAGCAGGGAACTGTTGAATGTAATTCAGTTAATGACGGAGTGCAATCTCATCGAGCAATGAATGTTCCAAGTGAACCAGGACCATCATATTATTGTCCTCCACTGCAACCTGGACCCTCGAATTGGCAAGAAAATGTAAATTTTATATCGACAATATTTCATATTTTTTTTACGTCTCTACTTATTATTATGTACACTTTTAATTTTTCCATTCATGACTCTTATTGTATTGCGTTTCCAGGAGACCATACAATGCAATCAACTTCGATAAAATCCATCCACAAGTTTTAGAAAAAGAAATTTTCATGCTTCTGCAACCATTCCTCCTCCGCATGCCACTCTGCCTAGATTTCGTACGCATGGAGATAATGAACATGTTCTCCATCGTTTTGATAGCAACATGATCGCAGTTCATAAAAAATTTCAACAAAGGATTGATGTCTTGTCTACTGTGACAATGTGCTATGTTTGTCGTGAATCTTATCCCGGAATACAAGTTAGTAGACAATCTGATGGTCCTATTTGTAAAAGGTGTAAGGGTGAACGAGGTTCCCATCGTTTCTCTCATTGGAATAACATGGATCCGGGTGAACAACCTCATGTTCTAAGAGTACTTACCCAAGTAGAAGAAATGTTAATAGCACGAGTTAATCCAATATTGCAAGTGACACATGCTCGTGGTGGGCAATATAAATATAGTGGCCACACTATTAGCTTTCCACAAGATATTTCAACTATTGCAAAAAGGATTCCACGACGTGTTGAAGACCTTGACATCATAATTGTGAGGAGACATAATGCAAAGGTAACTATTATGACTGTTATGTGAAAAAATCACGTGTGATGGATGCATTGCAGTACAAAATTGCAATGGACAAATACTATAGGGATGTTGAAATCGACATGGAATCAGTTGCTTCTCTTCCTGAAAGACCAACTGATGTGTCTGACAGGATTCAATTTGTTGATAGTGAAATTGAAGAAATTGCCAATAATGATGAGGACATTCAAGGGTTCGACACTGTTCATTTACACTCTCATCCTTCTTCATTTGTTGTTCGACAACCAAATGCACGAACAGAAGTTGAGGAAATAAGAGCGTTTATTGAAAATGATAATTCAGGACCTCCACGGCCATTAGACTGGCCAGATATTGGTTTGTCTCCAGTTAATGAATACAACACAGAGGGTTTATTTGACATGGCATTCCCTACTTTGTACCCAAATGGTGATGCTGATTGGTTGCATCCACGGGTTTGCGACATTCGCCTCCATGAATATGCATTGCATCTACTCAGATACTTTGATCAAATATTTGGAAGCCATCCACGCTTCCGTTATTTCTTGCTAAACATGATTATGCGTCCTCGTAGCCAAGCAACTGCTGCAGTATTTGTACATAAGAATATAGATGACAATGCACCTATAACAATTCATGACTTGCGTCAAAAACTAAATGATTTGCCAAACAATAAGTTGGCTGAGCATCTCATGCGTTTTGGTTCTACCCTCAGAGGTACAAGGTCGTATTGGACAAAGTGTCGTTCTGAACTCACTGATATGATCACTCAGTTGGGTTGTCCAACATTGTTTTTTACTTTGAGTGTGGCTGACACAAAGTGGCCTGACTTACATAATTTGATGCCAAGAAACACACACTCGGCTTCCTTAAATGAACACCATAGAAGAATTCAAAATGTTATCCAATACCCCCATATTGTGGCAATGTTTATGCACCAAAGGTTTACTATCTTTCGCGAAGAAGTCATCCAAAAACATATTGGAGCAAAAGATTTCTGGTACAAGTCTGTTTTGTTACTTTTATCTTATATAGATCGCCTTGAAATTAAATGCACCATTTCAAATATATTTACTTTATATTTTCTTTGTTTAGGTATGAATGGCAACATAGAGGCTCGGCGCATGTGCATGGTTTCCTATGGCTAGAAAGGGGCACCTAACATGGATTTGTTAGATTGGTCGAACCCGTCTGCTGTGGATGATGCGAAGATTTTCTTCGATAGATATGTAACTGCATGGAATCCACGTGATGCTCACCAAAGGAACATATTCGTTCCTCGAAGCATAAATGATGATCCTTGCTTGTTGAACACGAGACAAATTTTCTCCTCCAATCCTTCAGATGATTACGAACACTTATTGAATCGTGTCCAACGACATACAAAGTGCAGTTTAGATTCTTGTTTGAGAAAAAAGGGGTCTATACTCACCTGTCGCTACAATGCCCCATGGGAGGTTCGCAATGAATCTAGATTATTCATAGATGAGAAAGGTCGAAAAAAATATGAGCCTGCACGTAATGATGATAGGGCTAATGTTCATAATGTTGATCTTCTTGCAGTGTGGCGTGCTAATGTTGATTGTCAACCTGTGCTTTGTACTCATGCTGTAACGAACTATATTGGTAAATATGCTTCGAAGTCAGAAAATAGATCTGAAAGTTATCAAGACATGTTAACAAGAATTACAGATTCATCTGTCTCTGAAGATCTAGTTTTGTGTGCATATAGAAGATTCCTTGCTGAGACGATTGTTGAGCGTGACATTGGAGCTCAAGAAACATGCCATATGTTGCTAAAGCTACCTCTTCTGATTTGTAGTCGAAAGTTTTTTTCCCTACCTGTTGGTAAGAAGGTATTCCAGAAAATTTCTACAAATGGTCTTCAGTGTTCATCTCAGAACACATTTGTTCATATATATCAACAACGACCAAATTTTCTTGAACATTTGTCGATGATAGAAACAGCAAGATCTTGGTCCTTTGATGCCCAACGTAAGAATGATCAGTGGAAACCTAGGGATGTGCATGCCATTGTTCGAGTTTGGCCAAGATTTTACTCCACTCCCAGTGAGGATTCAGATGAGTTTGAAACCTTCTGCTTCACTGAGTTACTTTTGTACAAGCCGTTCCGCAACATCTCCACGGATATAGGTGCTTCAACTGAAATGGTCATTGAAAATTGGAGGAATTTTCGATATCGAGCATGGCATGTTAATCGGCACCCTTTTCCATCTGATCATGTTGAAGAAGAAGAAGAGGATTCCCATGGGCAAGTAGTCAATGATGATGATGAATTTGAAGAATGGCAGATTTTATCTCGAGTGGTTCCTCCAAACAATGTCGAGGCTTCTGACCTTCAAACTCTTGGCAGAAGGGACTTTGATTTGTCTTTTAATTGGGAGGAAATAACAACTTCAAATCCTATTGCAGAAGAGGTCGTGGAATTTATAAGGAATGCTCAATCAAGGGGTATTGTTGGTGACCGTTATGATAATACATTTTCCTCTCCCTCTTCCCTCTCAGCAAAACAAAGACTTGCTTTTGACATAATTTTACGGCATTCAGTTGAATATGGAAATTGTGAACCTCTCCAAATGATTATTCAAGGAACTGCTGGCACTGGAAAGTCTTACCTTATCCATTGTATTTCTCATGCTCTTTCTGCTTCGACATCTACTGGAAAAAGTCCATTGCTTTTGCTTGCCCCAACAGGAGTAGCTGCTTTTAATATTCATGCAAAGACAATACACTCAGCTTTAAAAATCCCTATCAAAGATATGAAAGCACTGCAAGGCCAATCTCTAGCAATATTTCAAGAAGAAATGAGGGATATTCGTTACATTTTGATTGATGAAATGAGCTTCATATGATAAAGGTTTATCATGCAGATAGATTCTCGATTGCGAGAAGCATTTCCTGAGAATAAATCTATTCCTTTTGGTGGCAGATCGATCATTCTTGTTGGTGACATTTGTCAATTGCCTCCTATCAAAGATAAGCCTTTGTATGCAGGTAATACAGCGGGGAAAGTTTTGTGGAAAAGATTCAATGTTGTTGTCACTTTGGATACAGTATTTTGACAGAAAGGTGATGATCCTAGACAAACATCTTTTCGGAGACTGTTAACTAACATAAGAAATGCAGAACCGCTTCTTGATGATTGGGATCTTCTTATGTCGCGGGTTGATTCCAAGTTAGATCCAACAGAAAGGAGTTTATTTGATTCAGAAATTCATTTGTTTGCAACAAATAATTTGGTCACCCTACATAATAGGATCATGTTGAAATATTTAAATTCTCCAATTGCACGATGTGTTGCTGAGCATACAAGGCGCAAGGAAATTGATGTTGCCGACGATGACCAATTAGACCGTGAAGTCCTCTTATGCCCAGGTCAGCGTGTCATGTTGACATGTAACTTGTGGGTTGAAGCTGGATTAGTGAATGGTGCACTAGGTTGCATTCAAAACATTTTCTATATGCCTGGCACAAAACCTCCTCTCCTTCCAATGTACACTACTGTTCTTTTCGATAAGTACATTGGTGCTCCATTTGATATAAATAATCCAAAAGTTGTACCAATAACACCTGTTATTAGAGGAAATCGTAAGCAAATTCCACTGAAGATGGCATGGGCCCTTACTATTCACAAATCACAGGGTTTGACTTTAGAACGAGCCACAATTGATATTGGGAGCACAGAGAGGCAAGGCCTGACCTTCACAGCCATATCAAGAGTTAGATCAATAGATGGCTTGCGCATATCACCGCCTTTCTCTTTTGAGCGTTATTTGAAGATGAAAAATGGTGCATTTGTAACGATAAGGAAGAAAGAAGAGCAACGCTTGAACTCATTGTCATTGTGACATCCTTTAAATAAATTTTCATTCATCGTTTCAAGTTACTATTCCTATTTTTATCTTTTCATATCTTTTGTAATACCTTTGTTTCCTCTGTTTTTGCCTAACTGTTACTTTAATGAAATGTACATCTTATTTCATATTCAATGTTTTTTTACATATCTTCATTTTGCACATTATTGATGCCAGATCCTCTAAAATTATATTTACTCTAAAATTATATTTACACATCTGTATTGTTGTATTTGCTTGTTTGTAAGTTATGAAACTTGAATGATTCATTCATATTAAACATGTTGAATGTTTACATATCAATATTGTTGTAGTTGCTTATTTGTAGGTTATGAAACTTGGATGATTCATTCATATTAAACATGTTGAATGCTTGTTTGTAGAAATTTTTTACTTTGTTAAATATACTATAACCCAAAAAAATATGTTTACCTGTACAGTTATGGAAAATGCATATGTTTCGAAATTTTCCTCTACTTTAGATGAAATAAAGTAGCAGCAAAGCTTCATCATGTACTTTAAAAACAAGATCAGTAGGAAAAATGGATTTGAATGCCATCTATTTGATGATCTCCTTCTCTTCTTATCAAATATGAAGGAAATACTTGAAAATTTCCTACATCTTTGTCAAAGAGAGGCTGTTCGAAAGATTCGTAGAGAATGGTTGCAACGACAAAGGGGCCGTCCTGTTAGCATTGATGTTAACTGGTGTTGCATTTGTCATAGATCAGGTTGTGATTTTGATTATCGTGAAAGATTTAGAAGATACAGGTATGTTTACATTTATTTCTTCTATTATCGTTAATGATTGCTTTATCCATTTTCAGTTCATTATAAAAAGTACAATTAATGAATAATATTTTCATACTACATTGGTTTCTTCATGCAGAGTCATTGAAAATGGATCTTCGTCTAAATTTCGTTGGGCTTCTGATGAGATAAGGAAACACATGGAATTTATTCAATATTTACATAATTCTGTCGCAGATGTGATTGCATCTAGATGCCACCTTTTCAATTATACACTTCATTTCTTTTCTACGCTCAGGGCATCACTTTTCCAAATTGAACATATTTTTCGACACCATGGGGTTGATGTTAATTGGTTTTGTATATGTCATGGATGTTGCAATTAAATATGTCTCAGATTTTTCGTGTATATTAATTTTGACAGTGATGATGTTATATTTGAAATAAGGATGTTAACTTGTTTCAAAGTCTGAATTTTAATTTCAAATTTTTAACTTCTCTTCTTAGACATGTTTTATAATTCCAAATAACGAATTTTTTAATAGAGTTTGTAATAGTTATGTGTTGGTTCATGTGGGATTGCCTCAGTACAGATTTGTCATACTTGAAATATGGTGATGTTAAACTCAATGCAATATTAAATTTTGCATTTTATCTTTAATTTTAAAATATTCAATTTCAATAACACGAAAAAAAAATAAAAATAAAAATAAAAAAATAAAAAAATAAAATAAAATAAAATAAAATAATAATAATAATAATAATAATAATAATAATAATAATAATACTTTTACTAATTTATGCAAGATACATTTTTTAATATATTTTAAATAAGGTCTATTATAAAATAAAATCAAAAGTAAATTGGTTTTACTGCATTCATTCTTTACTTTAAAATTGCCCCTATGACACAATCAAGCAGTATTACATGACAATAATATTTAAGTTCTCCATATACATTAGCAACTATTTCATACTACTATTTCACCATTCATTATATGTACCTTAAAATTTTCAATTTCAATAATGCAAAAAATAAATATTCTATTTCTTTAAAATAATTTTACTAATTTATACATAATACATTTTTTAAATATATTTTAAATAAGGCATATTATAAAATACACTGAAAAGAAAATTGGTTTGATTGTATTCATTCTTTACATTACAATATTCCCAATGACACTATCGAACTCAAACAAAATCGACATTATTATGATTGGAATGTAATAATGGTATTACATGACATTACACTCAACTCATTCAATCTATTTTATTTAACATGAAAATACGACATAATATAAAACTGTTCGATATACATTACTAAAGTGATAAATATATATAAGCCAATCATTTGTTTCATACTATAAAAGCCAATCATTTGTTTCATACTATAAAAGCCAATCATTTGTTTCATTATATGTACCTTAAATTTTCAATTCCAATAATGCAGGAATTAAATAATCTGTTTCTTTAAAATTATTTTACTATTTTATACATAATATTTTTTAAATATATTTTAAATAACTTTATATTGTAACATACAATCAAAAGTTGGATGGTTTACCTGTATTCATTCTTTACTTCAAAATTCTCCCAATGGCGCTATCGAGCTGAAACAAAACCTGCAATATTATGATTGGAATATCATAATGGTATTACATGACATTACATTAAAGTGCTCCATATACATTAATAAAGTGATAAAGCAATATGGAAAGCCTTTTATACTACTATTTGAATATACATGTCTTGTAATCAATGTTGTCATTCACATTCTTTCATCTACTTACTTTTTCATTATATGTACCTTAATGAAGAAAATAAATATTCTATTTCTTTTAGCATGTCTTCTACCACAGACCATTTATTGATTGATCGGGACATTGGGTCCATGGCACAGGATTTTGTCACAGGTGTTATAATGTTATGAAGGCAGAACTAAAATTTTTTGCTCTTGCATTTTTGTATATAGAAATAGAACATTATGTAAACAGCATTTCCAGTTTTAAATGACATCGATGAAGTATATACTTTACGTTTTGTAAAAGATGTTATTACTCACACAGTGAGAACATCGTAGTTTTTTTGGGCACAATACAGGGTGATAGTTACTGCAGCATTACACTCCACTCTAGACGAGTGAGCTGATCAATGTAATTTCGTACTCCATGGATGAAATGAAATTACGCTTTTTTTTCGGGGGGAAAAAAAAAAATTCTATTTCTTTCAAATATTTTTACTATTTCATACATATTGGTTTTACTGTATTCATTCATTACTTTAAAATTGTCCCAATGACACTATCGAGCTCAAACAAAACCTGCAATATTATGATTGGAATGTTATAATGGTACTGTGTGACATTACGCTCACCTTATTCAATCTATTTTATTTAACATGCAAATATGGCATAATATTAAAGTGCTCCATATACATTACTAGAGTGATCAAGCAACATAGCAATTATTTGATACCACTATTTCACCATACATGTATTTTAATACACCAGGCAATATTATGATTGGAATGTCATAATAGTATTACATGACATTACACTCAACTCGTTCAATATATTTTATTTAACATGAAAATATGACATAATATTAAAATGTTCGATATACATTGCTAAAGTGATAATTCTATACAAGCCAATTATTTGTTTCATACTACTATTTCAACATTCATGTATTTTAATGTATGCAAGTTTCTTTCTTGTATTTGGTTTTTCATTATTTCTACCTTCAATTTTCAATTTCAATAATGTAGAAATTGAATAATCTGTTTCTTTAAATTATTTTACTATTTTATACATAATATTTTTTTTTAATATATTTTAAAGTTATTCAGTTTGAGTGTATTTATTCTTTACTTCAACATTGTCCCAATGGCATTATCGAGCTCAAACAAAACCTGCAATATTATGATTGGAATGTGATAATGGTATTGCATGACATTACATTAAAGTGCTCTATATACATTACTAAAGTGATAAAGCAATATGGCAATTATTTGATACTACTATTTGAATATACGTGTCTTTTAATCAACGTTGTCATTCTTCAACTTACTTTTTCATTGTAAGTGCCTTAACATTTTCAATTCAAGTAATGCAAAAAAAAAAAATCTATCTCTTTAAAATTATTTTATTAATTCATACATAGTACATTTTTAAATGTATTTTAAACAAAACCTGTAATATTATGATTGGAATGTCATAATGGTATTACATGGCATTACACTCAACTCATTCAATCTATTTTATTTAACATGAAAATATGACATAATATTAAAATGTTCGATATACATTATTAAAGTGATAAAGCAACATAGCAATTATTTGTTTGATACTACTATTTCAACATTCATGTATTTCAATCTATGCAAGTTTCTTTCTTTAAATAATTTGTTTCATTAATAATTCACATTCTATTTCTTTCTTTAAATAATCTGTTTCTTTAAAATTATTTTACTATTTTATAGATAATTTTTTTTAAATTGTCCCAATA